>BQKN01000042.1:1079164-1121967 GCA_022839385.1 Asparagus kiusianus
GGGGGGCTATATATATAGATATATATGTTAATTCTTTTTTATGTAAATAGTAACATTTACCTATTTTATAAAGTACCTTAAATTTATTTCTTTTTTGTTAATTCTTCGTAAATTCTAATTTTAACACCTAACTTGTCATTTTATGTTATTATTCTAAAATAATTCTTTTTCCTCCAAATAAATTCTTTTAAAAAATATTATAAATTCTTTAAAATAATTGCGTTATCTAAATAAATTCTTTTAATTTATTATAACTATTTTGAAAATTCTATTTATCATATATCTATGATTTAAATTAATATTATTCACCAAACAACCTGCATAATTAATTATAATACAAACTAATCTACACATATAAATATTGAAACAACAAGAAGGAGAGGCGAGATCTTACCTCCGTATGTCGAACGAGTCGATGTCAGCAGCACGGGTCGGATCTGACGAGGAGGAGCATGGTGGCGAACTCTTGTCAGATCTGGGGGCTAGACAGTCGGAGGCGTCGATGAAGGGGCAGCGGACAGGTTTAGGTGGAGGAGCGGTTGGGGTGTGGGGAGATGGAAGAGGAGGTTGACGACGGGGCTGTAGGGGGCTTGGACACGGATCTGGGGTGGCTCAGTGGCGTGGGAGAGTAGGGCACGGTGGAGGTGGTTGAGGGCGGTTGTGATGGAGTCGGTGGTGTTGAGGAGGAGGCAGCGGGTCATGGGGTTGCAGGGGGTGAGGAGAGAGGGTGAGGCGCGGGTCTGGGCTAAGGGTGGTGCTCGGGGTGGTCGGAGCTTAAGAGGAGGTGGTGAACAGTGGGAGAGAGATCGAGGGTACATGCAGAGGGAATCTGTGGGTAGAGGAGGCTGGGGGGTGGTGGTCGTGCTTGGAGGCGTAGGAGGCGCGGGTTAAGGTGGACGCGACACTGGATCTCAGTGGGGAGGTGGTTAGAGGCGAGGAGGGAACTAGGGCGAGGTGATTGAGGATGGTGTCGGGGAGAGAGAGAGTGGAGAAGAGAGAAAAGAAAATGCGTCTGGGTTGAAAACGAGAGAGAAGGATGGGTATTTATAGGTTAATATTAGGGTTTTGGAAAACAAAACTTTATTTAGTTACTAATATTTAAAAATCAAAATAATTATGAAATATTTATCTACAAATAAAAACATGCTAGTTGTATTAATACAATAGCTGATATGCAACAGAAGAAATAATACAACAAATTGTACAATTAAACAAAAATAATTAATAAAAATATAATTACTTATTTTAAAAATCAAATAATTATAGAATAATTATCTATGCAATAAAACATACCAGTTGTGCTAATACGATAGATAATATATAATAGTAGAAATAATACAATAAATTATAAAAATAATATAGAATTAATAATACACAAATATTACGTAAAAGTAATAATAATACAATGTATTATTTAAAATAATACATAATAGTACCGATAACACAACAAATTAATTCTAAAAATTTTTACCACCCAAAATAAATTTATAAATATTAAAATCATTTAAATAAATATATAATTTAGAATTTTAAATCATAGAAAATTCTAGAAGGTCGAGAAAAATACAAATACTCTTCTAAAAATAATAATTAAATATTTTAAAATACTAAAAAATTATTTTAACTAGTATTAAATTTTACGATCATTATAGAAGCATATCAAGCAAAAAAAAAAAAAGAAGTAATAACTTATTTTATGTTTCACATGAGGAAAAAATGATATTGTGAAAAGATTTGTTGAATAAAATTGGTTATCGTTTTGACATTTATGCATCTACAAATAGAGAGAAAAGATGAGGCAGAGAAAGAAGAAGGGAAGGAAGATGAGGCAGAGAAAGAAGGTGATCAAGACCAAGATATGGGCATTGAACTTGAGGAGGTAACTCTCATTTATGATGTTTTCTTATTGCCTGTGATATTTACACCTTACTTGTGATAGTTCCCTATTATTTGTGATAGTTGACTATCCTTTGTGACATTTATACGTCTTTTGTGACATTTAGTCTAAATTTATGACTTAAACAGTTTATCTGTGATATTTGCTTACTATTTGTGATACATGAATTTCTCATGGGATATATATTCAAGTCCTATTTCTGTGATATATATTCATTAATTGTGATCTTTATATAGCCTAAAGAAGTAAAAGTACCCGAGGAAGTCACCAAAAAGAAGGAAAGGAAGAGGAGGGAGGAAATTGATGATACTTTGAAAGAATTTGTTCAGGGTCCTCGGGCAATGAGCTAGAGAACAACAAAGAAGCCCAAGTTCTTAGAATCACGATTCCAAACAGAAATGCCTAAGAAAAAAAGGAAAGGGAAGAAATGTGTCGTTGTGGTGAAAAATGACGACGACAAGGAGGAGAAGGATGAGGAGAAGCCACTTGCTATTAAGGATGAGGGTATGAGAACATTCGTGCCAGAGTTATGGAGAAGGGGGAAAAACCGAAGAGGGAAAAAATTTATTGGGGATGTTGAATATGAGCATTCCTTCTTCGCAAGACTTTGATATCAGGCTACCGGGAATTGTCGACGAAGGATTTTACCATAATTTCATTGTTCAAGATGTTCCTGATGTATCGGATGATGAAAACAAGTGGCTTCAATATTTTTTAACATTAATGTTGACAAGTAAGTATTAAGTAGTTATTTATGAATATGTTTTTATATATCTGCATGCATTTACGTGTTTTCTATGATATTTACATTTAGCCATTAAGATCTTATTTCCTCATGCAGTGTCTGATAGTTAGTTGATTCATGTATCTTATATGTGTTATTCTGTGATATTTATATCTGGTCTGTGATAGTTACCTTATATTTGTGACATACACACGCTAAACGTGATCATTACTATTTTTCTGTGACATGTAGTGTTTACCTGTGATATTTAGTATTTACCTATGACATTTTGGTGTTGACATGAACATGTCACTTATACATTGATTATCTTTTACATTTGGTAGGAAGAGGTCTGTTTACGAGGCTGAAGACCAAACTATCAGCAGATATGATATGTTTCATCTTCTACGTGGTGGAAGATTAGCAGATGAGGTTAGTTTTTGTTTAACTTACAGTGTTACTCAAGTTTTTAATATTTACATGATTTATTACATTTTCAATCATTAGACCTTTGAAGCACTACTTGTTACACTTCAAAAATGGCTCAAGCTGCCAGAAAATGCCGATCGGGGAAGAAAAATTGTTATTGTCACATCATATTTTAGTGTGAGTAATGTCGATCATAATACAATTTGAGTTATATTGCATTTATATGTTATTTGACTTTCATCCGTTACTTTCTTTTCTTTTTTCTAAAGATTTGGCTGCTAACCGCTTCAAATTTGAATGAGAGAAATGTCTATAAAAATTATATAAAGAAGCATATAGATGTCAGAAAGGATGTTTTGATAATACTGATATGTCACGCTGATTATTGGCATATCCTTGAGGTCAATTTAGGGCAGCATTACAGCTCCGCTGACCACGAGGCATGGGCTAGAGATGTGTTGGTCATCCAACTATTTTTAGATAGGATGATGAGTGGATACGACCAGGCATCAGCATTCAGAGTATTCGAATATGAAGCAGCTCCTTGTCGAGCACAAAAAGGCTCGTAAGTTTCTTATACTTACCAGTTTATTAATACATGTGACATTTTAGTATTCCGTGTGGCATTTGTCTTCTACATGTGATATTTTGGTTTGCTGGGAGACTTTTGCTGCACTTATGTGATATTTATTATTCTGTGTGACATATGTTGCTGTTATGTGATATTTGCACATTCTCTGTGTTATATTCTCATTACCAATTACATTTGTTGTTAAGTGTTATGTGATATTTTTACAGATATGATTATGGCATACATGCATATTTTTTCATCAAGGTGATCCTCGAGGGAAGGGAGGTAATGAATATTGAAGCCTTGTAAAGGGAGTTTGTGATGCTACACGTAGGATTTGCTGCTCAAATCATATGCGAAGGTCATGAATACAAGAAGTTATGATTGAAGTTAGACATTCATGATCCATAATATGTTTTGTACTTTGGAGGGAATGATGTACCTTTGACTGAGTAGAAATATTAGACTCTGCATATAACCGTTTCATTTGTTGGATGATGAATGTTAGATGTTTTACTAGCTGTTTGTAAATGATAAAGTGTTTAGGTAATGTTTCTAAATTATTGGTGATCTTTTCTTTAACATATTAAACCTAAAAGTAAAATTCTTACAAGTGTTATAGTTAATACCAACAAGTCACACGAACAGGTAATACGTCACATATAAATAGTAAATGTCACAACAAAATGGCAAAAGTAATATGTAACAGACAAAAGTCACAAAAGAGTTTGCATTATGCCAGGAAACGTTAATCTTGGATAGGTTCAGAGCACGTGGCTCGGTTATTTCCTTCAGCGTGACATCTTGAGCATCTAACTAGACGTTTATATCGTAAAACTGGTACACATCTCTATGCATAAAGTTAATAGCAGCACACACATGTTTACATCGTATTCGCAATATATCCCTGTTGGACCCTAGAGGGGGGGGGGGTGATTAGAGTCTTATGCTAATCTAATCTGATTTAAATACCAATTAAATTAATTAATAACTTATCCTAGCAAGTATGAAATATAACAACTATATAAGCTAGGATAAGCAATATGAACAATGAGTTATATCTCATTGTTGGCCTTCTTGTTTTGATGATGTTTAACAAACAATTTACCACTAATGTTGTTTGTCAAGTATTTTTGTTTTTTTATTTATTATAGATAAAAAACGTAGTTGGAGGATGGATGGAATAGAGCTTCAACGATCATATCCAAAGGAGGTTGGCGGAATGTCGGTGAAGCTTATGCAATTCAAGTTCAAGATCCAAGTTCAACTTCATCCGAAGTGTACCAAGTCAAGCTTAATTAAAGGTCAAGATTGCTTGGGTAATATAGTTTAGGATTTATATTATGTGTGTTAAGTACTCTAAGTTCAATTATCTATACACACACATTTTATTAGTTTCATTGTATATATATGTAGTCACATATATATACAACATAAATTTTGGTTTTCATGTTTATAAATATGAAATTACATGTTTCATATTTATTATTGTGATTTGGTTTATCTACTTAGATATGAAACAAATATATTTTCATATACATACTCATATGTTTCATTTTCTATTGTATAAGTCTACAATATTGTTTTCTCAGTTTATGGACTTAATAACAATCATATACATATTTTATTAAGTCTACAAAATCATTGTGCAAAGTTTCAAAACATAGTTTAGCCTAAATGTCAAAACTCACATGTTTACATTTTCGTGTTTTAGACTATTTTGCAAAATGATGATATTTTTCATTTGGGAAGTCTTTTTTGAAATCATTGTAGCATGTTTATTATCATGTCTACAGTCATTCTCCAAAGTTTTACATTTTTTGGAATTTATTTGATATTTTTAAACAGTGTTTTAAATTCAGAAAAATAGTTTTCAGAACTTCATTTTCATGTATCAGTTCACGGTCGACCATCACGATCAACCACGCCTGAGTCCTTTGCATAGTTGGCAGTAAAAACTTTTGTGGTTGACCGTCACGGTCGACCGTCAGCTGAAAATTTCTCACGGTCGACCGCCGCGGTCGACCGTCGAACTCTCTGTTAGTTTTTCCCTGTTTCTGAGCAGCTCGCGGTCGACCGCGAGAATTCCACAGTCGATCGTCGATTTGACCGTTGGTTTCCAATGGCTATTTTTCTAAGCTGTTTGCTTTGGGCTTTTTAGTCTTTTGCTTGGGGTTCTTGGTTGAGATTTTGAGTGGGTATAAATACCCTATTGCTGTTTTCTTTCAAGAAATCCAAGAAGTTTTTAAACAAGCTGGGTTTTAAAAAGAGTTTAAGCTTGTTTTAAGCTTGTTTAAGGGTTTGGTTTATGAAGAAAGTTTTACAAGAGCTTGGGGAGATTATCAATTGTATTTTGGGCATTCAATCCATCTCTCTCTCTTGTCATCTAGAGAAATTTTTCTAAACTCAACTCTAGCTTTTATTTATAATTATTTGTTGATTATTATTTCTATTAAAGCTAGTTTTATATTGAGGTTAGATTTGATTTATCTTATTGTTACACACACCCACTTTAGCTTATTGTATTTGCATTCATAATATATTTGGGGTTGTGAGAGTTGTAACTTTGAGTGTGAGCTTTCATTGTGTTCTCATCCATAGTAGAGAACAAACAATTATTGTAATGACCCTAATTGTGAGATTCACTTTGTAATACACTTGTACACTGAGTGAGGAGTGTGTGGTGAGAGTCAGGGATCGTTCCAAGAGGAGTGGCATCGATTGACAAACCTAGGGAGAGATTGTAACCGAGCACTTGAGGGAGACACGGCTAGGTCCAACACTTGTGTGGGTGTAGAGTGTGATTGCATAGTATTTGTTGTGTGAGAGTTTTCGGTGAACTTGTAAACCGAGTGTGTAGAAGTTCCGGCTTCCAAACCGGATTGTGATAGTGGATATCTCCCCGGGAGTGGGGAGCGGAGACGTAGGACGGAAGGTCCGAACTCCGTGATCATATTGTGTGTTTGAATGTGCTTTGGCATTTATTCATATTTGTGCTCATTGATCATATCGCCATTGTCTCATTATTTAGCTTGTCCACTATCTAGTTCATATTGTTTACCCCTTATGTTTGCATATCCTTGCACATATCTTATTGTATATCTCTTTGTTAGGATATATCATCTTGTGCTAGTTTATATATCCTTGCATATATATTTCATCATATAGGATATATCTCATTGTTCATATTGCTTATCCTAGCTTATATAGTTGTTATATTTCATACTTGCTAGGATAACTTATTAATTAATTTAATTGGCATTTAAATCGGATTAGATTAGCATAAGACACTAATCACTCCCTCTCTAGGGTCCAACAATCCCATGCACTACACATACATGTTTTGTGTTCTAAATAAACTTGTACTGATTTTTGCGATGATACCTTGAAGATTTCAGCTATAGAATGCGATACTTCAAGAGTGTTTCCCTTGGTGACATTTCTTGAAGGAATTTTTTCGCTTCAGGACATAGATAGCTATTCCATTTTGTTGTCATCTCGCGGCGAGTATTCATCCTTTCCATAATTTGCACACGAATGTGATCCATAATATCGCAAATAGGAAGTGTTCTCATGATATGAATCCAATTGTTGAAAGATTAAGCAATATTAGAAGTGATATGACCATATCTGTGTATCAAGAAAAAATTCATTATCACAAATTATAGCCATGCGTCACATATAAATAACAAATGTCACAACCAACAGCAAAAGATCACAGTTCACAACTAAGAGTCACACGTAACAGACGAACGTCGCATATAAAAGCATAATGTGACATTTAATAACTCAAATTCATAGAAAATGGTTGATATCGGACGTACCTTATACCAGAAAATACAGAATTCGTCCAATTAGTTGGACCATAACTTAGAGCTACTTGGTAAGCTCTTTGATCTGTCATCCTAATCTCATGTAAAATAGCTTTAAATTCTCTTTTTGTGTACTTGTATGTAGTAAACTCCAACAATTTTGAAACACGTTGAGTAGCACTTGAGGCAAAGCCCATCTCTCTAAGCTTCAATTTATAATTCTCAATAAGATAAAGTACACATCTAGAGTGGTACGCATCTAGAAATATATCTTTTAAAGATTTTTTTCTTTTATCTGCATCTAACAAAATTACTAGAGGATTGTAGGCTGTCTAAAAATTACTAAAGATAGCTGATCTCTATCAAACACCAATAATGGTAGTTACAATTTGACGACTATCATAATAACAATTCCACAATCAAATCAACAAATGAAGGCTATAATTAGAAGATTTTCATGTAGATCGAGAAAATTACAATTCGACGACCTTCACGATAATCGATGGAAACAATGATTTAGCAATCTTCACAGATACTTACGGGAGTTACAATCTAACGACTCCCATATTTTATGGAGATAAGGTGGAGATTACAAAATAACAATCTCTGCTAATGCCCTAATGAAAGAGATTAGAAGTCAACTATCTCTTTAAATTCCAAAAATGCAGAGTTCATTTCTGTGTTTCAAATTCACAACACTGTGCGAACACGGCGTTTTTAGCCTCAAGCACATGCACAACTCTGCGTTTCAGGTCTAAAATATAGAGTTTAGGTCCAGAACGCCACTTTCAGCATTTGACTGGTTCAAACAGAACTTGAACGGTTTCAAAACCAGATCTTCACTTAATAGGGTCGGTTACACCCTATTATGGAGAGATTTTAGTGGGCGATTACATCCCTTAAACCCTTGAACGGTTACAAAACCGTTTTCCACAAAATGGCGTCGGTTACACCCCATTAAGGAGAGATTTTAGGGGGACAGTTACACTCCTAAAACCTTATAAATGGCAAAAAACTTAGCTGAGTTCGAGGAATCTTTTGGAGATCAAAAAATCTAAAAGGAGATCGACATTCATCATTAGAGAGTTTTCATCATCAGCAACAGAGATCTTGGAGGTTAGATCTTGGCTTGCTAACTGAATTTTTGGTTTCAAATCAACTCTTTCATAGAGTTTAAAGAAACTTACACTGAGTTATAAAACTCGTTAAGAGTTCTTTTCATACTTGCCCCGCAAGTTCCATCAACCATTCCAATAAAGTGAGACATTCGGATCGTCAACGAGAAGCAAACTTGATACGAACATCGAGGGAGGCATCTCATTGCTACCGTAAAGAACCTAGTTTTAAACAAAGGTAATGATCTCCGTCGATCCTCTTCTCTTTTGTAAATTAGGATTCCGATTTAGAATATTTGTAATTTCTTTTTCTAAGCCAGTTAGAGAGATTACTGATAATCATATTTTATTACAATTTTATACCATCATTATCTATTTTATATGAATAAATATGCCACTAATAATTATTTTTATCTTTAAATGCAGGATAATGAAGAATAAATCTCAAACTCTCATCTCTCAACAAAAACCCCTTGAATAAATGAGGAAATGAAGCAAAGAAGCCAATTGGAAAATCAATTACCAAATTATCCAAAAGCACAAAGCTAAAAAGAAGAAGAAATGACAAAGCCCAAAAGCCCAAGAGTCGGACAGCAACAGAAGAGGACTAGGTATCGATGCCAGCATCGATACCCGTATCGATGCCAATATCGATACCCGTATCGATGCCCACATCGATACCCCTATCGATACTGGTATCGGTACTGACGTACAGTTTGTTACGAATTAAGGGCTGAAATTTGTTATTTTTGGATAAGATTTTAATCCAATGGCTCTCATTCACTGTGTTTACTATAAATAGGGGTAGAGAGTGAGGGATTAGAGGTGTGAAAAATTTTGTAACTCTATTTGGAGAGGAAGATAACTCTTAATTGAGAAGGCCATCTAAATTTGTAACTTTTGTTACAATTAATAAATTTTTTTTCTCCACTTTAAATCTTCTTCTCTTTGTTGGATGATGATGATGGAGATGAAGAAAAGTTTGAAGGTTTGCTTTTATTTTATTTTTCTCTTTTATTTTTTTAGCAATTTCTTTATTATTGCTTATTAGTTAGATTTACATTCATGCTTGTAGTGTAGATTTATTTTCTTATTTTTTATTTCTTTTTATACTTTAATTTGTAGAGTAGATTTATTTTCTTGTATTTAATTTTTGTAATTTATTTTGTAGTTTAGATTTTAATTCTTTGTAGTTAGATTTATTTCTTGTTCATAGTTTAGATTTTTCTTTTCTTTTTCTTTTCGTAATTAGTTAATTTTCTTCTTGCTTTTATTTCTTAAGATATAAAATTAATTCTTGTAGGAATCTTAGAATTGTATTAAACTAGTCTAATTTTTTTATATTCTTTGAATTATTCTCTTTCACTTAAAATATTCAGGTTTAGGATAATCAACTAGAAAACTAATTGGTAGAAGAAGAATTTGATAATTTATACTTATCTTAAATAGTTTGATAGGTTATGCTTATGAATTCTAGGATTACTATCTTGTTGTTGTTCTTATCATGAATAGTAATTTGACTTAGATGATAGTTTTATAGGTTATACTTTCCTTAAATGGTTTGATAGTCTATGCTTAATAAATCTAAGTTGAAATATGATAAAAAGAGAATAGTTTGTATTTTGTAATTGAGATTAGCTAGTAGATTAAACTCTTTCTCATATCTTTAATTGAATCCTCCATCTTGACTTTCTTGAATTTTCTTTTTATTTTTGATTTTATTTCTTGATTTTATTCATTCTTCTTTCTTGCCTTGTGATTTTATTTATTCTTTGATTCTTTCTTCTCTCCTCTAAAATTCAATTTATTATCACTTGCATATATTCAAAACAATCACTCATCATATCTCTCCATAATCACACTTATTCTTTAATCCTATTTTTGTCACGCACAAAACATAAGAACCAAGTCTAATAATCTCTTAAAATCACCTTCCTCGTGGGATCAATAACTTTTTATATTATAACTTGATCAATTATGCATTTGCAATTTTGGTACATAATTATGTCGCATCAATTACTTTAAGAGAATTGTAAACTATTCTTTATCTAAATAAATTAGAAAGAATAAAATCAAATATATTTCTTGCAATTATTCTTCCAATTTTCCCACAAATAAAAGATGGCGACTCTGCTGACTACTAGCTTCACTGACGAAGAAGTGGTGGTATAATCCGACATCAAGCTCGCTGGAATGACCATCAAAACTCTTATTATTGAGTTCGATCAAGCCAAATATGAAGAGTTCCTCCTCTCCGGATCCCTTAGCCCTAAGGCTATGTGCAAGATCCGCAAAGTCTTCAAGGAGACTAAAGCTCCAATTGTTACTATTATGCTGAAGGAAGCCCTCTCTTTAAGCCAAGATTGCTCGAACAGCTCCTCCTCTGAAGGAGTGGGCTCAGCTTATACCAAACTCGTCTATCAAGTCGAGGAATCTATAGCTGTGCCAAATCAACGGGTGACGGGTCACAAGAGGCTCATTAAGGCGACAAACCTGATCAACACAGATGGTGACGTCACTATAAAGGCATTAAAGCAGGCTAAGAAGAATGCCGCTCAACGAAGGAGGAGATCCCTACAATGAGCACATCTCCAAGACTGCCGATCCTCAAGTCAACACGAGCTTCGTGTTTATGAGCCTAAACACGACCATGTGCTCTGCGTTTCTTCTTCAGAACACAAGCCTCGTGTCTATGAACCCAAACATAGGCTCTGTGTGAATAAGACTGAACGCATCCCTTAATGGCGCGTTGTACAATCAAAACGCAAACTTCAGGGGTGTGTTTCACAAACTGAACACAACTCTCAGGAATGCTTTCCAGAACCAAAACGCAACTCTCAGGAGTGCGTTTCAAAACCAAAACACAACTCTCAAGAGTGCATTCCATAACCAAAATGTAGATATCAAGACTGCATTCCACTAGCAAAACGCAGATCTCAGGACTACGTTTCACCAACAAAACACGATCTCAGGAGTGTGAGACCCCCGAATTCTTTTCGTAGCGCGACTAGATTGAGGGGTGGATATAAAAAGTCTATAGATTCAAAGCATCCTGAGTTTCTACAATAGATTTGAGAGAATTCATATCGGGAGAAAGGCTGATACAATAAGTTGCTTGTTCATGCTAATGCAAACAACTGATTTCTGTGATTCTCTCGGGATGCCAGTGCTGCTCATGCACAGCCTATTTGTCGATGTTTAGCCAACCAACGAACGTTGCTTTTCTCAATAACCAATGACGTTCTCACAGGAAGAAGACTTTGGAGGATAAATACCTTAGAGTCACTTTTGACAGAGTCGACAGAGGGAGATCATCAGTCCCTAGCTCCGATGAGTCAGAGAAAGATCCGTCCCCTGACTTGAAAGACCTCCTGAATAGGTCCGATAAAATTTATCAACATACCCGGACTCAAACGAAAGCTATTTCTTTGGTTAACTATCAAAGATTAGCCAGAGGAACCAATTTCGAGGATGAACACTCAGCCATTGTAGAGTCCTAATCATCAAGCTCTTTCGTTGGATATGGGAGCTTTGCCCACATGGCAGAAAATTTTGAAGACCTCTCAAAGAGGGTTGATGAGCAAGAGGCCATGCTCAAATCATAGAAGAAGACCCTTAATAAACTCCTGGTCCTAATGACTCAAATCATCACAGACAAGGCCAAATCTCAGAAGACAGATTCGCCACCCAGGTAAGAAGCCCACAACTTCAAATCTTCCTCTGAAGATGGAAGAGAGACTAAGAACGAGCAGAATCTCCAGTCTGCCAAAATGAAAGAATTGGAAGCCCGCCTCAATACAATTGCTAATAAAAGTGAGCTCTAAGATGAGAGAGTTTCTAGGCCCTATCCTACCGAATATGATGCAACCCCTTATCCTCCAAAGTTCGAAGTCCCGACGCTACAAACGTTTGATGGCACGGGATCACCGAATCAACATATTTATCATTTCAAGTTATAAACTGGGAATGTGATATTAAATGACGCCATACTAACTCGATTGTTCATTGGTACCCTCAAGGGAGTTGCCTTTGAATGGTTCAGAAAACTACCCGCGGGATGTATCCAAAAGTGGGCGGATCTAGAGAGACTCTTCCTATCAAGATTTTTTACAGAGGATATAGAAGTTTCTATCTATAGCCTTCTCTCCACTAAGCAGAAAAAGAGAGAGCCCGTCAAACCCTTCGTCAAGAGGTTCTAAAGCATGACTCTTCGATGTTTGTCAGGTATGACACAGTCTATCTTAGTGGAGACCTGTTGACACAACTTGCAGACCAACCTTCTAGCACAAATAAGGGTTGCAGAATATCATTCCTAGAGATAACTAATCTCTCAAGGTGAACAGACTTAAAAAATTATTGCAAGGATCGAAGATGAAGAACACGTAAGCAGAATCAACCAGAGTAACAAGACCAAGCCTAATCTTCTCAGTCACAAGGGGAAGATACTACGGCCACTGAAGCCAATCCTCTTTAATAGGATGGTGGGTCTACAAAGTTATCACGTTAATTATTATCTCTGATAGCCAAACCCTTCAGATAATGGCCTTCTGTGTGACGTATTCCAATCACAGTGTTATACCCCAATGTCACTGAACGACTTGACGGATAATGGCCCACTAGGCGATGTGCCTTGTCTACTCCTTCCCCCAGCACTTGTTCAAGACTGGGGGTTGGTTTATTTGTAGTCCACTGGATTATGAGTAATAAATTTTCTGAGTTTTCATGTTTAATAGAATACCTTTGTCAACCATAAAATTCACAAAATCTTACCAAGTTAACAATACACCTCTAATAGTCTTTTTCTTCTAAACACCCCACCAATCCTCTTCAATAGGATAGTAGGTCCACACAACTGTCAAGTTAATAATACACCTCTGATAGTCCATTCTCTCTAAATTCTCCTGCCAATCCACTTCAATAGGATGACGGATCCACCAAAACTATCACATTAATAGTTATCTCGGATAGTCAAACTCTTCAGATAGTGGCCTACCAGGTGATGTGCCTCTATTCCAACTTGATGTATAGTGGCTCACAAGGCGATGTTCCATGTCTACCTCTTTTTTCTTCCCCTACTAAGTCTTAATCAAGGCTGGGGGTTGATTACTTAAAATCCTTTGGATTAAGAGTAACAAATCTTCTAAGTAGTCATGTTCAACAAAACACCTCTGTCAACTACAAAATTCCTCCTCTGCTAAGTCTTAATCAAGACTGGGGTTAGTTGCTTGGAATCCACTAGATTAAGAGTAACGAATCTTCCTATCAATTCTCTTCAATAGGATGATAGGTCTACAAACATCATCGAGTTAACATTACACTTTTGATGATTAACATCCCTATGGAGTATAAATTCAGCTTGCATCTATCCTAATTTTTCATGTTAACAATAAACCTTTGACAATCAACTTATCAATCCTTGTCAATAGGATAGCAGATCCTCAAAATTGCTCAAGTCGCAATCTTCCCCAGCAAGACGTTAAGTCTTCAAAATCTTGTTCAAATCACAAGTACACAATTCCTATCACGTTAACAATACACCTCTGACAATCCACTTATCAATCCTCTTTAATAGGATGATAAGTCCTCAAAATTGTTCCGATTGTAATAAATTTTGTCATGTTAATATCATACCTCTGACAACAAATCCTTTCATCACGTTAAAATTATACCTCTGATGATGTCATGCTAACAAAACACCTCTGACAATCAACAAATCCTTTAATAGAGCGATAGGTCCACAAACCCATCAAGTTAACATCATACATTTGACGATCAAATTAACTTATCGACTCTCTTCAATAGAGCAACAATCCCATAAAATACTGTTAGATTAATATCACACCTCTAACAGTAACCCCCAATAAACTTGTTAATCTTTTTTAACAAGAATAGCAAATTTTTATTATAAAATCCTTGTGGATTAAAGATTTTCTAAAATTATCCTAGTGATAATGAAGAAAATTTTTGAATTTTACTTTAAGTAAAAATTCATGCCAAGTTAATACTACACCTTTGACACTTCCAATTTTCTTTCAGTGTTACATAACACAGAAAGAAATAGTAATAAAAATCTACGTATTCAATATTGTAGCACAAAAAATCCATATCTTTCATACATGAGGGACTTTATCTCGATCCCTAATTAGAGATAAGTCTACGCCTAACACACGTTGCCGGTTAGTCTTTCCCTGAAAATGACAAAAGTCTACGTATTCAATATCGTACCAGGTTGTTATTAATAACATTAGAATCCATGCCTTACACGCATGAATGACTTTATCTTGATCCCTAATTAGAGATAAGTTTACGCCTAACTCGCGTTGCTGGGTAGTCCATTCCCTTGAAATTAACCAAGTCTATGTATTCGGTATCAATGCACTTAGTCTAAGAGAGTTCATTCTTTTAGCACAACGTTACATGTGGAACGACAATCCACATGCTAGCCCGACTCAAACGGTAGTCGGTAAAGACTTATAAAATCCGTTGATGACTGAGGATTTGCTAAAAATCCTATGAATATTTGCGAGCCTATCAGCTGAATGGATATGAGCCGTGACGTGATGTTTGAGAGCTTATGCTCATGAGTAGCTTGTTTCGCCGCTACAGTTTCTCTTCGAAGCTCATCCTCATACAGGTCCTGTGTGGCAAATCTCTTCAACCAAGATGTCTTCAAAGAGGGTATAGAGCAACTCCTTTATAATAAGGAATCAACATCTCAAACGCAGAGTTCAAACATGCATTTTAAAAATTCAAACACATAGTTCAAACCTACGTGTAAAAAAGTCAAACACAGAGTTCAAACCTGTGTTTCAAAAAATCAAATGCGGAGTTTAACCCTATGTTTCAAAAATTTAAATGCAGAATTCAAACTCTGTATTACAAGATCAGAACTAGTTTCCTCGTTGTTCAGAGATCAGGACTTGTCGAAGCAAGTTTTACAACTACGAAAGTCTGCACTCACCACTGACGAAAGGGACTTGCGGCGGTGGTGCACCTGGCTGTGTTGCGGCGATGTCGGCAGTCAAAGCTAAAGATGATTTGTGAGCCGCGACAATGGTCATCTTGGATTTTGAGGTAGTCTTCTTCTTGGATTCCATTGGTGCTGACGATTGGAGAAGATGAACAGTACTCGGCTGAGAAATTAAATATAATTTTTTGTTTAAAGATCTCAAATCAATTTGGAGATCCAAAGTATTCCAAAAATTTGTTCCAGTCAACCACGAACTTTCGAAAACTTTGGAGGGGGTTCTGTAGGCTGTCTAAAAATTACTAAAGATAGCTGATCCTCATCAAACACCAATAATGACAGTTACGATTTAACGACTTCCATAATAATAATTCCACAATCAAATCAATAAATGAGGGCTACAATTAGAAGATTTTCATGCAGATCGAGAAAGTTATAATTCGACGAGCTTTACAATAATCGATGGAAACTCTGATTCAGCAGTCTTCACAGACAACTATCGGAGTTATAATCTGACGACTCTCACATTTTAAGGAGCTAAGGTGGAGATTACAAAATGATGATCTCCGCTAATGCCCTAATGAAAGAGATTATATTAACTATCTCTTTAAATTCCAAAACACAGAGTTCATTTCTGCGTTTCAGATTCACAACGCTATGCGAACACAACATTTTCAGCCTCAAGCACATGCCCAACTCTGCGTTTTAGGTCTAAAACATAGAGTTTAGGTCCAGAACGCCACTTTCAGTATTTGATTGGTTCAAACAGAAGCTGAATGGTTTCAAAATCATATCTCTACTTAATGGGGTCGGTTACACGCCATTATGGAGAGATTTTAGTGGGCGATTACACCCCTTAAACCCTTGAACAGTTTTAAAACTATTTTTCACGAAATAGGGTTGGTTACACCCTATTAAGGAGAGATTTTAGAGGGGCAGTTACACCCCTAAAACCCCTATAAGTGGTGAAAAACTCAGCTGAGTTCGGGGAATCTTTTGGAGATTGAAAAATCTAAAAGGAGATCGGTATTCATCCTTAGAGAGTTTTCATCATCAGCAACAGAGATCTTGGAGCTTAGATCTTAGCTTACTAACCAAATTTTTAGTTTTAAATCAACTCTTTCACAGAGTTTAAAAAAACTCGCACTGAGTTATAAAACTCGTTAAGAGTTCTTTTCTTACATGCCATGCAAGTTCCATCAACCATTTCAGTGAAGTGAGACATTCGGATAGTCAACAAGAAGCAAACTCGATGTGAACATCGAGGGAGACATCTCATCGCTACTGTGAAGAACCCAGTTTTAAACAAAGGGAAGGATCTCCATCGATCCTCTTCTCTTTTGTAAATCAGGATTCTGATTGAGAATATTTATAATTTCTTTTCCTAAGCCTGTTAGAGAGAGATTACTTTGAGAGAATTATAAACCATTCTTTATCTAATCAGTTAGAGAGAATAAAATCAAATACATTTTCTCGTAATTATTCTTCCAATTTTCCCACAATCAAGGATGGAATGGATTGTATGGTTCTGTTCCATTTTACAACATATATCGTAATCCTTGAATAATCCAACTCTAATTCGCTTCATTTTCTTGGTCACAAACACAAAATGCGAGTGGAAATATGCATTATTACCATCATAAGCAGTCACACCTAATAAGATCCCTTTATAGTGATCTTTCAGAAAAGTCTCATCTAGAAAGAGCAATGGCCTACATCCCTTGAGAAACCCCTGTATGCATGCACCATACAACACAAATAAACGTTTGAATCTCCTTTGTTCTCGTTCAATGGTGAAGACATTGCTTGGGTTTGTTTCCATCACCTTCACTTGGTACCTTAAAATGATGGTCAAAATAACTTGTTAAATGATGATCAAGATTTAACTATCACATGTAATACTCAAACGTCACAAAGAATGTCAAAATATCACATATAAGGTCTAAATGTCACATGTAGGAGTTAGTTGTCACATATAACAGTTTACGTCAAAAGTTATTTTATTCATGGAACTCATTACAATTGTTTATCAATTACAATGAATTCAAAAGAAAATCTTTTTATAAGACTACTCGCTTACACAAATAAAATAAAAATTACAACTCTCTTCAAACACACACAGCAGATGTTTATCGCTCGCTGCTTGCGTGAAATCTTTGCCTGTGCTAGGGACACGTTAGTCCGTGGACCATAACGGATCAGATCCGGTTAACAGAATAAAAATTTAATGCTCTTACTTCACAAAGGAAACAATCGCAGAAATAATAATCTCGACCAAGCGAGATTACGACTATTCTCGAGATCAAAACCAAGTTTGATCCCAAGGTATACT
This sequence comes from Asparagus kiusianus, assembly GCA_022839385.1. Taxonomy (NCBI): domain Eukaryota; kingdom Viridiplantae; phylum Streptophyta; class Magnoliopsida; order Asparagales; family Asparagaceae; genus Asparagus; species Asparagus kiusianus. The sequence continues at coordinate 1,097,012 of BQKN01000042.1, forward strand.
GGCATGACCCTCAGATCTCTCGAACAAGTCCATCTTTATGCTGAAATTCACCAAGATCTACTAGTCTGCCTCTGAAATTCGTGGATTGCACTCTCTAAACTGACATCACCTTTCCCTCTTTTGATAGAATTTCAGATTCTGTGAATAAGGGCCCTAGGTTCATATTTATAGGCTTTAGAAGTAGTATTTTTCGATAAGAACAAAGGATTTGGTATTATCTTCAGTTGATAATAACCTAGCCATGTATAATGATGATATCCAAGAACTTAGGAGGCTTCTGGAATGAACAAATCCCGAGAAAATATTTTAAAACGTGTTTTAGAGGTTTCGGGTGCGAGTCACGTCAATGTGACCCGCTGGCTTGCGCGTCACCTTAGGGTGACGCGGCCCTATGTGGGTCACCTTAAGGTGACCCACTGGCTTGCGCATCACCTTAAGGTGACGCGGTAGGTGACCCGCTTGTGCGCGGGTCACCTTAGGGTGATCTGTGCTTACGCGGGTCACCTTGGGGTGATCTACACATGCGAGTCATTCCAAAGCGTTTTGCACCTTCCGACTTCTTCGAACTTGTCTTGTTCTGCTATTTTACGTATTTTGTCATTCCTTTAACTCGTACACTTTGTCGATTCACTTCATGTGCTTGTCGACGTTAAGTAATCTTCTTTGACTTGGATAATGATGTTCATCATCTTCTTTTTATCTCGAGCTGCGTGTAGGAAATCATATGTAATTTTTGATGCTTACAGATACCCCCTCTAAAGTATTTCAGTCTCGTTTCTTTTATAAAAAGAGTCTAAAATACTTTGGATGTAATAGGCCTAACATTCAGTCGGTGTAAAAAGTCCTGTGATTGGCTTCAGTTCTTAATTTCTTCAATACTCATTCTATTCAGTATTTTGTCGAATAGCTAAAATTCTTCTAGCACTACGTTTATCATCTGACCGTTTGTCAAAGTCTTGAATTGGAACTGGAATGTTGGTTTCTGAATTAGCTCATGTCATTGGATTGACGTTGAACTGATCATCTTCGTCAGGAATTCATATCTAATCACGATTGAACTCCCAGGGATTATCATTTGACCTGGAATTTTTTCTGAGCTTTATTTTTGTGAATTTATCACGACGTTGATCGGCATTAACCTTCATTGTAGCGTGTTGATCGGCGTTAACACAATTTATACTCATACATCAATTAGAGTCTACATAGTTTAGGCTCTTAAGGTGTCGGAGCGGGGAGGATCAGTTTATGCTCGTATACTCCTGGGAGTTTTAGAAATCAATTTAACCTCGTGTACCTATTGGAGGTTCAAGGAGATGTAGTTTATACTCAATACTCATCGTAGTGTGAATGTGGGTGTCAAATATATCAAAAGCGAGTGAGAGCGGGTGAAAATATCATGAAAACAAACGCCAAACCAACCCCACGTGCGCATCACATTAATGTGATCAGCACATGTGCGGGTCACATCAATGTGACCCGCAAGTGTGCGGGTCACCTTGAAGTGAGACGCACAAGCGCGGGTCATCTTAAGGTGACCCGCATCAAGTGGTCATTTGGGGTCGATCGTAGGCGTTTAAAACTCCGCTTTCTCTGATTTTTTTCTTTCTTCTTCCTTCGGTTTAAGAACTCTCCTTCAACTAGAATCCCTAAAGCCTTCGTTCTCTCGCTTCTTAAATCTCTCCTCAACCCTTCAATCTCCTCAATATCTTCAATGAGACAAGCTAGGGTTTCGGATTTCTTTGATTTGGGTCTGAATATTTCATGGGTTCTCATCCTCTTGATCACAAGTAAAAACTGCGTTTATTCTTTACCGAGCTTCTTCGAATTCAGGTAATCGCCGCTCCTATGGCTTCAATTTGATTTCTTTATTTTGAATGCTTGATTTTCCAAAACCCTAGTTCTTGGATTTGGGGGAAAACACAAAACTTGATCTTATGCTCTTGAATGATGGGCGAGCCTTTGAGGGAAACTTAATTTGGGTTTGGATGCTTCAATCTTTTAGTTCTACGCAAATTTTTAGTCTTGCATATAACCGAAATTTTAGGTTGTTAAAAATTGTTTGAACCTGATATTGAACTGCATCGAACTTGTTCTTGGTTTGATTTTGTTGTGAAAATCACACTAAACCTTGACTCGATGTCGATGAAAACCTAAAACTGAGCTTGAAGGCTTGATTTGTTGAACGGTCGGTTGTGATTGAAACTCGAACCAAGTCCTCAACTTAGGGAAGGGATCCACACACTAATTCTTGAATTTTGTACATGGCTGAAACCCTTAATTTAACTTGGGTCTTGTGTATTGATTGCATGCGAATAGCTTGGTTAAATATGTAATGATAATTGCAGCTCTGTTTTGTTTGATAAACAAACTCATTGCCTTGATTTCGTATACATGTGCATGAACTGAGACCCCTTGTTTGGTTTATTGCCTAGCCTTTATCTTGATGATGATTCATCTTCATATATGATTGTAGGCGTATAAAATTGCCTATAGGTCCCTTAACATGGCTCGGCATGATGATTCGACAAATCAACGGACGTTCGAGCGACGAGGCGATGAGGCACGCAAGCAACGGAATACGTTCGCGTGTGGAACCAAACCAACGGTTCGGAAAGTTAACGAGTCGTCCAACAACAAAACGAACTTGAACTCAAACACCGAGGTGGGAATACTACCAAATAAAGACCTGGGCTATCAAATCAAAGTCCGGACAAATCAAACGAAGAACCGAAAGACGGAAAACACCGGAAAATAACGAAACACGACACACCCGGGGACTCGGCCCGAACCGAGCCAACCCGGGGTGGCTCGGTGGCCGAGCCACCCTAGGGTGGCTCGGCCAACCGCGCCACCCTGAGGTGGCTCGGCAAGCCGAGCCACCTTGGGGTGGCTCGGCATGAGCCGAGCCACCCCAAGGTGGCCGGGTGTTTCCCCCCTCTCTCTTGTACATGTGGGCACAGTTCAGGTGTCCTATAAATAGGGGGGGGGGTGGTTGTTCATTTGAGAGGACTTTTTCTGAAACTTCTGAAGAGCCGAAACTCTGCCGGATTGCGACCTCAACTCGGAATTGTGAAGGCTTGAAGACTTGTATACTCAGATCTACGTCATTCTACTCCGGATCTAAGCTTGGTTCTTAGATCCCGAGATTTGAGCAAGCGTTTCCTTGGTGAAACGATCCCTCCCGGCTATTATCTCCTTGGTGGGATAATACCCGTTATACCACGTAGATCTGTTCGGATCGAGATTGCGCGGTAGTCCATGGTAATCAACCCCGGCATAGGCAAACAATCCACGCAAGCGAGGGACCATAAAACAGGAAACTCGTGATTTGTTCAGAGAGAATTGTAATTTTTTATTTCTTTATTTTGATTTTCATTGTAACCGGTTCTTATAAAAAGACCGGATCTTTGTAAACGCATAAAGTTGTTATCAAAGTTGTAATGAAATCATCTATGAAGAAGAACATAATTTTCCACGCGAACAATCTGGCGACCACAGTGGGAGCCACCGATCTCGCTGCCGAGATCGGAGTGTCGCAGCCGCGGATCTCGATCCCGGTTGTGGAGGAGGTCGAGTATGAATTCGACCAGCAGAAATACGAGGAGTACGTGTCCTCGTCCGGATCTACCTCCTCCCCCAAGTCCAAGAAGTTCCAGAAGTTCTCCTCCAGGAGAAAAGTCCGTTGGTGTGATGAAGTTGAAGCCACCAACGACGACCTCACCCCAATCGACATCGAAGCTGCGTTGAGTGAGGCCCTACCGACCTCAAAGAAGGTCAAATCTGCCATTGAAGGCATGGTGACTCTCTCCAAGAGAGCCCGCCAGAGGCAGCGTCAACGCCTCGCGAAGCAATTCGCCAAGGCCATGGAGTCCGTTGACGGGGTCCGCTATCATGCGGATCTGAAGAACAAACGAGGCAAACAGCCTCAACAGCAAGTGAAGGGTGGTTCCTCCAAACCATCGACAATGGAGTGGGTCCGTGTCAAACGGAATCGCTCGACGTTGGAGGAGCGCATCCGCAAACGGCGCGCGTTATCGGTGCAAGCACATGCCAAAGCTGAAGAAGCCCGTCGAAAGTTGCAGAAGGAGGTGGTCAAAAAGCCGCCACCAACTCGCAAGGTTTGGAGGCCAAAGTCTGAAGCAACAATTCAGACCAAGGAGCGACAACCGCAGCCTCCAAAAATTCAAACTCCGACAAGTCAATCTAAACAGCCGGTAATTTCTGTAACTGCTCAGGGAGATCCCGCAGGACCATCCCAGAAGAGAAAGTCTGTTTTGGAGCGCCTCGGCCCACTTCCGAAAGAACAAGGTAAAGCTCCGGTACAGGAACGCTTGGGGCCAATGAAGAAGTCCCAAATAATGCAACATGCTGGGGGTCGCTGCAACCCTCAACACTTGGAGAAAATTGTGGCACCCAAGCGCACAACTTTGCGCATCGAAGTGCAAGAGCCCGCTGAAGATTCATGCCCACAAAGGCGCGTTTCAAGGCGTGTGACTCTGGATGGTCCGAAGAAGGCAATTATTCCTCAGAAGGAAACGTTGTCATCTGATGACGACAACGTTATACCTGAGAGATCGTGCCAACACACAATAGGTTGCTCCGATCTCCAAACAGACGAGCTGTACTATCGTGCCGGGGGTACGAATAAATCCAGAAAGAGGAGCCCTCGAAGGCTCGAAACACAATGTCCTTGCTCGAAGCTCATTCGGGCGGTACTGTCCGAGTGCAATTGCGTCAAGGCGGTCCCTGAGAGAGTATCTGTGTTTGAAAGACTCAGCGATGGAACGCTAAAACCAAGGCATAGGCGTTTCCAACGAAGGAGGAAGATGGTCAAAGATGGTGAGCATTCAAGGGTCACCGCAAATATGACCAGCACAGGAACATCGGCTCAGGATAACCCCGAGGCGGTTCCAGAAATATCCCGACGTGTAACTCGTCTATAATCCGGGGCTATCATTCGCGCGACGTATGGTAGAATCCGAACGAGAGTACCTTCGGGAGATGAAGAATCAGATGCTGGCTCAGCAGTGGCGTCTGATAACACAGTGTCCAGTGAAGGACAACCCCGCGAGGTGTTTATGATAAACGCGAAGCAAGTGGCCAAGATGCTTGAAGATGCCGTGGCCAAACAACAGGAGACCTTTCGGTTCGAAATGCAAATGGCTATGCAGAACATGAGAGAGATGCATGACCAACAGCTCCAAGCATTAAGGAATCAACAAGGCGAACCAAGTCGTCCCAACCAGAACAACCTGGAAGATGAGGACACAAATGAGGGTCACAATGCTAACAACCCTCCCATCAACCCAGGGGGTGGTAATGAAAATGCTAGCGAAGACACAGGTGAAAGCCTGAAAATTAAAAATCTCGAGAGCAAGATCAACACATTGATCTCTGCTCAAGAGACGAAAAAGACGGGCATTCCTTGTCCATACCCGAGAGAGTGGGAATCAATCCCATATCCGGCAAAGTTTAGTCTAATTAACTTTACGCCGTTTAATGGGATGGGTTCACCTACTCAGTATTTGATTTATTTCAAATCGCACTTGGGAGTCATCTCTGGTAATGAGCCTCTGATGGTGCGGTCATCCGTCGGCACTCTTCGCGGAGCTGCCTTCGATTGGTATCGTCGCCTCAAGCCAGGAAGCATAAGCAGCTGGGACGACATGGAGACCAAGTTCGTCACGAATTTCTTCGATGATGATACCGAGATCTCTATCGGATCGCTGCTCGATGAGAAGCAAAAAGACGGGGAGTTGGTCGACACCTTCGTCAAGAGGTTCCGGAACAAGGCGATGAATTGCCGGGACCCGATCACTGAGGATTTCATCCTCCAGACCTGCCACAATAACCTTTCACTAGACGTGTTGGAAGCAATGGGCACAACACCATCCAAGACTTGGAAGGATTTGAAGGTTCGAGGAGAGCAAGCGGAGCGATTCCTCAGAAGAAAGAAGGCGCAGAGAGGCCAACCGGCAACGAATCCTCCAAAGCAGAACTTCAACCAGAAAGGGAAAGGTAAAGCTCATGTTAATGCTGTTGATGCTAACCAGACATTTCAATTGCAACCTCAACAACAGCAGCAGCAGCGAGCGCCACAACAATCGCAGCCGCATTGGCAGCAACGGTCTCAGAAGCAAAAGTATTCGGAGCCGAGGTTTCCCAAGGTCTACTCCTTCAAGGATGATGAAGTTCCCGGCATCTTCAAATATCTGTTGGAGAACAACAAAATCCAGTTGCCGGCAATCGTGGATCATGAAGGAGCCACGAAGGTGACGGACCCGAAGTACTACGCGTACCACAGAGCGGTCCACCACCCAACAAAGTCTTGCTACCACCTCAAGGACAAGATCCAGGCGTTGATCGACGTAGGGGTCATAACTCCAAAACCGGCCAAGAATGTAGGAGCAAATGCGGTGTCGATCAGTTTTGGATCAGTACCTACAGATTGGTTCGAGCCAAAACGCGTTACCAAAGTCGGGATGAAGACAGTGAATGACGACCCGCACGGACAACGTCAAAAGGGACTTGTGCCTCACACAGCCCCAAACGGCGAAATTCTCTGGGTTCACCCCGACTTGATTGAAGATGAACAATGGGCCAGATCGTTATCCAAGAAGAAGTCCAAAGGGAAAGGCAAGTCTTGTTACGGAGTTTCTACCATCCCAGGAGAAGATGACGAAAGAATCCCCGCTTTCCCACTTTCCGACGAGGAGCAGGAAGTCTTTGCGACCCGGAGTGGAAATGAATACCACTTCAAATATCCATCCCCTGGCGATCAATTTGCTGAGCAGGGGGTGACAAAACGAGGACCAGCCAAGACTCTCACAGAGCTGGGGGTGGTTACGGTTCCTAAACCGGTTGAAGATGCCCCGAGCTTATTCGCTGACGAATCCATGTTCCAATAACGTAGCCGAGTACAACACGCTCATCATTGGACTCAGTTTCGCCAAAGAGCTGGGGGTCGAGTATCTCGAAGCCTTTGGAGATTCTCAATTGATCGTTAACCAAGTTCGTGGAGAGTATGAGGTCAGGAACCCAGACCTGATTCCATACCACCAGGAGGCCGTCAGAATGGCAGATTCTTTTGAAGAATTCTATATCGAATATATCCCGCGTCTCCAGAACGCTTATGCGGATGCACTGGCAGCACTGGCAGTATCAATCACGCAGCCGCCCGAAACTGAACTGCTAGTCACGGTGAGATCACACCAACTCTGCATACCCATATACGATATGGAGGTTGAAGAGGAGGATGATAGAAATGGAAAAGCCAAAGAGGTGAACTCAACCCAAATCGGGTCTGAGTCCCGAGATTGGCGTTTTCCCCTTATTGATTACGTCCAATACGGCATTTTACCAGAGGACGCAAAAGAAAAAGAATCTATTCGCCGAAGAGCTCCGTGGTTCTTTTACAATACCGAGACCCGTATGCTATATCGCCGGGGGTATGATGATTTGCTTCTCCGATGCCTTTCGAACGAAGAAGCAAAAGAAGTTCTTAAGAAAGCACATGAAGGAGAATGCGGTGCGCATCAGCCTGGTCCCAAGCTGTATGATCGAATAGAAGAATGGGATATTTCTGGCCAACAATGGTTCGTGACGCGATCGAGTACGCCCGAGAATGTCATGCTTGTCAAGTGCATGCAAATTATATGCACCAACCTCCGGAGCGATTACACACATCAACCACGTCTTGGCCATTCGAGACATGGGGTATGGATATTGTCGGTCCTATCTTTCCTCCTTCAGTCAAAGGTGATCGATTTATTCTCGCTATCACCGACTACTTTTCAAAGTGGGCTGAAGCCATTTCGCTTAAAGAAGTGAAGACGAACAACGTCATCAACTTCATCAAGCATTACGTCATATATCGACACGGCGTGTCGAGGCGGATCATTCATGACAACGGTCCACAATTTATAAGCAACGCCTTCATCAGGTTTTGTGACAAATTCAAAATTCAGGACGTTTCGTCGACAGCTTATTACCCCGCTGCGAATGGATTAGCTGAGGCTTTCAACAAAACGATCATCAAGATCCTGTCAAAGCTTGTGAAGACTAATAAACGAGATTGGGACGATAAACTCGGCGAAGCGCTCTGGGCTTATCGCACCACAATACGCACTCCTACAAGAGCCACTCCATATTCTCTGGTGTACGGATGTGAAGCTGTGCTACCGTTAGAGATTCAAATCCCCTCCCTTCGGATCGCTCTCGCAACTGAGATGACGACCGACGAGCAGCACCGAAAACGTCTTGAGGAACTCAAAAGGCTGGACGAAAAGCGCTTGGAAGCTCAACAACACATCGAGTTCTACCAGGCTAGGATATCCAGGGCTTTTGACAAAAGAGTCCGCCAAAGAAGCTTCAAGGAAGGAGATCTGGTCCTCGCTGCTCGCCGACCAATAATCCTCACCTCCAAGAAGAAAGGTAAATTCGAACCTAAGTGGGAAGGACCGTTTGTAATAGACACAGTCTATTCGAACGGCGCTTATCGCTTAATTTCTCTAGAGGGTGACAGATAATTAATGCCTATAAATGGGAAGTTTTTAAAAAAGTACTATCCCTAGTACGTTCAGGACAACTCATTTATCGGGAAGTTCCTTGAAGAATATTACACTTAATATTCTAAAGGATAACCCAAGTTCAAACCACCAAAATCCCTCACTGATCAATTTCAGTTGACAGTGAGTTCACCAAAAAGGTCCAATCTCAATTCGGAGTCCCCTTTCGATAAACGAAGGAACTCTCTTTCTTTTCTCTTTGGTTCAACCCTTTCATGGTTATAACCGAAGCTGAAATTTCGCTTCGATAAACGAAGAACTCTTCTTTCAATCAGATAACCAATCCTATAAAAGGTAAGCTTATCTAGATCTTCCGGATTCTCGGAGTGAAGATCCCACTTCTAGTTTCCTTCTTGCACTGGAAATAGAATATAAAATTCTTCCTTTCCAGAAACAAGGAATAGAATATAAAATTCTCCCTTCCTTGTTCAGGGAATAGAATATAAAATTCTTTCTTCCCACACCAACTCTTTTTTCAAAATTTATAAAATTAGGATTCATCCTAGGTATTTTATCCCGAAACCTAAGCAGGGATAAGTCTGCGCCTAACACGCGCTGCCGGTTTAGTCTTTTTCCGATTGAAAAAGACACCAGAGTTCGATTCTGGGGTATTTTATCCTGAAACCTAAGTAAGGATAAGTCCACACCTAACACGCGCGGCCGGTTAGTTCTTAACCGCTAAAAAGAACACCCGTCCGCATATTCAACATTGTGGCAGGTTGTTATTAATAACACCGAAATCCATGCCTCACACGCATGGGGAATTTTATCCTGAATCCTAAGAAAGGATATGTCGACGCCTAACACGCGTCGCCGGTTTGGTCTTTATCCGTAGAAAAAGATACCAGAGTCTGACTCTGGGGTCCTTTATCCCAAAGCCTAAGTAGGGATAAGCCAACGTCTAAAACACGTTGCTGGGTAGCCTATTCCCATAACAAAGACGAAGTCTACATATTCAAAGTTGTAGCATAAAGTCTAAGGGAGTTCATTCCTTTAGCGCAACGTCACATGCGGAACGGATTAAAACAATCCGCATGCAAGCCCGACTCAAACGGTAGTCGGTAAGAGCACATCAAATCCGTTGAAGGCTGAGGATTTGCCAAAAATCCTAAGTCAACGTCTCATACACGTTGCTGTTTAGTCTTTTCACAGGAGAAAGACGAAGTCTACGTATTCAATATCGTAGCACTAAAAGAGTTAACTCTTTTAGCTTAACGTCACGTGCGGAACGGATTTAGACAATCCGCATGCTAGCCCGACTCAAATGGTAGTCGGTAAAGGCTAATCAAATCCGTTAGAGGCTGGGGGTTGGCCAAAAATCCTAAAGCCAACACCTCACACGTGTCGCCGGGTAGCCTATTCCCGTAACAATGGCGAAGTCTATGTATTCGACATCATAGCACAAAGTCTCAGAGAATTCAATCTCTAAGCGTAACGTTACATGCGAACGGATTTAAACAACTCGCATGCTAGCCCGACTCAAACGGTAGTCGGTAAAGGCTAACCAAATCCGTTGATGGCTGAGGGTTTGCCAAAAATCCTATGTGTATTGTGGTCAATCATTTCAAACGGAATGACGAATCATAATAAAGATAAAAAGGAAATTCACTAAAAGAGTCAAGAGTCAAAACACTCAGCAAACAAAATCACACATCAAGCCCGTGGCTAAAAATCTGCTGACTGAACTTAGACAGCTTATCATCATAAGCTTGGCTAAGCTCAGCTCTAATGGACTCCTCGGTAGCGGCAGAGGTCTTCGCAGCAATCTCCTCTGTCTCAACCAGCTCATGCTTTAAGGATGTCAGCTCGTCAGATAAAGCAGTGCAGGTCTGCTGATCCTGTCCTCTCGTCATCTGGAGAATACCCAAGGTCTCCTCTTTCTCGCGGAGTTCTCTTCTGAGCTGGTCTATCTGGGTCTCACAAGAGACGATGGAAGAGTCAAGCTCGGCAAGGAAAGATAATCTGGTAGCAAGGCCGGTCTCAACTCGAGCTACTCGATCTCGCCGCACCTGCACCTCAAGACTAGCAAGAACCTGAGTCTCGCGTAGTGACTGTAAACGGGTCTCCAGCTCAGCAGCGATAAATGAAGAGACACCGGTATCTCGAAGCTCACGAAACATCTGGAGCTCATGCTCTAAGCAGTCAAGATCGTCAACTATGGCCTTCGCCAAGTCTGGATATCCTGCTTCCCTTATCAAGTTGATTCTGGAATTAAGGAGAGGTTTAAACTGGTGAAGGGAAAGTCCGTCGTGGAAGAGCTTACCGATCATAGCATTCACAAAAGAGAAAAAGGAACGAACTTCTATGCAGATGACGACCTTGTCAGGATCGTCGTCAGATAACAACTCCTTCACTAAGACATGAAGACGAGAAGAACGCCCTACACAAAAAAGGGAAAAGTCCGTCAAAAGTCTTAATAAGAAAAAGGAATAACACTCTTCAATGAGTTAACTTATACCTTCTTCCCCTTGAGCCGCTGGGGGTAGTGGAGGTGTAACGGCTGTAGGTGCATCAACTGGTGTAGTTGGTCTCACAGCCGGCTCAACAGGGTCTTTCTCAACAAAAGCTCCTGCCAGATTCAAAACAGAATTCGCAGAGGCGTTACATTATAGTTGCATTAGTCAAGATTGGCTAGTCCTATAATTAACTCAGAAAGAAGAACATACCTTCAAAGGAACTATCCTCGGGATTTTCAGCGAAGGCGGGCTCAGAAAACATATCCCCAGGTAACTGGTCATCGATCTGAGGAGAGCTATATATGTAGCACATCATAGGAGTGTCCGCAAACAAGCTTCCCTCGTCAAAGTCATCGATGGAGAAATCTGACATAAAAAGATATAAGTGCCAAAGAAGAGTGAAGAGACTACAACTAATGGAAATGAGTTACCTCTCACAGGTGCATCAGCCTCTTCATTTCCAGGATTCGCCTCCTGCAAATTATCTGAAGAAGCAAGAAGTAGAGGACAGTTAGAGAATACACAAATTCATTCGTGTATTATCTAAAGAAATACAGTGTCAGTGTTAGATGTACCTGGATTCACGGAATCGGGTCCTACATTGATCTCCTCTCTAATGTCAGCAACCCCTGTAGGCCTCTCTACATGAGGTAGTGGGTCAGACTCATCGGGAGATACGGGAATGGGATCGGGACTCATCTCATTCTCTCCACGCACTCCTATATAGAGATAGAAGAGCATGAGTCAATGTTCCGAATAACCAAGAGAATGGTTCACAGGATGGATATTACCTCCGTCACTGGCAGGATCATCGCCAGCCAGGTCCATATCAGAAGCTCGGGAAGCTGCACGCGGCTTACGGGCTAATCTCTTCCGCCTAGCAATGGGGATCGAAGGTCTCGCCTGGGGAGGAGGACGGAACTCTTCATCCTGATCAACTGTGGTCCCTGAAACATCAAACCATAGTCAGTTTCAACACTTCTGGAAGATAGAAGTAAAAAATGAATTGCAAACCTCGCTCGGAAAAGTCATCATAATCTTCGGGATCCCCGCCTGAAGCCTCGTCTGTGGAATGGAATGTCCTCTGGCCCTCTTCATCAATCCGGCGAGTCTTGTTCTGCGTCCTTTGTGCCCGAGCGTTCTCCCGAATCCTAAGGGATTCAAGCTGAGAAGCCTCCTCAGCCTCTATCTCTGCAATCGGCTTCACGGGGACAGTCTTGTTAGCTGCTAGTAACCACTTGCAGCTCAAGAAAGTGAGGTTCAACTGCCGATCAATACTCGGGAGACTGAACTTAGCACCAGTACAGCCAGTCACGGTCCACAACCATGCACGGAGACCGTCTACCAAACCACTATGGGTCCGAAACTGCTGACGAGGATTCCCGATGTAGAGCTGATCATAGCCAAACTGGCGAGCAAATCGGCAGGGTAGATATGGCTCTATGAAGCACTGATCCCTCACCCGAAAAGTCAGATAGCCAGGCCTGATGTTCACCAGCCAATTGAAGCAGCCAATGTCTAAGCGAGTCCGATACTCTCTTGGCCTCTCATCATCTATCAAGCACTCGCCGTACCGGCCGGAGAACTGCGGAAAACAAGTGGAGAATGTCCAACACTTGTGGACCTGCAGCTGCTGTCTGACATCAGAAAATCCTCGACCCTCCCACCTGCCATTCTCAAGCAACTGTAGCAGGGGAACGGAGTGATCTGTGGCGTTCGGCACCGACATCATATCCGAGCGGTGGAGGACGAACCAGGCCATCAGATAAGTGTACGGAAGCTCCACCTTAAGAGTGGGAATCTGACCTGGCAAATCGGTCTCCTTCCGTGTGAAGGCACTAGAAAGCTGTCGAAGTCCTCGGTGAATGTCAGCTACCATCACCGGAAGAAGTGAAAGCTCTTTCTTATAAGCAAGCTGAACGGCTGGGTAGAGCACCTCTAAAGGCAAGGCATCACCAGACTGATATGGAACCACACACTTCTTCAACCAAATAGCGAGATAACCAGCAAGAAGAGTCATCGGTCGAATCGGTGTGGTCGCATGCCATAAGAAAGATCTGAACATGGTCTTCGCAGGGAAGCCACCCTCAGGACTGCTAATGGTGTAGGAGTGAGCATCAGTCTTCTTCAACAAACTGTTCACCTCTGATGGAGTAAGTGGGGCCAACTCACAAATAGCCTCGCCAGAACTGTTCTCCAGGTTCTTGAACAAATAGTTCGCAAACTGCTTCAGACTCACGGAGGCCTTGGTCCTTTTTGCTAAAGGCTCAGACTGTGCCAAAGCAATGTGATAATGACAAGCGAGATCCCATAGAGTCTCATAGCGATCAGGCATGCGATCCTTCAACTGGCCCAATTCATGATTAGAGGGAAAGTACTCCTAGTATAGCATCTGTCCCATGGGCAAGCCAGAAATCCTGTGCATCTCGTGAAGAGCCAAGCCCAACTCCCCCTGCCGGGTCAAAAAAGTGTTCGAGTCTGGATTATATAGCTCGAACAAAGCACAGAAATGTCTCAAACTGACAGGCAAGCCATACATGGTGGCACGGATGGCTGTATACAAACCGCAAGCGTGCAACTCCTCACTCCATCGGCTCAAAACATACGTCGTCATGCGACTCCACTAAGACTTGTCCAGAGAATGGACCCAACCGTAAATCCTGTGACGAGTAGCAGGCATCTCCCGTCCTAGGGCATCGAGGCGATTCCTCAAGGTCGAAGCAGTGGCGAGAAACTCGTTACGTGGTGGTGCATCTAGTCCCAACACTCCAGGATGCAATCCAGTGATATGACTCCTGCTCGAGCCAGGAGCTGCCTGATGAGTGACGTAACCATAATGGGCGCTCTCATGATCCTCAGTCAAACGCCACGACATCTCCCGTGTCACAGCCTGACGCCTGAGCTTAGTCAATGAGCGATGCCGAGGAATCTTCGGCAAGTATATGAAGCCACTGCCGGTCTTATGGAGCCACTGCTCAGCATCAATGAATACGGCTTCTGGGTCATCGACAGAATCACCAAATAGGAAATCGCTCTTCCGAAGAGGCTGAGTAGAGCTGGCATCCTTCACAAAAGGCGCATCTGTGATCAGCTGACGAATAGCCCGATGACCACCTTCCCTCACCACTTGGGCAACCTCAGTCGACGTGCCCAAAGCAAATTGAGGAGTAGCTGGAATAGGGGAAGGATCGTCGGAGGTCGAGTAATACTCGCCACGACGCCCACAGACTGCGTGGGACGAGAATGATCCAGAAGGGTACCCCACTGCAAAATAGACAGTTAAACACTGGTTAGTCTCGATTATAAAAGGAAATTAAACTCATCTTACAAATAGTTAAGATAGAGTCATTGCCTTATAAAGGGTGAGACGATTTGGCCACATTGTGCAATCACAACACAGGTTATGTCAACAACATATCCCTGCCTTATAAAGCGCAATGTAGCGTCAAATCGCCCCCTTTAATTTTGAGATATGGTTTTGACCAAGCAAAACATATCTTTGAAGCGTCGATCCTCACCAAGGAGAATCAAGGCTCTTCCCGATTGCCTCGCCAAGGAGAACAACGTGGGGTAAAATGGACCAATTTGCAAATTTTCAAGAAAAGAGGGGTTAATTTGCAAAATTCCCAAATATGCCAAAAGCGTCGATCCTCATCAAGGAGAATCAAGGCTCTTCCCGATTGCCTCACCAAGGAGAACAACGTGGGGTAAAAAGGGACCAATTTGTAAATTTACAAGAAAATAGGGACTATTTTGTAAATTTCCAAATACTGCCAAAAATAGCTCACCAGCATAGGAGGGAGGCGCGCCATCAGCCAACATAGCAGGGGAACGACCTCTCGAAGAACGCGACATGACAAGCTGCAAAATAAATTAAAAGAGGTCAGATCTAGAAAAAAGATCACCTTTTTATCAGATCTACCCCCCTAAAAGATTAACTCGAGGCGCCATATCATAGTTTTAACCCCCACACACGATCCCACAAGTACATAAATTAAATTGAGCATGAAAAAGATCAAAATTGTGGAGGATTTACCTGAAGAAAGGCTCAAGATCCAATAAAGATGAGGTCTTTTAGGAAACTTTCACCACGCGCTCGAGGGGCCTGAGAGGGATTTTAAAGAATGGCTTTTTGAGGGATTTTTCAGTCTAAGATCCAAAGGAACCCTAGATCTAGGACAAATATCAAGATTTGAAGACGAAAGAGTGCTCGAGAGAAGAGAAAAGGCAAAAAGAGAATAAGGGGGGGGGGGGGGCGGCCCTAGAAAAAGAGAAGGAAAAGAAGAAAAAAGAAAGAAAAAGGGACCCTTTTATAGGTTGGGCCAAGTTGAACCGGACCGGACCAAGTTGAACCGAACCAGACCAGTCCAAATTAGTTCAAAAGAGGCCGAATCAAGCGTCAAAACGACTTCAAATCAACTGAGGGTCCCATCCTTGGTTTATTCCTGTCTCTCTCACACATTCGGAAGGAACGGAAGAAGTCTTTTGAGCCAAATTACTGCTTTTTTTGGCTCATTTTCAAGCCGGTTCAGCTTATTTTGAGCACGGAAATACTCCAATAAGGTATACGAGTATAAACTATTCCCTATTTTTATTGAGAAGTTCCTGGAGAATATTTTTCTAAAAATATTCTTAAGGATAACTCAATAACACGACGCCGGATAACGCGTCGCAAATGAAGACTCAACGCCAACAATCGAGGGTTAGTTGTACGTCGAACCAATGAGCACGAGCTAAAAGATTGGAAAATCAGGAATCGACTTCAAGTTCAAATTCCGACGACGGTCAGACAATAAATGCAGCACCGAAATCCTTACAAGCATTCGACGAAGCACCGAATAGCCTGAAGGAGTGAAGGAATACAGAACAAAAGTCGTTCTAGGTCCCGTTACACCGACAAAGGGTAGGGGCAATCATATCCAAAGTATTCCAGACTCTTCCATAAAAGAATGAGGCTGGAACACTTTGGAGGGGGTATCTGTAGGCGTATAAAATTGCCTATAGGTCCCTTAACATGGCTCGACACGATGATTCGACAAATCAACGGACGTTCGAGCGACGAGGCGATGAGGCACGCAAGCAACGGAATACGTTCGCGTGTGGAACCAAACCAACGGTTCGGAAAGTTAACGAGTCGTCCAACAACAAAACAGACTTGAACTCAAACACCGAGGTGGGAATACTGCCAAATAAAGACCTGGGCTATCAAATCAAAGTCCGGACAAATCAAACGAAGAACCGAAAGACAGAAAACACCGGAAAACAACAAAACACGACACACCCGGGGACTCGGCCCGAACCGAGCCAACCCGGGGTGGCTCGGCCAAGGCCGAGCCACCTTGGGGTGGCTCGGCATGAGCCGAGCCACCCCAAGGTGGCCGGGTGTTTCCCCCCTCTCTCTTGTACATGTGGGCACAGTTCAGGTGTCCTATAAATAGGGGGGTGGTTGTTCATTTGAGAGGACTTTTTCTGAAACTTCTGAAGAGCCGAAACTCTGCCGGATTGCGACCTCAACTCGGAATTGTGAAGGCTTGAAGACTTGGATACTCAGATCTACGTCATTCTACTCCGGATCTAAGCTTGGTTCTTAGATCCCGAGATTTGAGCGAGCGTTTCCTTGGTGAAACGATCCCTCCCGGCTATTATCTCCTTGGTGGGATAATACCCGTTATACCACGTAGATCTGTTCGGATCGAGATTGCGCGGTAGTCCATGGTAATCAACCCCGGCACAGGCAAACAACCCACACAAGCGAGGGACCATAAAACAGGAAACTCGTGATTTGTTCAGAGAGAATTGTAATTTTTTATTTCTTTATTTTGATTTTCATTGTAACCGGTTCTTATAAAAAGACCGGATCTTTGTAAACGCATAAAGTTGTTATCAAAGTTGTAATGAAATCATCTATGAAGAAGAACACAATTTTCCACGCGAACAATGATAACTGAGTTTGGATGTGTGTGCCCTCGGTTGAGAATTTGAATTGTTGCTTGAGTTTTATTTGAGAGTCCTACCACTTTGCTTGACTTTACATG
Source organism: Asparagus kiusianus (assembly GCA_022839385.1). Taxonomy (NCBI): domain Eukaryota; kingdom Viridiplantae; phylum Streptophyta; class Magnoliopsida; order Asparagales; family Asparagaceae; genus Asparagus; species Asparagus kiusianus. The sequence continues at coordinate 1,114,070 of BQKN01000042.1, forward strand.
AGAAGACTTTCTAGATAATAACCAATATATGCTTTTTGGCTTCAAATAAAACCCAAAATTCATAACTTAGCACGCAATGATGTTCGAAGCTTCAACTGGTCTCTGTTGGGAATTGGACTCGATATGTTTGTAGGTTTAGTTGGACTTTTAACCATAAAATCCTATTTTTATAGAATTTCAGTCAAATTTCACAATTTTCCTTTTTGTATTGGATTCATGCCTCTCAATTCTCGACATAATTGAACCGTTATCTTTCATTACAGATTAGCTATGTCGCCGAAGAGGTCACGCATCCCGAGGGGTCACTCAACTACTCAGTCACCTGAGCCAGAGCCCTTTTCTTATGCAGGTAACCTTTTACCAACATTTGTTTGTGAATTCAATATTAATATATATTGTATACTGTATCCTTGCTTTGTTCTCCTTGGTGAGGCAATTGGGAAGAGCTGACATCCTCCATTATGAGGGTTGACACTTAAAAGATGTGTTTTACTTGGTCAAGACAAGTCTTGAGGCAATAAGGGGTGATTTCATATTGTACCATGTTCTGTAGGATGAGGTATATTGTCACGTTGTTTATGTGATAATGTACGCTGTCCTCCGTGCACATAATACAGTTAAAATCATCTCGCCAATTACATGATAGTGACTCTACCTCATAATCACGTGAGATGAATTCAATGCCTTGTATTACCTCATAATTTTGTAATCGTGTTTAAAAGATACGCGTATTTGTTTCAGTTGAATTTCCTTCAGACGTGTTTCCTACTTACGCGGTGGATGGTCGTCGTAGTGAGTTTTACGCTACCGCTGATGACCCAACACTTGTTGAGGCCACTTCTCAGTTTGCTCTAGATGTGCCTGTAGAACTTTCTCAACTGGTGAAGGGAGGGGATCCCCATACCCTGAGACAATTGATCACCGATGCGTTTGTGGAGGACCCCGGTTCCATCGATTTTTTGAGGAAAACGGACTATCTTTTCGGCGATTCGATTAAAGATCCAACCACCATTTCTCTTAAGGATGAGCAGTAGTTAAATGAAGATGGTGGTTTTAAATACCTCCCTCCGATTCCTTGTCATTGCTCATTGACTGAGTTACGGAGATAAGTGATGACACGAGAGATGCCATGGCGTCTAACGGAGGAGCACACTCATGTTCATTACGGCTATATAACCAATCAACCAATCCCAAGCTCGAGCAACATGAATCATATCACCGGATTACATCCCGGTGTATTAGGATTAGATGAGCTGCCTCGAGGTGAGCGATTTATAGTTGCCAATACTATAAGAATCGTCTCGTAAGATTGGGGCGAGAACTACCTACGTCAAGTCACATATGCTTCAGATGGTCTCATTCCTCAGACAAAGTTTGGTGGACCAGGATGACAGATTATGTCCTCAATCAATGGAGCACGGAGCTAAAAGCTAGTGGATTGTATGCAGTCATCCATGCTACTAAGTATGGATTTCTGGTTAGTGTCAATCACTTCTTCACATTTTTAGAGCTCTACAACCCAGAAACAAATACTTTCCTAACCAAGCACGGGGAGATAGGATTACCTCTCCATAGAATGTGTAAAGTTTCTGGCTTACCATTGGGGAACATGCCATACCAAGAATACTTTCCTCCCAATCGGGAGTTCGATCAATTGAAGGAATGCAAACTTGCTGAATACAACACATTATGGGAACTTACCTGCCATTATCAGATAGCTGTGGCAGGAGTTAACCCGATAGTGAAGAAAAAATCATAAATAAGTCTGAAATGATTCGCGGGTTATTTGTTCAAGCATCTGGATAAGCCAAGAAAAGTCGTTTATGAGTTGGCACCTCTAAATCCTCAAGAGGTTATAAGTTGATTGAAAAAAGTGGTGTGCGATCCTATACCATTGCAAGTGCCGAAGGAAAGTTTCCCAGAGGTACCAAGTTCAGGACCGTTTTAAGGCTCGTACAGAAGCCAATCCAATCGATGACCCTTTTGGCTGGCTACCTTGCACTTTGGTTAAGGAAATGAGTGGTGCCATATCAATCCTCTGATGCTCTGCCGATAGAGGTGCTTTTTCCTTGCTGTTCATCTTGCCTATTAGAGTATATCCTTACTTCCAGTAATGATCGCTAACATTCACCGCGGCCTTCGTCAGGTAGTTACTACCTTTACTTAGGAAGAGGATGCACCATCAACTAAGATTCCTTTGGCAAAAGTGGAGCTTCCTTACACATATCTAATGGCGTGGCTGGTTCTTCATCATTCTAACATGATGTTAGTGCCAGAAGAAGCGGATCCGTCGATTCCTTTATTGCAATTATTTGAAGAATGTAATTGGAAAGGGTGGAGCTATTCAGAAATAAGGAAGATTTTACAAAACCACAGGTGTTGGGCATTCACTCCTTGCTTCCCATGATTTTCTGGCCGATACGACAACTCATTAGTTGACGAGGAGAAACCGGGGGCTAATAGGACTTCTCTCGACGTTGGCTGCTTCAGGCGGTTAGTAAACATCAGGCCAGGCTACTTGGTTTTTAGGGTGAGGAACCACTGTTACGTTAAGCCCTATTTGTCCTGCCAGTTAGGATATGATCAATTTTATATTAGGAACCCAAACCGACAGCTCAGGACCCGCGGAGGGCTAGTTGATGGTGCTCGAGTGTGGCTATGGAGCATGACAGGCTATACCGGTGCTAGGTTCAATCTACCAGGTGTTGAACGCTGGTTAGAGCTAACATACCTATGCTACAAATGGTTGATAGCAGCTAACAAGTCTGTTAAGTTAAGGCCGATTGCAGAGTTAGCAGCTGAAGCCGCATCCCAGATTACGAACAAGATGGTTCGGGAGGCTATGCAACAACAAAGAAAAAAAGGTAAAGAAATCTCCGGTCCCTTCGGCAAAGGAAAGAGAAAAATAGAAGAAGAAGAGGATTCCTTTGCTACTGATGAGGAAACTTTAGAAGAGAGTGCCGCATGTGATGAAGGCACAAAGGTTAGCAGCGGTGAAGAGGAATATAGGACAGGTCTGTCAGATTCTTTCTTCTCAGAACTATTTAAGTTAGTGATAGCTGATCGAATTCATTGATCTAACTTGCCTAAGCCTTCACCGGCTCTGAAGAAGCCAAGGATGCAAGTTTTATTCACTTATCCTAACGAGATGTTAGTTGAAATTCTAGGTGTTGCTTCTGAGGAGGAGAAATAAGAAGAAAAGCCCCACCTTATAAGCCAGACGAGATCCCGGCCTGCAACTCAAGTTGATTCGAGAGGTGGAGTTATACTCTAAGTCTAAACAAGAGAAATTTATGGATCCCGAAGAGGTTCATCTCGCCAAACGAAAGAAATTAGCTTACATGTGACGGGACGAGCCATCGACTTTTGAGATGGGGCCAGCCAGCAACGTACCTACCGATGGGGAAGGTAATTACTTCATTTTTGCACGGTCTTTTGTTTTCTCTTAAATGTTAAATCTTAGACTTAGAAACTTTTATACTTCTTAGGAGGCCATGACGAAGGTGAAATTATGTTCGATCCTCCTTCTCCCGATTTTGACCCTTTTGAGGAATCAGGCTTCACACAACAATTTTATAAAGCCATGGCTGAGGAACCCGTGAATGTTAAAGTCAGTATAAATGTTGAAGCCAACGAGGGTTTCGGTGCCAGACCTGGTACAACCGAAAGGGTCGTGAGTCCGGTACATCTAACACCGACAATACACCTTTCAAGTGGCGATTGTGAGAACTGAACGATTCAGAATTCATGCCTTCGCTAATCAATTCTATGCTTCTTGTTCTTTTAGAAAAATTACAAGTAGTGTGCACCAATGTTGGGGCTGCGGAACCTGTTGCAGCTACTGGAGGTGAGTCTAACTTCCACTCGTCGTGAATTTTCAACTTTTCTTCTTTGTGTCTTTACAGTTAGACTTTTCTGTAGATGTTCCAATGGAGAGTCCTGGTGAAGAAGAAACCCAACATCGCATGAACAGCGGAGAGTTGGACGCACCACCCTCTGAACAAATCGAAGGCCCTTCCGGATCCGATGACATGTTGTCAGAACAAACCCATCGTGAGGCCATCAAAATGACAATCGAGGCTGGCTCCTCTGCCGGTATGTGCCTCATTCTCCTATTGTAATTATTTGATTATTGGTTTTCTCTTAATCATAAGAGAATTTAATTGTAGGACTAATCGTTGGGACTATTACAACTACTATTGTTGGGATGTCTGATGAATCTGAGGGTCTTGGTTTCTTGTTATGGCAGGAACCATCATCGAAGCTCAGTCATCATTTCCCCAACCTTAGCTCGACATTCCTTTGAGCTTAGCGATGCAGCGGCTGTTATAACTACAGGGACCAGTCCTGCTAAACAAACTATGAGACCAATTCAAAAAATTGGTGCTTCCATGGTTATTACACCCGCGGTAGCCCTACCAGTTCTTAAAGCTGCGCAAGCGGAATTGAGTGTGGGCCGCTTAACTAAGGAAACCTCTACCAGCTTTGGTAAGTTCCATGCTGTTATTCACCTTAGAAATATTGTGATTAATTTTTTTACAATATTCATATCTTCTTTTCTTTGTAGGGCTATCGTCTCAGCTTCATGATCTTGTTAAGGCGTTGTTATCAGACGACAATCCAGATCAAACCCTGCTCTATATGGAAATCAGTTTCCTCTTTTTATTTGTGAGCATGATAATCGATAAGATCCTCCTCAAGGGATTTCCTTCCATCAATTCAGACCAGCCTTGGCTATTAAAATAAATGCAATAGAGAGTGTAGGATCTCCATACCTTGCAAAAGCTATAGCTGATGATTTGGATCGTCTGGAGCGTGAATTCAAAAGTTACAGGAATTCAAAGCTAGCGGTGCTCCATCATACATAGCCACTTAGATGGAATCTCGTCTACAAATATGGCACGACACTCGAGCCTCCGCTAAACTCAAAATTCAAACAGAACAAAGTCGGGTAGATCAAATGAAGGCCGCTCATGCTGAGAAACGAACAGCTCTGCATGAACTTTATTCTTCTATTGCATCGAGTAAGGCCACGATAGAGTAACTTAAGGAAGAGCTTAAGGCAGAGAAGGACTCTCTGGTCATCTTAGGAACGAAGAGGGTCGATCTGGAACATTCACAGGTTGTTATATCCGGGAAGTTGGAAATCTCGGAGCAAAAACTAATCAAAATGGAAGAAGAAGCTGCTAAGACGTTGGGTCCACTGAAGAATCTTTCAAAGCCGAATTGCAGACCGAGCTTGAACGAGCTTATGCTGAGGAGTTGTCTAAGTTAGAACAACAAGTTCTTAGTCATAAGTTACATGTAGAATGATTGTAATTCTTGTATCTACAAACTCGATCATTATTAATAAAATAAATTTTTGCTTAGTGTATTTTTATTATGATTTTTTCATTCTGGTTGGAATAATCAACCATAATACTTATAAGATTTTTAGTAAACCCTCAGTCATCAACGGGTTTAATGTGCCTTTACCGATCACCGTTTGAATCGAGCTAGCATGTGAATTATCTAAATTCGTTCCCAATGTAACGTTGTGCTAAAAGAATGAACTCTCTTAGACTTAATGCTACGATTCCGAATACATAGACTTTGCCATTTTTTATAAAAATACACTAACCGGAAACGCGCATTAGGCGTAGGCCCACATGTAACGTTGTACTTAGGATTCGGGATAAAATTCCCCGTGTGTGTAAGGCCTGGATTTTGGCGTTATTAATAATAACATGCCACGATGTCGAATATGTGGGTTTTTATCCTATTTATGGTAAAGAACTAACCGACAACGCGTGTTAGGTGTTAACTTATCCTTACTTAGGATTCAAGATAAAATCCCCCGTGCGTGTAAGGCATGGATTTTGGTGTTGTTGAGAGATCGTGTCTTCTCTTAGGTAAAGACGAACCCAATATCAGAGAGAAAGAATTTTATATTATATCTCTGGGCCTTCTTTTAGAGTAAAGACGAACCCGATACCGGAGAGGAAGAATTTTATATTCTATCTCTGGGCCTTCTTTTAGGGTAAAGACGAACCCGATACCAGAGAGTACGAATTTTATATTCTATCTCTGAGCCTTCTTTTAGGGTAAAGATGAACTTGATGCTAGAGAAAAAGAATTTTATATTCTATCTCTTACTGCAAAAGAAACTCAAAGTGGAATCTCCACTTTGAGAATCTGGAAGGTGAAACCAAGAGTGGGATCTTCACTCCGAGAATCAAAAAGATCCAGATAACCCTAACTTTTATAGGATTGGTTACCTGACCTGAAATGACTTTCTCGTTTATCAAGATGGAATTTTGATTTTAGCCCTAACTTTTTTAGGTTTGACTGAAGGGGAAAAAGATGGAAGCCTTTTGTTTATCGAAATGGAACTCCGGTTGTGATCCTAACCATTCAATGGTTTGACCAAGTAGGTGTTATTGAGATGACCTTAGCTTTTATAGGTTTGATTATTCAACTTGGATGCAAGCCTTTTGTATATCAAAAGGGAAGTCTGATTTGAAAGTGGACCTCTCATTCATTGAAGGAATCAAGAGGGGATTTTGGCATTGATCCCAACTATATGAAGGTTTGACCAAACAAATAGTGGGAGTGTGGTACAAATAACAGTGGGAATGTTGGTCTGTACAAACCACTCGGTGGGGGTTTTCAACATCAAGTGTTAGTGAATTAACATGAAAGGGGTTTGCTAATTACCATGGATCAGCAGCTTGAACTTTTGAGTACCGTGCTAGGACTTTAACATTGGGAGTGTTTAGTATACAAACATAGTGGGAGTCTGGATGCACTCAGCTGAAAGAATTTTGGTGGACCCACTGTCAGTTAACTTGATCAGTGAGAGACTTTGTGGTGGAGGACCGTAAATCGTCATTCACTCCATAGTTATATCGTGGGAATTTCGTGAGGAAAGATTAACCGAATGAGGTCATTAAATCTCATCTCAATGAAAGGACGCTCGGAAAGTCACAATGGGAGGGCTTTAATCATCTTGGAAATGATTGAATAGCCATCATAGGAGGTTCTTAATCACTTCTCATTTATGATTAAGGATGAATTATTCATATGACCGGTCTTTATCTTGAATAATCAGCTGATCTTGGATTATCCTTAAGAATACCATGTACTGTATTTTCCAGGAACTTCCCGTTAAATAAGTTATCATGAGCATACTAAGGATAGTACTGTATAGGAACTTTTCATTTATTGGCATCATGAGCTTATCACCGTCTTGGGTGATTAAGCGATATGTACCGTTTGAATAGTCTGTCTCTATTACAAATGGTCCTTCCCATTTGGGTTGGAATTTGCCTTTCTTCTTGGAATTGAGTATCATTAGTAGCCGAACGGCGAGAACCAAGTCTTCTTCCTTGAAGTTTCATTGTCGGACTCTTTTATCAAAAGCCCGGGAGATTCTAGCCTGGTAAAACTCAATATGCTGCTGAGCTTCTAAATGCTTTTTCGTCTAATATCTCAAGTTCTTCAAGACGTTTCTGATGTTGGTCCTTCGTTGTCATCCTTGTTGCGAGAGTAATGCGAAGGGATGGAATTTGAATTTCTAAGGGGAGAATAACCTCACATCCATACAATAAAGAGTACGGAGTCTCTCCAGTAGACATGCGAACTATGGTGTTATAGGCCCAAAGAGCTTTACCGAGTTTGTTATCCCAGTCTCGCTTGTTGGTCCTCACGAGTTTTGACAAAATCTTTATGATTGTCTTTTTGAAAACTTCAGCTAATCCGTTCGTCATGGGATTGTATGCCATCGACGAAACGTCTTGAATTCTAAACTTACCACAAAATTTAATGCATTGCTAGCAAATTAAGGGCCGTTGTTGTGTACGATTCGTCTTGGAACATTGTATCGGTAGATAATGTGGTGTTTGATGAACTTGACGACA
>BQKN01000042.1:1148806-1161532 GCA_022839385.1 Asparagus kiusianus
AGAGAGAGAGAGAGAGAGAGAGAGAGAGAGAGAAAGAGAGAGAGATAGAGATAGAGATAGAGATAGAGAGAGAGACTTATGTCAAATTAAGTGGACCATCCACCAAAATTTTTATCCATTGATAATACCTAGAGTTTTGTGTATCATATGAAGGGATTTTTCATCAATGGATAGAAACTTTGGTGGATGGTCATCATATGAAGAGATTTTTCATCATATGAAGAGATTTTTCACCAAAGTTTTTATCCATTGATGATACCTAGAGTGAGAGAGATTTTTCATCATATGAAGAGATTTGTGTATGAAATTCAATATCATGTGATCTTTGCTTTCTTCATCCCCATAGCCTTTGACTTTTAAAAGCTATAGGAAAAAAGAGATTGTGTTTGCCTAGTTACTGTTCTAGTGTGTGAATGCACTCATAAACTTTAATGAGAGTTCTCGTTCTTATAGTTATAATAGGGGCTCTTGCTTCTTTCTTTCTCGTCAACATTTTGGACACCTCTTGTGCTGTGAGGCTATAACGGGGGGCAAATTGCTAATGGTGCGTTTGGGAGCTATCATATTTCTTTCATTTTCATGATGTTTTTGTCAAAACAAAAAAACAAACATAATGTGTTTGGGAGCTATTGTGTTTTTATGGTAAAAAAAAATACTCAAAAACAATAACATTGTATGGGAACATATTACCCATCTTCAGGGGCAAGAAAACACCACACTTATTTCAAAACACATTTTAGATGTTGACATGGCGTTTTGATTTTGGATGGGATGTTAGTATAATAGATAAATATAATCTATAATATTATAAATGACAATTTATTAATAATATAATGCTCAATATATTATTTATTATATTTTTTATAAATAATAATATAGCATATTAAAATATATTAAAGCTAATATAATATATTATAAATAATATTTTAACTTCATAATATTTTAATATATGTCTAATATATTCATATAATATATTCAAATATTTTTAATAAAATATCTTATGTTATAATTTATTTTAAGATATAATATTATATTAATTTAAAATTTTATAATAATATATTATATTATATTAATAAAAAATGATACAATTTAGAAGTTATAATAAAAGTAAAATATATCAGATTATTATATATTATACTAAATTTAATATAATATTATGAAATTACTATAATATATATTTATTAAAATAATATGTAACTAATTAAATTACCAAATATAATATAAATATAAATATAATTAATGTATAATAAATCAAATTGGTATAACATAATAAAATTAATATTATGTAAAAGTTAAATATTATATTAAGTTATAAATTAAGTTAAATTAAATTATTCAATACATGTTAAAATATAATATTTTTATAATATATAAATAATATAATTTAATACCATATTAAAAATGATTATTTGTTAACGATATAATACTCAATCTACTATATATTATTATATTGTATAAATATTAATATAATATATTTTATAAGAAGGTTAATATAATATATTAAATTATGTTAAATATAATATATTATATTATAAATAATATTTAAATTTTACCATGTTTTAATATATGTTTAATATCTTAATATAATCTATTCAAATACATTTAGTAAAATATATTATATTATATTATATTATTTATATCAAATTATATTATATAATGATATATTATTTTAATATGTTACATTAATATGTTATATTATACTAATAAAAATATATATATAATAAAAAGTTAAAAAAAATAAAATATTATATATATTAGATTACCATATATTATATTACATTAATATATATAATAAAATTATTATTATATTAAATTTAAATATCTTAGAAAATTATAAAATATAGTTAAAATGTAAAATATTAAAACATAAATAATTTTTGATTTTATTTAATATAATAAATTATAATAGTATAGTTTATATTAAATTAATATAATTTAATAAAGAATGCTAAATTATAATAAAGTCAATATATTACATTATATTATTAAATCAAAGTACGACATATAATGATGTAATATAATATAGATTATCTATATAATATAGTAAAATATATTATACAATTAAAATATATAATTACATAATATAATATTAATAATTAATTATTTTAATTAATATAAATATCTTATATTTGTATATATTATTATATATAATTAATATAATAGATTATAGTATATTAGTTAATATAAAATATATTATAGCATATATGTTATATTTCACATATGATATTATTAGAATACAATATATGTGTCTTGAAATGGTCAAACTAGTACTGACCAAGAAACTCAAAATGATGTTTTTAAAATACTTTGAGAATAAAAATACAATGGCATGGTCTTTCTTTAAGAAAACACCACAAAAAACTCATAATGATATCTAAACGTACTGTTGATGACAGTTATTAAACATGGGCTTATATGTGGATTGTTTAAGGTGTTAGAGTACCCAACCTTCCTTAGACAGTTGGCTCTTAAGCAGAGAATCCAATTGTGCACATGAACAACACGTGAGAGGGTTAGAGTTGGGATCTCCGATGGTTCCTCCGACGATCAAATTAGTAGTGACCTTTAGTAAAAAAGAAGAGTGAGTGTAAATGTTTTTCAGTAAGAGTTTTAAACTTACCCTATGCAGTAGATAGCATCCTTCCTTTATAGCAGATCCAAGGGGAAAATGCATAACTTCGGCCGAGTCCAAGTAGGCCGCTCAATCAATAACTGCTTTACAGGTGGCGACTGCATAGAGGAATGAGTCACCCAGGCGTTTAATGCAATAATGACGAGGTATGTGTGATGCTGATGAGGTCCGATGAATCATAAAGACTTTCAGGCTGGAGCAATGATAATTTTGATCATGTATTTAATGCGATGACAATTGACTATCAGCAGGGGACTCGAGGAAAAACTACCTCTCAACTCGTCTCTATGAGAGTGTCGACAAATAACGCCTTTCGCTTCGATCTTGCGAGTGGTTGGACAATTTCCACCTTTTTACTCGACTTTGAAAGTTCTCGATACGTCCTTGTAGAATGATAAGGTGTGGGTTTGCTACTATCAACAAGATCCGTGTAAGGACTTCTTTTGACTCGGCCCTTCTCGAAAAGGGTCGAGTATTGAAGCCATTCGAGTCACCTTGCACTTGGTGAGGCTGATCTAGTGTCGAGTTAATATGGGACACATATCGGCTCCTTGGGGAGAACTAACACTTATTCATTTATATGATATAACACTGGCCTCTTTCACTTGGATTCGGGTGGCCAAGTCTGAGTGAAATGAACAATCGACTGCTGGGATTTCGAGGCATATTTAAAAGGGGTCATTAAGGGGTCGCATCTAACGTGGCATTCAAACGTCAAGGACGATCATGCGTCGGCATCACCTCACACTATGAGCTCAGAATGCATGCTAATTATAGGGTGGCGCTTTGATTCCCAAGCAGTCCTTCAAATTCTAGGATCGATATCAGTCGTCCGTCAGTGACCGATTCGACCGCTAAGATCACGCCATGTGCCAGCCTCTATATATGTCTCTACTCTAAGAAGGGTTAAGCTTTACTTTTCAGAACCCTAGAATCTTTAGACATTCGACCGATTTCTGATCATCTTCTTCAACATCCTCTAACGATATCTTTCACTTCAAAGACTCAATTTTCTAGTGGCTTCCTTTGCTTCTGCCACCGTTGCCTATAACGAGGTTAGAATAGATCTACTATAGAAATTTCACTTGAAGATGCACTCCATGGAGCTAGAGGGTTATTATGACCGCTTCGATATCCTCCGTGAATCTATGCAGTCAGCGTCAGAGAATATTGAGGTGGTGTATGACCATAGTGGCATCATTGTTCTGGTGTACATTAGGCACTTGGAGTATGGCCTTTAGATTTCACTCTATCCCTTTCTCTTCCGCACTTAGGAGGCTTTGCGAGTCTCGCTTTCCCAAATCAAACTAAACTCTATAGCAATGCTAGCGGGGTTCATCGTTATTTGTCACTGGGTGGAAGTCGAGCCAACTCCGCATTCTTGGCCACCTCCTCAAAGTCAAGACTATGAAGAGTGAACACCACTTCTACTTCTAGAATCTGGACGGCTTCAAAGTCATCTCAAACTCTCGTGAGTTAAACAAAGGCTAGAAGGAGAAGTTCATATTGGTCATTGGGACCGACCAGATCCTGTCAGGCTTGGCTTAGACTAAGATCAAGAAGGACGTCCTGAAGCTGGGTTTTCTCACGGTGGAGGAGAAGCATGGGCTTTGTTGGTCTTATTGTTTTTCTGATGATTTAACAAACAATTTACTTCTAATGTTGTTTGTCTAGTGTTTGTGTTTTTATATTTATTCTAGGCAAACAACACGTTAGAGGTTGGATAGAATATGCGTTACAACGATGATATCCAATGGAGGTTGGCGGAATAGTAGAGTGAAGCCTTGTAATTCAAAGTTAAAGATCAAGTTCAAGCTTCATCCGCGAGATCACCAAGAAGAGCTTATTGAAGATCAAGATCTAGCTTGGGTAACTTAGTTTAAGTTTTATATTATGTGTGTTAAATACCTTAAGCTCAATATCATATACACACACGTATTTGGTTTCTATGTATATATATATATATATAGTTATATATATACATGCATGGTTTTGGGTTTTCATGCTTTGGAAACACTTGTAAAATACATGAGTTTTCACAAATGGAAATTCAATTTGAGAAATTCTTTTTTAAACATGTTTGTTTTCATGTTTATAAACATTTCACAAAGTTTCATCAAGTTTGGAATTGATTTGTTATGTTTAATGGAATTTACAAAATCATGTTTTTGTTCATGCACATGTTCGTGCATGTTTTACAAAACAGATGAGTTTTTATAAATGGGAAGTGGTATTCAAGAAATTCTTTCTTTGACATGTTTAACTACATGTTTAGAAACTTTTCTCAAAATTTTACTATTTTTGGAGTTGATTTACTATGCCCAATTGATTTTACAAAATCGTGTATGTCAGCAGTTTTTTAGAAACTTTAAATCTGTGTTCAAACATTTATTTCTCTCAACTGGAAAATAATTTTTCATAAATTCTTTCTCTAACATGTTATTCTACATGTCTAGAATCTTTTCACAAAATTTCCTAATATTTGGAGCTGTTTTACTATTTTTAATTGATTTTACAAAGCTGATATATAGTGCTACAGTACCCGCGGTCGACCGCCACGGTCGACCGCCAAACTCTCTGGAAGTTACTCAGCTTTGCATATGGGTCGCGGTCGACCGCCATGGTCGATCGCTATTACTGTAGCAGCTGACCGTTACATAGTAATGGTTACATTCTATTTTTTGTTTTTAATGGTTTTTGGGGTTTTTTAAGTTGTTTTCTTTAAGCCTATATATTCCCCTTTGTCATAACTATTTTCAACATCTAAGAGAGTTTTTTTTAACCAAGTTTAAAATAGTTTTAACAAGGGTTTTAGTTTGTTTTAAGTGTGTTTAAGAAGCTTTTAAGCATTTGGAAGTTTGAGTTTGAGAAATCAATTTCACAAGATCTTGAGGAGATCATCTATTGGTGTTTGGGCATCCAACTATTCTCGCTCTACCTCTTGATCTATTAAAAAGTTTTCTAAAGTCTATTTCTAGCTTTTTTATATATTTGATTATCATTATTATTAAGCTAGAATTATATTGAGTTTAGTTTTGATTTTTATCTCATTGTTACACACACCCACTTGAGCTTATTGTATCTTTCATACATAGTATATTTGGGTTGGTGAGAGTTGTAACAATTGAGTGTGAGCTTTCATTGTGTTCTCATCCATAGTAGAGAATAAACATTTATTGTATTGAGCCTAATTGTGAGGATACACTTTGTAATAGACTTATACACCGTGAGAACTGTGTGACGAGAGTCGGGGATTGTCCCAAGATGAGTGGCGTCGGTTAACGAACCTAGGGAGAGGTTGTATCCGAGCACTTGAGGGAGACACGTCTAGTTCAACACTTGAGAGGGGGTAGAGTGGGATTGCAAGAGTGTTGATTGTAGAGTTTTCGGTAAACTAGAAAATCGTATTGTGTGGTGTAAACATTATTCGGGTGAGCGTAGAAAACCCAGTTGTGATAGTGGATTCTCCCCGGGAGTAGGGAGCGGAGACGTAGGACGAAAGGTCCGAACTCCGTGATCATCTTTGTGTGTTTGTGATTGTCTTGGTGTCTCACTTGTGCTTATTGTTCATATCATTCTTGTCGCCATTATCTATTGTTCATATTGTCCACTATCTTGTTTATCTTGTTTATGTTTATATATATCCTTGCATATATCTCATAGTATATCTCATTGCTAGGATATATCACCTTGTGTATATTGCATATTCTTGCTCATAAGTAATTGTATATCATCTTGCAAGAATATATTTATTAATTAGTTTTTAATTGGCATAAAATCAGATTAGATTAGCATAAGACCCTAATCACCCCCTCTAGGGTCTAACAATTGGTATCAGAGCTTGATGCTCTTTGATTTAAGGACTAATCGCCTTGAGTTAAAGATCCAAGTTATCTTTTTGTGCTAATATCTTGTTTTGATTGCATTTGTATCTAGCTTGCATATTTTTACAAATTATGGATATGAATGATGCATCTTGTTTAGGCTATGATTCTAGTATTGCTCCTAAATTCAATGTTTCCCCTATGCTCAATGGTGCTTTAGATTCAAATTATTTATTCAAAAAATATCGATTTATAGAAAGTCATTGATTGTGCTTATATTGTGCCCACGTTGGAGAAATCCAAGTGGAGCAAACATAATAAAAAGATGTTTATTATGAACAAGCTTATGTTAGAATTTTTATTAAATGCATTTGATTCATTTATGTCTAACAAGCTTGATTCTTTTGATAGCGCTTATACATTGTGGAAATTCATAGAAGCGCATCAAGGAGACTTGGAGGCGATCCGACAAGCTTTGGAGGATCCGGCTTTAAGTTCATGTGGAGCTTCATGCACTCGAGCACTAGACAATAGCCCTAGTGAGGTTTGCGAGTTCAAAACCACTAATGATTTACCTAATGATGAACTTGCTTGTGCTAGTGATAAATTATTGTATGCCTACAAGAAATTACAAAATGATTTCATTAATTTACAAAGAAAGCATGTAATTTTGAAATCCGATCATGAGTCTTTAACTTCTAAGTTTGATACTATTTCTAATAAAAATATGATCCTTAAAGAAAACAATAAAAAATTAAAATTAGATCATGATTCTTTACTTTCAAACTTTGCCAAGTTAACTCATGATAGAAATAATGCCATATTAGAAGTAGAGAACATACAAAATGATACTGCTTCCTTTATAAATAACTATTTATGTTCTACTTCTAAAAATGTATGTGTGCCTAAAAATAAAGATTTGAATCTTATGAATAATCACATTTCATCTTTAGATTCAACTTTAAAAATATGCTTTGATAATCATAAGAGGCTTATGGATATGTGTGTCAAATCTAAGAAATTATCCACTCATCATGCACACATATATAGCAAAGTTTATAAGTGCTCTATTTGTGGCCGTAAAGGCCATCTAGCTAAATTTTGCTATGATGCACACAAACATAAAAATGTCAATGCTCCTTGTGCATCTCATGTAGCTTCTTCATCACATGTACACACATATGCACCTATTTCTCATCATAAGCATGCTCATGTGCATCATTGTGATTTTTATGGTAGAGTTGGTCACTTAGCTAAGTTTTGTTTTGATTTGCGAAAAGTTTCTAAATCGCAAAATATTTCAAGTAGACCAACATTGTTTCAAAATGTCTCTCATTTGCAAAATAATCTTAAAAGACCATCTTTATTTGTAAATGTTCCTCGTGCACATCCACATGGTCAACATAACCAAATGCATCCTCTTCATTGCACTTATTGTAATCGAATGAGTCATTTGTATAATTATTGCTATGACCGGACCCGTGCACTAAATGCGCCCAAATGGGTTCCAAACCCAAGGGCTTTGAGCTTTAATGATAGGGGTCATGTCCCTAAACCTATTGGTACTAAGAATACTTGGGTACCAAAACAAATTTGATTTTTAAACCAAGAACTTTAATGTTTTTATTTTTTCTTTTTCTTGGTTTTGAAAATTATACTTTAAATTTTTGAACATGAAAACAATTCTTTTTATTGGTCAAATTCTTTTGTTTTCATATTTATTGGTTTTGATGAGAGTTTTGTGCTTATATAACCCCTCGGATTTATTGGGTACTTATTCCCAAATCTTGTTCACCAGGTGCCAAAATGTTTATAAGGGTTGATACAAGCTTAAGAGCTTGATATATTGTTGCCTCTCTTGAAAGTCTTTTGTCACAGATTTTGTTTTGAATTCATTATATTTCACTTATATGATGATATTTATATGTTTGTGCTCATGGATCATCTATTTGTGCCTTATAATGTATTCTACGAATGGTTTGATCAAATTATACAAAGAAATTTTTTTTTTTTTGATCAAACATTGTTTTTGGACTTAAAACTTTGATTTATGATTTCTTTTGGTTGATTTGTTTTCATTTAAAAACTTTTTGCATGATTTTCATGTTCCTTTTCTTTTGACTTCATAAATCTACTTTTATATACATGAGTTTTTATGTTCTTTGATATGAGACACTATTTTCATATTGATATATTTATATGTGTTCTCATTATCTTTTTGTATGTGAGTTGTGTTTAGCATTTATGCTTTCTCACATATGTATACCTAGACCTTCATTTCATACACTCATGAGGCATTTTGATAGGGGGAGCAATCCCTATATATACATACTTGTTTTATACTTACCCATGCTTATATGTAGGGGGAGCTTTCGCTCTCTTTATCCTTTTGTCCCCTTTTTGATGTTGTCAAAGGGGGAGAAATATTGTGAGTATATTCTTTTTTGTTTATATGCATGATATATTATACTTTGTATATTCATTTCCTTTCATGTATATATCCTTTTTGTAAATTGTTTGTCATCAACAAAAAGAGGGGGATTGTTGGTCTTATTGTTTTGCTGATGATTTAACAAACAATTTACTTCTAATATTGTTTGTCTAGTGTTTGCGTTTTTATATTTTTTCTAGGCAAACAACGCGTTGGAGGTTGGATGGAATATGCGCTACAACGATGATATCCAATGGAGGTTGGCAGAATAGTGGAGTGAAGCTTTGCAATTCAAAGTTAAAGATCAAGTTCAAGCTTCATCCGTGAGATTACCAAGAAGAGATTATTAAAGATCAAGATCTAGCTTGGGTAACTTAGTTTAGGTTTTATATTATGTGTGTTAAATACCTTAAGCTCAATATCATATACACACACGTATTTGGTTTCTATGTATATATATAGTTATATATATACATGCATGGTTTTGGGTTTTCATGCTTTGGACACACTTGCAAAATGCATGAGTTTTCACAAATAGAAATTCAATTTGAGAAATTCTTTTTCTAACATGTTTGTTTTCATGTTTATAAATATTTTATAAAGTTTTATCAAGTTTGGAATTGATTTGTTATGTTTAATAGAATTTACAAAATCATGTTTTTGTTCGTGCACATGGTCATGCATGTTTTACAAAACAGATGAGTTTTCATAAATGGGAAGTGTTATTTAAGAAATTCTTTCTTTGACATGTTTAGAAACTTCTTTCAAAATTTTACTATTTTTGGAGTTGATTTACTATGCCCAATTGATTTTAAAAAATCATGTATGTTAGCAGTTTTTTAGAAACTGTAAATCTATGTTCAAACATTTATTTCTCTCAACTGGGATATTCTTTTACATAAATTCTTTCTCTAACAAGTTATTCTACATGTCTAAAATCTTTCCACAAAATTTCATAATTTTTGGAGCTATTTTACTATTTTTAATTGATTTTACAAAGCTAATACGCAGTGCTACAGTACCAGCGGTCGACCGCCAAACTCACTGGAAGTTACTCAGCTTTGCATATGGCTCGCGGTCGATCGTTATTACTGTAGCAGCCAACCGTTACACAGTAACGGTTACATTCTGCTTTTTTTTTTAATGGTTTTTGGGGTTTTTTAAGTTGTTTTCTTCAAGCCTATATATACCCCTTTGTCATAACTATTTTCAACATCTAAGAGAGTTTTTTAACCAAGTTTAAAAGAGTTTTAACAAGGGTTTTAGTTTGGTTTAAGTGTGTTTAAGAAGCTTTTAAGCATTTGGAAGTTTGAGTTTGAGAAATCAATTTCACAAGAGCTTGAGGAGATCATCTATTGGTGTTTGGGCATCCAACTATTCTCCCTCTACCTCTTGATCTATTGAGAAGTTTTCTAAACTCTATTTCTAGCTTTTTTATATATTTGATTATCATTGTTATTAAGCTAGAATTATATTAAGCTTAGTTTTGATTTTTATCTCATTGTTACACACACCCACTTGAGCTTATTGTATCTTTCATACATAGCATATTTGGGTTGGTGAGAGTTGTAACAATTGAGCGTGAGCTTTCATTGTGTTCTCATCCATAATAGAGAACAAACATTTATTGTATTGAGCCTAATTGTGAGGATATACTTTGTAATACACTTGTACACCGAGAGAAGTGTGTGGCGAGAGTCAGGGATCGTCCCAAAGGAGTTGCGTCGGTTGACGAACCTAGGGAGAGGTTGTTTCCGAGTACTTGAGGGAGACACGTCTAGTTCAATACTTGAGAGGGTGTAGAGTAGGATTGCAAGAGTGTTGATTGTAGAGTTTTTAGTAAACTAGAAAACCGTATTGTGTGGTGTAAACGTTATTCGGATGAGCGTAGAAAACCTGGTTGTGATAGTGGATTCTCCCCGGGAGTGGGGCGCGGAGACGTAGGACGGAAGGTCCGAACTCCGTGATCATCTTTGTGTATTTGTGATTGTCTTGGCGTCTCACTTGTGCTTATTGTTCATATCATTCTTATCGTCATTATCTATTGTTCATATTGTCCACAATCTTGTTTATCTTGTTTATGTTTATATCACCCTTAGTTTCATATCCTTGCATATATCTCATAGTATATCTCATTGCTAGGATATATCACCTTGTGTATATTGCATATTCTTACTCATAAGTAATTGTATATTATCTTGCAAGAATATATTTATTAATTAGTTTTTAATTGGTATAAAATCGGATTAGATTAGCATAAGACCCTAATCACCACCCTCTAGGGTCTAACAGGCTTGACAAGATTCAGGACTATTATGGATCATATAGGGTTGAGAACTTGCTTGATCCTACAGCTCTATGGGTGGCCGGCATTTCCAGAATCCCTTTTACCAAAGAAGATAAAATCTAAGTAGCAGTCTTGGCTATGTCGCTGAAAGAGTATGATGTGTCTCAGACAGGGGCCCTAAACATGCCTAAAAAACAACGAGATCCAGCTTAGCCCTAGTAGAGGCCGAGGAGGCTGCTGTGAAAGTTGCTGAGATTGCTGCTCGGTTGGCCAGGCTGAGCGCTTCCACTACTAAGGGCAAGAGGTCCAAGAGGAAGAAAAGGAAGCTGAGGAGAGTAGGTGGCCAAGGCTCTTTTGGGGAGTGTTGAAAAGCAGAAGGTAAGGTAGTGGCCATTACGGAGGCAGCTAATTGAGATCAAGAAGTTAAGGGAGGTAAAAATTCCATCGCCTTTCCTTTTGAGGCTGTTCGAGTCAAGTCGGCCAAGATTGTTTAGATCAATGAGGAGTCTCCATAGAGCTGAGGGGAGTGAAATGGTAGCAGCCGAGCTGGTGGGAGTTCAGATTCTCCCCTAGACGACATCTCGATAAGAGAGGGTCGGTCTTGAAGTCTTAGATCGCTCAGTCTCAGGATTTGGAACAACTCTATCTCCCTCAAGATGATGAGATCCTCTCGAGCATGTCTGACATCGACCTTTACCAAGCCCTCAAAGGCTATTTGCTGCAAGGTGCACTAGTTGAGCAAGAGTTGATCTCTCAGAACGAGCATGCACGTGACCTCCACTCCAAGCTCTAGGAAGGGTTGGAGGTGGAGAAAGTAGCTTAGAAAGAGGCTGAGAATAGTGCTGCTACTAAGGAGGCCGAGTTGGTTGCCTAGAGGCAGAGCGATGGCAAGTGACGCTACGAGGTAGACATGCGAGAAAAAATGATCAAGGGTCTGAAGGTGTCACTTAGCATGAAGTTGGCCGACATCAATAACCTTTAGAAGGGCATCGATCATCTCAAGCATGAGCTTCGTGAGCAGGATGACCAGATGAGATATCTGAAGGAGTAGGTCTAGCTCAAGAGGTGAAAGAGTGTCGAGAGGATACCAAGGTCTTTCAAGTCAAAGTCAAATAAGTCAATTTCGTGCCTCGATTTTATCCCGAGAGGATACTAAGGTCTTTTGAGTTGAAGTTGAACGAGTCGATGGTGTGCCTTGGTTTTACCTTGAAAGGGTACCACTGTCTTTTGAGTTGTGCCTTAGGCATTTGCGTGGTCTTGTAAGTATGGATGTATTTCTTGAGATGCTCTATATTCCAAAGGTGATGTAAGATTCTTCCACCAGGGCTTCATAGTCGATAAGTGTTGGGATATACTTACTAGATGACTATGTATGATACTTCCCATTTGGTAGCCAATTTGTTGCGTGTGATGCATCTGTCAAAGATAGCTTTTCAAAGGACGAGGTTGCCAACTTTGAATCTTTAAGGCTGAACCTTGCTGTTGTAGTTTCAGACGGTACACTGTTGATTGATAATTTGAGATTTGAGTGAGTTATCTTGAACTTCATCGA
>BQKN01000042.1:1161542-1213870 GCA_022839385.1 Asparagus kiusianus
TACTGGGATGACCGCTTTAGCTCCATATGCTAGCTTGAATGGAGTTTCGTCGATGGAATTTTTATGAGTGGTGCGGTAAGACCACAAAATTATAGATAGTTCTTCAACCTAGTTTCTATCTACATTGTGCACCTTCTTCTTTAAATCTTGGAGTATATATTTATTAGCGGCCTCTACAAGCCCTTTGCATTTTGGGAGAGCCACTAAAATGAAGTTATGATGTATCTTCCACTCTTCACAAAAACTACAGTAGCTGCTACTATCGAATTGAGTGTCATTATTAGTGACGAACAAAGTGGGGACTCTAAATTTGTAGGCGATTGATTTCCATACAAAATTGGTGGTGTTGCTCTCACCGATCTTGGCCAATAGCTTAATTTCTATTCATTTTGTAAAATAGTCTATGGCCATTATCAGAAACTTCAGTTGCACTGAAGCTATTGAGAGAGGTCTCAATAAATTTAATCCCCATTGAGCAAAGAGAATTGGGCTTATGAGGAAAGTGAGTTTAGTTGATGAAGCTCATGATAAATTTGAGAAGAATTGGTAGGCCAGCATCTAGAGACGAGTCTCTTAGACTTGGCTAGAATGGTAGGACAATAGTAACCTTGCCGGATCATCTTCTGGGTGAGAGTTCTGGCCCCTAGGTGATTCCTGCAAGTTCTCTAATGGATCTTGTTCAGAACATAACTATCTTCTGCTGGCCAGTAACATCGAAAATAGGGCCCATACTACTGTAGGAGCATGAGATTTGATAAAGCTGGTTATCGATCATAAGATATCTTCAAGCATTACTCGGTAGACTCCTTGCTCCATTAACGTTCTCTGGTGAGGTCCCCTTGTTAGGTACTAGATGAGAGGATCCATCCAATAGGGTTTCATTAATGTTTCGGTCTACATGATTGAGTTAGTTGGAGCTTCCATGATGCCAGGGTTCTTCAAGGTGTCTGTATATATAGGTCCCTGACTATTCCTTTAGCTAGATGACTCGAGTTTAGATAAAGCATCCGCCCGAGCATTGATGGTGTGGGGGATTTGGGCGATCTTGAATTCTTTGAAGTTGCTTAGGCGCTTTTTGACTGCTTTTAGGGACAGGATCACCCTCGAGTCTTTAGCTTCATATTCCCCCCTTACTTGGTAGATGATAAGTTGGAAGTCCGCCATGATGTAGATGATCTCAGCCTAAACTGTTAGGGAAGTTCAGAGTCCTGCCAAAAGTGCTTTGTCCTTAGACTTATTGTTTAAGGCTAAAAGCTCAAAAACGATAGAGTGTTCATGTGTGCACCCATCGACGTCACATAGGACTATTCTAGCTCCACTACCTCCTTCTCCTGAGGATCTATCCACCTTTAATAAGCACCATAAGAAGAACTCTAATAGATCATGCTTGAGAGTATTGTGCTTCCGAGAAGGAGGTGCCTTGGTCATCTTAGGAGTAGGAGACTCAAATGGGGAGACCAGTATGAGCGGAGATGGCTCATCATCTATTGTGGATGACTTTATTAAGAAGTCAACCAAGGCTTACGCTTTTATGGTCATCCTAGGCTCAAACTGCATATCATATTCACTGAGCTTGACTGACCAGTTGATCATTCTTCCCGATGTAGTAGGGTTGCCCAATGCTCTCTCTAAGGGTAAGTTTGTTCGTACCACTATGGTGTATGCTTGAAAGTTGGGGCGAAACCTCCTACTATGGTTATGAGAGTGAAGGAGGCTTTCTCGATGGGAGTATAGTTGAGTTCGACTACCTTCAAGATTCTACTGACATAATATATCAGCCTTTGTGTGTTATTTTCCACCTGAGTCAAGACAGAGGTTGTTGCCTCTTATGAGATTGTTAGGTAGAGGTATAAGGTCTCTCCTTCTCTGGGCGGCTCAACTGAGGCTTGGTGCTTAAAGTATCTTGAAGTTGTTGATGTCGTCACTGCACTCTGTCGTCCAACCTATGCATTCCTTCAACTCCTTACTCTCTCTCTCAAACTTTTGAAGAATGGGAGGCTTCTCTCAGCATATTTTGAAAGGAAGTGATACAATGCCGCTATCTTGCTATTTAAATTCTGAATGTCGTTTGATGTGCGAGGCTCCATCATCTGATCTATGGTAGTTATTTTTCTTAGGATTGATCTCAATGCCCCATTGGGTAATCATGAATCCAAGAAATTTGCTTGATTGCATACTAAGGGCACATTTGGTCGGGTTGAGCTTCATGCCTGTAGATGGTTAAAATATATTTCATACATGCTAATATCTAGCTTGGATCTAAGAAGTGAACGTCCATGGGGCTAAAGCACTTCAAATGGGCCCAAACTTGAGAAGACAACAAGCTGTATCGATGTTCGTTGTCATGCCCCGGGCCCACACGCCCGTTAGTACGTGCAAGCCGTAGGACCCACCAAGTACAACTTGATATCGGCTAAAGTTCACTACCAAAATTCTAGCACTAGTTGTTCTTGAGCCTTGAACTTCTCTATTTAAGCCACTAACGTTTCTTCACACTAGTCCATGTGAGACTAAAGTGAGGGTGTCATAATTACCTCACCTTACAAAGACGATATCATTGTCATCACAATATGATAATTAACACATCCTAGTATCACTGCCAGGCAATATGGACTCTGGAGGTGGATCCTACGGGCTCTAGACGTGGTTCCCACCGCGTCCACACGGTGTAGCACTTAGCCCCGTATAGTACTTAGCTCCACACTTCCGGCTGGCAACTGCTCTGATACCACTTTGTCATGCCCCGAGCCCACGAGTCTATTGGCACGTGCAAGCCGTGGGACCTACCAAGAGCAACTCGATGTTGGTTTAAGTCCACTGTCAAAATGCTAGCACTATTTGTTCTTGGATCTTAGATTTCTCTATTTAAGCCAATAACATTTCTTCATATATAATAGTCCATGTGGAACTAAAGTAGGGGTGTTATATTCGCCTAACAAAGTTTGTGAACCTCGTCATGTAGCTCAGTTTCGACTCAACCTAGCCAAGCCGAGAACGGGTCAACTCCCAAATTGCACTCAAAGCCGAGTGAAAGGTGTCAATAGTCAATCAAATTATGTGCTAAATTTGAACTCACAGATGAAGTTTGCCAATCAACGAACTTCACTCATAAGCTAGTCCACATTCAATCGAGCCTCGCCTAAATCTTTTTAGTGAGCCTTGCCTAAAAGTCTTCAATGAGCTTCTTCACTGAGTTAGTGAACTCCACCAAACAATAGCTTGAGGGCTATTTTCAAGGGGATAACCACTCCCTACTATCTCCTAATTTGATAGAACCCACAATTAAATGTCATTAACTCTCTCTTTTAACCTACAAAAGGAGAAAAGATTGCTCATTTTTAAATGGAGCTGGTCATCTATAAATCAACACTTACAAATGGGAAAAATCAAGAGATCACCAACCTTGCACTTGTGTTTCTCTTGAGCTTCAGTCCTAACAGAAGACTAAGATATGTTCTAAGCAATAAAGACTTCATCAACAACGAAAGACCCATTGTCTTAGTCAGTTCATCAATGGAGTACAAGATCGATGCTCCATCGGCACATAGAAAAGAACCCCAGGAAAATATAATTTTTTTCTTAATTTTATTGTAAGTCTTCTAATTGTAATATATGTACTTTGCAATTACTAAAGACCCAAAACAAGATGATGACTTTGCTAGGGACTTCTTCCTCCTCTGACGAGAAAATCATATTACACACTGACACTAAGACCCTCGGGTCTTTTGTTGAATCGTTAGCATTGAATTTAACCAAACAAAGTTTGAGAAATTTATTTTCTCTTGTTAATCTTCATCAACGGTGATTGTAAAAAGTTGCAATAAAATTCGCTACAGTGTGAATCTTAGGTCTAAACTGACCCCCATTTGTGTAAGAGCGACGTTTGACAAAGGTAGTTTGAGCTTACCTGGAAGCCAAATGAACTTCACATAGAGTGGAAAAAACTCAACCCTCATCTTGAGTGAAGGAGAAAATGTTACTACGTCTTTTGATTTTGGACATTAGTCTACAACTCCTTTAGGAGTTCGATTTAAAGCATCTCGTGATGCTTGCTTTGCTGCCTTGGTAGAAACTAAGAATGAGGGTAATCCCTCATCTAAATTTTTGCAAGGGAAGAGCAACACTGATGATGATATTTCCAAATTCACTAGACAAAAGCCTAGCTAGTGTCGCTACAAGCGACATTCGCACACCACGGTTGAAAGCAACGAAGAAGGCTCTGGATATTGCCATCAACTTGGTGATCTAAGGGAATTTCTATCTCTAAAGAGAACTTGCCAATGTTAGTATTGTGCGACTCTCAGAGAAATAATTATAGGAGTTCAAAAGAATTGCCAGTGCAAAGTTATTCTTGAAAAGGAATCAATTTTCAATCGTTTGAGTCACAATCCTGAATCTTTAGAGGTTCGAACTAAAAGACGACGACACACACGAGAGGGTAGACTTCAAGAGTTCACAGTCTGTCCAACCTGAGATATTCTCCTGGTATCGAAGGCATAGTTTCGAAAACCGATGGTGTGTATTACCACACCAGATTAAGGTGAAGAGTAGTGGTTCCTTTTGACTACTCCTTCCTCCAAACATGAGCACTGCAAGCTCCATATCAAGTTGACCAATCCACTTCTAGTGACGGTAACTTAGTTATAGCGTCAAATGCTACTCCAAATTCAATTCAAGAACGACAATGGGTAGCAGATATGGCAGGCCAAGATGATCTCCTTACCCAGATAGTAGCTCAAAAGAGAGTTTCAGATGAATGATTTGAGCATTTAGAAAAGATATTTTAGCAACTCCTATCATCATCTCAACTTTAAACAAAGCTCTTCAAAGGGTGAAAATCCAATTGACGAATCCTCTCCAAAAGAAGATCAAGCACGTCAAGATGACCCAAATTCTAACCACTTAGGATCAGAAACGTTGGTGCATACGAAGCCAAGCAAGGAAGTGAAGGCCCTAGACATGTAAAAGTAGCTCAACATTCTTTCTTAGCGAACTGAGCTCAAAATATTGAAATTACCTGACCTTATCCTATCGAGTGGAACATGGTTCCTAATCCAATAAAATTTAATCCGTCAATGTTGCATACATTTGATGGAGAAGGTTCTCTAATCCAACACATCCATTATTTCCACCAACATACTGGGATGTAGTGAAAAATGATGTCATTAAATCATGACTTTTGTTGGCACCCTTTAAGGAGCCTTCGATTGGTTCTAGAATCTGCCTAGTGGTTCAATCAAATCCTAGACAGCTCTAGAATAAAAGTTCCTCTCACAATTCTATAAGGAACGGTCTGATATTACCATGGCTAAACTCCTTTCTAGAAAGCAAAGTGGAAAGGAGATGGTTAGGGAATTCATCGAGAGATACCATAATCTGACATTGCGATATCGAAATATGCCTTTGCTGATGTTACTTCAAACTTATCGACACAATTTTGTAGGACAGATAGTAGCTCACATGGGCACTGTTACAACCCATACATGAAAAGATTTGATGGAACAAGCTGAGATAGCGGAAAAATCATCAGAACACTATAACAAATTCGAGTCCCACACCAACTTCAAGGGCAACAAAGGCAAACAAGGGTAGACCTCCCAACCAAAAGCCAAAGAAACTTTCACGGTTAAAGTTAAGAATCCCAATAATTAGAAGAGGGAAATAAGTTAGAATGTTCAACACAGCTACTCATTCAAAGACGAACATACAGTGGTCTTCTTCCATATTCTTAACAAGGGTAATCGGTTAAAGCTTCTCAAAGCCCAACAACCTAAAGAAGTCAGAAAGACCGATGATCCTAACTACTATCTTTACCACAGAATGTTAGGACATCTAACAAAGAACTGTTACATCCTCAATGATAAAATTTAGACTTTTATCGAGTCAGGAATCTTCAAGCTCAGGCCTGAACAAAATAAAGTTACCACTAATATGGTGACTCTCCAATTTAGCTCCATGCCAGAAATTCAAGCTCAAGATCATGTTGTCCCCATCCATGCTACAATGTTGGAAGTGGTCAATTATGATAAAAAAATTCAACAAAGCCAAGGCTTAATTCCTCTCATGATAGCAAAAGGAGAAATAATATGGGTACATCCTGATCTTCTCAAAGATGAACATTAGGCTCTTCCGAAGTCCAAGGGCAAGTTCAGGACAACAACATCATCTCCGCAATTATTAGAGAGGAATCTCTATGAATCACTTCACTTACTGACTCAAAGGAAGAAAGAATTGTTATGACGAGGACAAGGTCTAGCCAATATTATTTAAAGAACTATGTTTAGCCAGGACCCGCCAAGCAACCCGAACTGACCAAGCAAAAAGAGACTCTATTCGATAAGGCATTGCAGTGCCCTCGGTTGATCCAAAATTGATCCCATTCCAATATGATATCATGTCTTAATTAAACAACATCCAAGCTCATATAACCTTATTCGAACTCTTACATTTGTCTAAGGAAATGAGGAAGCTTTAAAAGAAGCTTTGAACAACAGAGAGACGTTTCTTACCTATATGACCTAGCCTCCTCACAACGAAGAACACGAGTAGTGCTATCAGTGTCAACAGTAGGCACCTTGTATCATTTTTACTCCAGAAGATATGCTCATCAAAGACCACCATTATAGTCGATCCCTTTATTATACTGGGTATGTCAGGTTGGTAAATATTGAGAGGTCTCACATCGATCCAGGCTTCGCGTTGAGCATAATTCCACGGAGACTCTTGAGCTTTTTGTGTATTCACCTCCACAAGCTCTCAAAAACGTCCACCACCATATCCAACTTCAATTCCAGCAATAGCTAATCTCTTAGAAAGATCCGACTTAAACGTCAGATTGGTGGTTTAAAGGTAGAAGTGACTTATTATGACATTAATGTCGAACGACTATGGATCCATTCTAACATGCTTATTCCCTCAATACTTCATCAATGCTTCAAATACATTGATGGATAGGGGCCCAACAAAGAGTTGAAGTTGAAAAACATCCTTTTAAGTGAGTGGAGAATTACTTTGCTGACTCTCTCTTATATGATGAAAATCATACAATTTTGATTATTCTTTTCAATGATGGGGATAGCACTAATGAAGAAGACGATGAGCCAGATCCTAACGATAATCTAATTTGGGAAATGGATCCACTTGTAAACACCCTTGAGGACTTATGCATTGACCAGTCAGCTAGAAATCAGGACGACTAGGTCTTTAATGAAAAAAAGTTTACTTACGACTACTCTTTAGACTCTCAGTCTGCATACTCAAGAATCGAAGCTCTAATATCAAGGCTAGCCTTAGAACTAGCATTGTATATGTTAATAAACAAGTTTTACCAGGCACATAAATAGCTAAGCTACTCAGGGGACACTACTTTCACAGTCCAACGTAAAAGAGGCGTTTTAAATCCGATTATCTTTGGAAAAGTTAAGCCACGACCTTACTTATCAAGTTCGGATGAAGAAACCAAAGGGGTTCAGAATTCTCCCATTACTGCCAACAATCTTAATATATAATGGCAAAAATGGGATACAACATCACCGCAAAACAAGGATTGAGTTACAATTAAGGACTAAGAACTCTGTTGATCCCCTTTGTACCAGATGGAGAGGCTTTCGATTATTATAACCGGGCCAAACGCGGACTCATTTTCTCCTAAGGCTGAATCACAAATTGAACCAGCATAATAACTTTCTAAGCAGTTCTTTCGATACATTCAACAGGAATTCTGACATTAGCCTTGGAGCCATGCTTGGTGAATTCACGGCTAACATGGTCTTGTTCAATCTAATCATGGATCTCGATGAATCTGAAGTATTCAAAGATTTTGAAGATAATTCATAGGGAAAACATCTTGAAAAGAAATGAGAGTCATATTTTGAAGTTAGCGAACCACCCACTGAAGATAAAGTGGTTCAAATCAACATTTTCGACGGAGTCAATACCAAACCCATATTCATCAGTGAAAGTTTATCACCCACTAAGAAAGAAGAGCTCATAGTTCCCCTTTGAGAATACATTGATGTCTTCGCCTAGAGTTACAAAGACATGCCTGGTATAGATCCCAACGTGGTCGTACATCACCTCGACATTGACCCAAATGTTAAACTAATCAGGCAACAACAATGCTTCCATCCTTAATTGATGGAGCGAATCGAAAAGAAATCCACAAACTCATTGAATGCAGAATCATTTTTGAAGAACAATATACTGATTGGCTAGCCAATATTGTGGTAATGATGAAAAAGAATGACAAGATCCAGATTTGTATCGATTTTAGGGATCTTAACCTTGCTTGTCCAAAGCAAAAATTCCCTCTCTGCATTACAAATGTCATAGTTTACAATACATGCAAATTTTAGAGGATGTCATTTATGGATGAATTTTCTAGATCTAATTAGATCAAAATGCATCCAGATGATAGAAGCATATAACTTTTAGGACACCATTAGGAGCATTTGTTATACACCTTTTGGCCAAAAAATGTTGGGGCAACTTATCATCATGCTATGAATACAATTTTTCATGAGCATTTATGAAAGATAGTGCAATGCCATGTCGACAACCTCGTAATCAATAGTCATTACAAACAAGACCATGTCAATGATCTAAGAATAGTATTCAAAATCATGAGAATACATCAACTCAAGATGAATCCAACCAAGTCCTTCTTGGGTGTACTATTAGGCAAATTCCTAAAATTTATTGTAACATTTAAAGGAATACGTGTCAATCACAAAAAGTGAAAGTCATTCAAGAGATGCTGCCTCCAAAAAATCTTAAAGAAATCAGAGATTGACAAGAACGATTGGCCTACATTCGTAGGCTTATCACTAATTTATCTAGAAAATGTCAATCATTTCAAAGGCTAATGAAGAAAGGCAATTCATTTGTTTAGGACGATGCTTATCAAGAAGCTTTTAATAAGATCAAGGGTTATCTTACGAAGCCGCCCGTTCTAGTTGCACGAGTATCAGTTAAACCATTTTTGATCTATGTTAGGGCAATGGATCACTCTCTAAGAGCACTTCTTGCAAAAAAAATAACAATGGTCACAAGCAAGCCATTTACTACCTCAATCCAACTATGATTGGTGCCGAGCATCGCTATAAACCAATTGAAAAGGAATATCTAGTATTAGCCTTCACAATTCAATAGATGTGACACTACCTCATTGGTCAATCCATCCACATCATTTCAAGAGAAAATCCTCTATGGATACTCATGACAAAACTTGAATCACTAAATTTCAAGTTAACCAAATGGGCGATACCGTTTTCACAATATAACATGACATTCGCACTATAAAAAGTAGTTAAAGGGAAAGCAATAGCTAACATTTTAGCAGACCAACGCATCCCTATATCAAACTTTGTGAAGATAACCCGGATGAAGTATTTGAGTCAAATGTTACCTCGAAGCATCGGATATGACAACTTTACTTTGACAGTGCGTCAAGATGTAGCCACAGAGGGGCAATTGTTACCGGAGTGGGGGTAGTGCTGATTGATCCTCATGGACATATCCTTCCTCGAGCCTACTCATTGACCAAGTTATGCTTCAATAATATGACTGAGTATAATTCCCTTATAATTAGCTTACAACTTGCTCAAGACATTAGTATCAAGTACCATGAAGCCTATGGCTATTCCAAGTTGATCATTAGCCAGATCAACAGAGAATACGCAATCCGCCACAACGACCTTATACCCTACCACAAAGCAGCAATGAAGCTTGCTCGTTCATTTGAAGGTTTCTGCATCAGTCATATAGCCCGCCTTGAGAACACTCATGAGGATGCTTTAGCCCTGACATTGACCCTTGCTTTAACTCATAAGTCTACTAGTAGTATTACAGGGGCCAGCCATCAATTATACTCCCTAGAGTTATGCTCCCCAGAGCAAATTTTGGACGCTAACAAAGTACAAGTCATGTTAACTCACTTTGAGACTAATGGTTGGCATTTTTCGGTCATTGATTATGTCTTGCATAGAACCTGATAATCTGAAGCAAGCAATCTCTATTCAAAGAAGAGCTTCACACTTCTTCTATGACTCCACTACGTAGACTTAGAATCATCAATCATTCGATGATATGATGCTTCGATGTTTATCGCCAATTGAACTTCAAGAAGCACTAAAGGGAGCCCATGATAGTATATGGGAAGCTCATCAATCAGGTCCCAAACTTTAGGTCTGACTTTATCATCTAGGCTATAACGTACTGGCTGACAATGATAGTAGATACGTACTGGCTGACAAAGATAGCAGATGCGATGGCTTATGCTAAGCAATGTCATGCATGTTAGGTCCATTCCAATTTTCTACAACAACCTCCAGAAGAATTGCTATGGACGGTCAAAATGTATTTTCATTTTAGACGATGATCAGTTTGGATCCAAGAAGTGAATGCCCATAGGCTAAACACTTTGAATGTGCCCAAACCCACAACAAGATGTAGCGAAGGTTGCCTGATGACTAAAGCGAACTTCGCTAAGTAGCCCACATTAACTCGGCCTAACAAAGTCAAAACACGAGTCGACTCCGATGACACGCCCCTGGCTGAGTCAAAACGCAACATTGGTCGTCCAAGCCTGGAGTTGAATTTCGTGTTAAATTTGAACTCAAAGATAAAGCTTGCGAACCAATGAACTTCACCCACGTCAAGTGGACCAAGTCATCCACTCCGAAGAAGGTGTGCCCACATCCGTAGCGACCTTTGCCCACTTCTTCAGTGAACCACTCTAAGTCCACAAAGTTCACCCAAATAGCCATTTCAGAGCTATTTTTGGAGGATAACTGCTCCCCACTAACTCCTACTTTAGTGGCCACTTAACCCACAATTAAAAGGGCCATTAACTCTCTCTTTTAGCCTATAAAAGGAGAGGAGATCATCCATTTTTAAAGGGTTCAAAAAGTTCGGTAGAAGAATCAACACACATATCGTACTTGCGAATCTATTAAGAAATATTGCTAAGAGAAGTCTGAGTAATTTCTAAGCAATTCAACTCTCATCAATAGCAAAAAGACCTAACATCTTAATCAGCATGTCAATGGATTACAAGATCGATGCTTCACCGGCACACAGAAAAGAACCCCATAAAATATATTTTTTTTGTTTAACTGTATTTCTTTTATTATAATCTACTTCAATTGCAATACAAAAGAATCTGAAACAATTGCATCCGATTGTCGCCTTGTGGCCATTCGAAACATAGGGTAAGGACATTATCAGGCCAATCAGTCCACCGTACACTAAAGGTCATCTATTCGTTATTTCCATTATGATTACTTTTTCAAATGGGCTAAAGTTGTTCCACTCAGAGAAATCAAGACATCTCATGCGAACAAACTCCTAAAACACCATGTGGTTTATTAATTCGGCACCCCTAGAAGGATTTTCCATAACAACGGTCTATAGTTTATCAGCTGACCATTCTTCAAATTATACAACAAGCTTAGAACTTAGGATGTGGCTTCTATGCCATACAACCTACTGCCAAATGGTTTAGCTGAAGCCTTCAATAACCATTATCAAACTTCTAAAGGAGTCTATCTCTTCTAACAAATGAGATTGGGTCAAGAAAGTCGTAGAGTGTTTATGGACTTGCCGAACAACAATCTGCACTCCTAATGGCTCCATGCCTCTTCCGTTAGTTTATTGATGCGAAGTCATATTACCGTTAAAAATCAAGATGTCGTCATTAAGAATTGCTCTTGTCGAGTAGATAATAATCAAAGAACATCATCATAAGTGGATCCAAGAACTAGAGGTGTTAGATGAGCTGAGACTTCAAGCTCAGCAATGAATCGAGATCTATCAGTCACAAATCTCGAGAGCATTCAACAGGAGAGTAATGGAACAATTCTTCAAAGAATGTGACCTTAGTCTAAGCTATTTGTCAATCCATGGTCATGACGCATGAGAACTAAAGGTAAATACTAGCTCAAATGGGAAGGCCCATTCGTAGTAGAGAAGGTCTACTCGAATGGTGCATATCGCCTAATGAACCAAAATGGTAATACGTGGCGCCAATCAATAGGAAGTTTTTTAAGAAATATTATCCTTGACCTTAGCCAATACAATCCCACTACAGTGATTTTGATCACATTTAAGTTTCCACCTCTGACCATAAATATTAATCATCTTAATAAAAAATCCAATCAAAATCCTTAACAAGCCATCAAGTTAGTATTACACCTCTTCTGGCTCTAAATGTCTTGTTACTATCATGTTAATATTACACCTCTGAACAGTTTACACTCCATTAATCTGATCAGTTAAAATTACACCTCTATCAGATCATTCTGTTGACTGGTTAACATTACACCTCTATCGATGTATCTTTAAGTATTTGACCGGTTAATATTACATCTACGTTAGTTCGTCCTTCCCAAAAATCTATTAGTTAACATTAGTTAACATTATACTTCTATCAATTCCCCATTGTTAAGTTAACTTTACACTTCTAAGCGGTAGTCATCATTCGGACTCCTTTAAAACCGACTGATTAACATCACACCTTTTTCAGTCATTTTATTTGACACTTACACCTCTGTCAAATACCCAAATACTATCATGTTAACATTACACCTCTAAATAGTGCTAACTCGATCATAATTGATACGTTAATATTACAACTCTATTAGTTTGATTCTATCATTATTCTCCCTAGTAAAGATGTCACTACGATACGTTAATATTACGCCTCTATCATATAAATATCAAAGGAGATTAAAGTTATTTTATTCATTGAAAGAGCCAACCAGTTACAAAGATTTTTAAAGAAAATACAAATAAAAAGTGTGTAGTCGTGCAATACATTCCACTACTGATACGTGTGTATCTTCTTCTCTACTTCGGGAGCTTAGCAATCCTCATGGGAGCTTGAGGATAGGTGATTCTCATGATATCTTGAGAATAGTGGTGTGAAGCGACACGGCGGAGCACAGGATGGAGCGTGAAGCAAGTCGGAAGAACGAAGAATCAAATATTTCAGTTCTCAACCTGATGAGTCGACTGACGGGTTGATGAGTCGACTGTCGATTGATGAGTCGACTGTCGGGTTGATGAGTCGACTCAAGAAATCGACTCCAGATAACAAAATGCTTCTACTAAGTTGACTCATAAAATCATGAGTCGACTCATGCAGGCCAACACAGTTTGTGCACGTTTTGAGTCGACCATGAGTCGACTAGTGACCATGAGTTGATCATGAGTCGACTGATCGAGGGTTTTCTAGGCCGATTTGGTTTCTGATTAGGGGAATCCTAGCTGGGTTTGATTTTGGTTATTTACCAGATTGCCACCACATTGTAAACCTTATAAATATGGATTGTTTAGGGTTTCTAAAGGGAAGGTGAGAGACCAGATGTAGTCCTAAAGAGTTTTAGGTCTAAGAGAGATCCTGATCAAAAGGATTAGGGTTTAGATGTAATCAGAGATAAATTCAAATCATTGTATTAGGGTTTAGAGAGGATTGAGAGGTTGTTCTCGATTCTAGCGAGATTGGAGGGAGAGATTTGTAATAATTGATTCTTTATAATCTAGAGAAGGTATTTTCCTTCACTACATACTGAATTATTCTTGTGTTTCTGTCATACTCTTCTCAACCCACCTTTTATAATTCTAGGATCAAAGGTGCTCGCACGGCGACTCGTATTAAGTTGGTATTAGAGCGATCAGATCCTGTGAAGGGGGCATCCTGTGTATGGTCCTGACTCGATCGCAATACAATAAGCTAGGTGAGATCCTTATTTTATTGGAAGGAGTCCAGGTTTTAAGGAAGAAGATGATGATTGAAGGCAACATAGATGGAGGGGCCCGAGAGTTACCTCAGCAAAAGTTCTAAACTTGAAAGGGACTTCAAGTTCTTAAAGAGGGTGATACGGGTGTATCTTCTCTTCGGAACTTAGTGATCCTCATGTGAGCTTAAGGATAGATGATTCTCATGATAGCATGAGAATAGAGGTGCCAAGCAGTACAAGGGAACGCATGAGAAAACATGGAACGGAACGACGAGCAAAATAATCGAAGTATCCAGTTTTCAGCCTATGAGTCGACTCATAACAGTCATGAGTCGACTCATCAGGTTAAGTCAACTCATGACTGTCATGAGTCGACTCATCGCTGGTTTGAGTTTTTATCCAGTTTCTGTCGAGTCGACTCATCTCAGTCATGAGTCGACTCGTCGAGGGTTTCCTGGTTCGTTTAGGTTTCTGTTCACACGAATTCCTGTTAGTTTTGGGTCTGGGTATTTACCAAATTATCATCCACGTTTGTATACCTATATAAAGGATTGTTTTAGGGTTTCTAAACAATCAGAGAGAGTTAAATCAAGAGAGATTAACTTGTAATTGAGATTTGGAGAGCTTGTTCTTCAATTCTAGAGTGAGATTGTGAGAGATTGTAAATTACATACTCATAATCTAGAGAAAGTATTTTCCTTCGCCCAAAATCTGAGTTATTCTTGTATTCTTATTATTTTCTCCTCAACACACCTTTGATAATTTCGCGATCAAAGGTGCTCGCACGGCAACTCATATCAAGTTGGTATCAGAGCGATCAGATCCTACGAAGGGGGCATCCTGTGCATGGTCCTAACTCAATCGCAATACAGGAAGCTTAGCGAGATTCTTATTTCCTTGGAGGGAGTCCAGAAATTAAGGAAGGAGAAGATGACTAAAGCAGATAATTCAGCAAGACTTGATGCATTAGAGAAGCAGATAGAGACGATAGGGTCGACGCTCACAAAACTCGTTCATCCAAGGAGGGAACAAAAAGGGGGAATCTTCTTCTAGGTCTAAGAAGAAACCTATAGAGTCCGGTGGAGAGAGCGAGCTTTCAAGCTCCGATGAGGAGGACGAGACCGTCAAGGCTGCACCGCATCAAGGGGGTAAGAATTCTTACCAGAATCTGAAGATTGATTTCAGAGTAGAGATTCCTATTTATGATGGGAGTGTTGACGTCGAGAGGCTTGATGACTGGATCGAGCGGATGGAGACGTATTTTACTCTTTATGGCTATTCGTCAAAAGAGAAGATTGTGTTCGCGACTTTGAAGCTTTCAGGGAACGCGTTGACGTGGTGGAAATCCTATTACAAGCAGGAGAAGAAGGCGGTGTTGTGGAACAAGTTTAAGGAGCTACTTAGGAAACAGTTCTATCCAGTGGGATTCCTTGAGGAACGTTGGTACAAGTGGTACAGCTTGCGCCAAAGAGTCAATCAAACCGTTCAAGAATACACCACGGAATTCCAACAGTAGGCAATGGTTCTTAACATTGCGACGGATGAATATTCTGTGTTTATGAAGTATATGGCGGGTTTGAGCGATTACATCCGAAAGGAGATGAGGTTATTCACGGTCG
Source organism: Asparagus kiusianus (assembly GCA_022839385.1). Classification (NCBI taxonomy): domain Eukaryota; kingdom Viridiplantae; phylum Streptophyta; class Magnoliopsida; order Asparagales; family Asparagaceae; genus Asparagus; species Asparagus kiusianus. The sequence goes on from BQKN01000042.1 coordinate 1,176,901, forward strand.
AGACTATTGCAGAGGCGAGCGTGAAGGCCATTGCCATTGAGGGCAAGCAAAAGAAGAGCAACGAAGCAAAGGGGGATGCAAAGCAAGTTGGAGGCGAGTCTAGTGGTTCTCAGTTTAAGGAGGACAAGAAGAAGGGTGATCCAGGGAAAGCAGGGCTGATTTGTGGTCATTGCGAGAAGACAGGACATGAAGTTGATCGATGCTAGGAGAAGTATCCTCATCTGAAGCCAAGAGGGTTGAAGAGGAAGGAGGAGAAAAAGGCATACGTAATAGCTCAAGGTCCGAAGGAAGTTCCGGGGATGACAGAGCCCAACAGCAGTCTCAACCTTATGACGGGAAAACAGACCACGAAGGAGGACGACGACCCAAGGGAGCAGCTCTTTGTGCTCAAGTTACAAGTGAAGACCAGTTTAGTTGATGCCATTGTTGATTCGGGTAGCGAGAAGAATTTGATATCCAAAGCATTGGTTCAGAAGCTGGGTCTGAAGACGATCAAGCATCCGAAGCCCTATCCATTGGGGTGGATTCAGAAGGAGATGGGACTGAGTGTAGTTGATCAATGCACTGTCAGATTTGTGCTCCACGAGTCGTATATTGACGAGGTTACGTGCGATGTCGTTCCATTGGATGTTTGTCAGATTATATTGGGCAATCCGTACTTATGGGATAGATATGCGATCTACGAGAGGTGGGCTCAGAAGTATACCTTCACCAAATGTGGTGAAAAGTTCATATTTTGTTCGGCATCTCTTCCGAAGGAGACAAGTTTGGGGACGGTGACGCGAGCGAAGAAACTAGTGAATGCAAGTAAGAAGTTTGTCTCGCTATGCATTAGACTTCTAGAAAAGCCATCGACAAAGGATTGCAAGTTAGAGCAAACGGTGACTACGACGAGATGCGGGACGAATGAGTTATTTCCGATCGGACGTCGAGACCGGGTTCCTAGCAAGGCCAGGGGGGTAGAAAAGATGGAGGGGCTCGCGAGTTTCCTCAGCTGAAGTTCTAACTTGAACGGGACTTTAAGTTCTTAAAGAGAGGACCCATGATATGGGTGTATCTTCTCTTCGGAACTTAGTGATCCTCATGGGAGTTTGAGGATAGATGATTCTCATGATAGCATGAGAATAGATGTATCAAGCAGTACAAGGGAACGCAGGAGAAAACGTAGAACGGAACGACGAGCAAAAGAATCGAAGTATCCAGTTTTCAGCCTGTGAGTCGACTCATAACAGTCATGAGTCAACTCATCAGGTTGAGTCGACTCATGACTGTCATGAGTCGACTCATCGCTGGTTTGAGTTTTTATCCAGTTTCTGTCGAGTCGACTCATCTCAGTCATGAGTCGACTCGTCGAGGGTTTCCTGGTTCGTTTGGGTTTCTGTTCACACGAATTCCTATTAGTTTTGGGTCTGGGTATTTACCAAATTGCCATCCACATTTGTACACCTATATAAAGGATTGTTTTAGGGTTTCTAAACAATCAGAGAGAGTTAAATCAAGAGAGATTAACTTGTAATTGAGATTTGGAGAGCTTGTTCTTCAATTCTAGAGTGAGATTGTGAGAGATTGTAAATTGCATACTCATAATCTAGAGAAGGTATTTTCCTTCGCCCAAAATCTGAGTTATTCTTGTATTCTTATTATTTTCTCCTTAACACACCTTTGATAATTCCGCGATCAAAGGTGCTCGCACGGCAACTCGTATCAGAGGGGAGCCATGATATGTGTGTATCTTCTTCTCTACTTTGGGAGCTTAGCGATCCTCATGGGAGCTTAAGGATATGTGATTCTCATGATATCTTGAGAATAGTGGTGTGAGTGACACGGCGGAGCATAGGATGGAGCGTGAAGTGAGTCGGAAGAATGAAGAATCAAAGATTTTAGTTCTCAGCTTGATGAGCCGACTGACGGGTTGATAAGTCGACTGACGGTTGATGAGTCGACTCAAGAAATCGCCTTTAGATAGCAAAATGCTTCTGCTGAGTCGACTCATGAAATCATGAGTCGACTTATGTAGACCAGCACAGTTTTTGCACGTTTCGAGTCGACCATGAGTCGATTAGTGAGCATGAGTCGATCATGAGTCGACTGATCAAGGGTTTCCCAAGCTAATTTGGTTTCTGATTGGGGGAATCCTAGCTGGGTTTGGTTTTGGTTATTTACTAGATTGCCACCACGTTGTAAACCTTATAAATAGGGATTGTTTAGGGTTTCTAATGGGAAGGTGAGAGACCGGATGTAGTCCTAAAGAGTTTTAGGTCTAAAAGAGATCCTGATCAAAAGGACTAGGGTTTAGATGTAATCCGAGAGAAATTTTAATCATTGTATTAGGGTTTAGAGAAGATTGAGAGGTTGTTCTTGATTCTAGTGAGATTGTGAGGGAGGGATTTGTAATAATTGATTCTTCATAATCTAGAGAAGGTATTTTCCTTCGCCACATGCTGAATTGTTCTTGTGTTTCTGTCATCCTCTTCTCAACCCACCTTTGAAAATTCTCGGATCAAAGGTGCTCGCACGGCGACTCGTATCAACTACCCTAGAATCCTTAGCTTCGTGAATGTTCTTCTGGGTCCTTTCCCTCAGTGCTCTGGGATCAATGAGAGCAGCTTAGGTTCTAACAGCCACTAGCCTCGCTATCTTAGCCTCAAGTTCCGTAACTTTGAGATCTCACTCTTTAGCCAACTTTGTTAATTTAAGCTCATGCTCCTCTTACTGATGTTCAGGTCCTTCCAACTATGCTTGAGCTACAGTAATGACCGCATTGGCCTCATTGATGATGACTTTTTTCTCCAGGATAGCATTCTAAAGCTCTGCATGATTGTTGTCAACCGACACAAGGCTATCATTCCACCATTGAAACCTCATCTCAATCTGCTTCATGTCTTTGCGAGTACACTCTTCAACTTCATGGTGCTTCATTTAGAGTTGGGGAAATTCAAGCTCAGTAACACCGTCAATATTAGCTGCACAGAGCCACTGCAACTCTTTGAAACGAAGCTCAAAATTTTCGATTGTCATTTTTAATGGCTTAATACGTGCAAGACTTGTGACTAATGTTAGAAGGTTAAGCTGATTCCTCAACAAGACTAGAGTGCGAGCTGATAAGTCTTTCCACATAGTTAAAGTGGATTCAACACTTTGATTGAACAACTTCACCAAGCTCTTAGTCAGGATCTGAGTCTCTAACTTGATCATATCATCAAAGTCAGGATATTGGTGAATCACAACACAGCTTGAAGGACCCACTACTGTAGAAACTATCTACGCATCTATATTTGAAGAGGTTGGCAAGACTTGTATTCATTCACTGCCTGATAGGAAGTACAGAGCAAGCGTGGCCAACACATTAGAAATATCTATAGTGGAAGTAGCCATAGTCATCACTCTGGTTGATGGGACGATAGTTCTCATAACTATTACTGTGGTCATCATCACATCTATAGGCATGACTTTAACACCTATAGATGTGACATCTAGCTCATTAGAAGCAACTACCGCTATGATCATGTCTTTATCAAAGGCTCAGAACTCGATGACGCTACTCTTCTAACTCCTACTAGAATTGGAGAGACATATACATCGTCATCTTCATCAGATGACTCGAAAATAGCCAGTCTACACCATGCTACTGAAACAAGCACAAGAGCATGATCAATTGTCATATCGATAGCTAGATCAGACTCTAAGACCCTAGAAGCACCATCGAAATCAGCTATAAGCTCAAAACTCACCACTAGCTGGAAGAGCCACTCAATCCATGGTCTCTAAAGTGGGTTCATCATCTGATAAAGAGATAGACAAAATGTCAATTATTGAGACAAAGAAATTGCTTAAGAGTGGTTAGAGAAAAATATACCTGGCATATAAGAAGATCTGCCAATGTTGCCCTCGAAGCCTATGTCGTCAGACTCGATAAAATAGACATTAGTGTTAGCCTCGTAGTCCGCCTTTTTCTCATCATTTGGATCTTTCTGATCAAAAATAATGAGCTCTTCACCTACATATAAGAAGTGCATGTCAATCAAACACACTTTAAGCAACTTGATGCAAAGATATAAGTAAAGGTTACCTGAGGGTTCAGCTCTAGGTCCTTGTGTTGAGATCACAGGAGACTCTTCTATGATCCCTAAGGAACCCTCGGGTATAGGCACATATTTTGAAGGTGGCAAACATTATTTCTTTGAAGGTTGTTGAGGGGGATGAATTTGCAAAGGCCTCTTTCTCCTATTTCCCCTGCCTCTGCCAGGTGCTTCTTGGCGAACCATAGATTCAGAAGGTTCTTAGATATTAATACCAGTTAGTCTTTGAGGAGTAGAATGCTCACTCGATGCCTCCCAATCTTCATCTTCTGGCATGCCCTTCGCCAAAAAATCTTGAAGTCCTAGAGCCCTACTCTTCGAACCTTTCTTAGAAAACTTCCTATATCTTCGAGTGATCCATCACAAGCCAGTCTTGTTCACATGAAAGTTGAGGTTAGGAGCAATCATGCAATACCACTTATAAAACCCTAATATCATGTAGTAGTTGGGTATGTGATGGGGGAGCGTAAATCTAGTCCCTATAGCCCATCAAGAAAATAATACCAAGCATAAGCCTGATCTACTAGGCTTCCCATAAGCAGCAATCCTGGATTCAGATTCCCCACATAGAGCTAGTCATATCCAAATTGATGAGCATATCAACAAGGCAATTAGGACTCAATATAACATTCATTCCTGTTCAGCCTAGCAACGAGGTGACCTAGTCTGATATTAACCAACTAGTTGAAATATCCACTTGGTAGACAACTAAGACGAGCCTCGCCTAAACATCATCAGTGAGCTTTGATTTGTCAGTGAAACCCCACCAAACAACTATTTGAAGGCTATTTTCAAGGAGATAACCACTTCCCACTATCTCCTATTTTGATGGACACTTAACCCATAATTAAAGGTCATTAACTCTCTCTTTTAGCTGTAAAAGGAGAGGAGATTGCCCATTTTTAAAAGGAGATGATCATCTATAAATCAACACTTACACACAGGAAAAATCAAGACATTACTAGCCCCACACTTGCGTTTCTCTTGAGCTTTGATGCTAAAAAAGACTAAGATATCTTCCAAGTAATGAAGCTTTCATCAACAGTAAAAGACTTATTGTCTTAGTCGGTTCGTCAACTGAGTACAAGATCGATGCTCTATCGGTACACAGAAAAAACCCCAGGAAAATTAAAAAATTCTTAGTTTTATTGTAAGTCTTCAAATTATAATCTATGTCAATTGTAATTACTAAAGATCTGAAACAATGCGGAAGTGCCAGAGGACAGAGGAAGTTTCTAAAATTACCCTAGAGGGGGGTGAATAAGATATTTGCTAATCTAATCTGATATTAATGCCAATTTAAAACTATTTAACAATATATCATAGCAAGTATGATATTCAACAACTTATGAGCAGGGATATGTAATTAAAACAAGGGTGATATAAACATGAGCACAATATGCGAATAAGATAGTGCGCAAATGATAAACACAAACAAATAATGTGATTACGGAGTTCGGTCCCTCCTAACCTACGTCTTCGCTCCCCACTCTCGAGGAGAATCTCCACTATCTTAAAAGATAACTACATAATCGGTTTTCAATAATCACCAATAAACATTTACAACATGCACAATTACAATCAGACAATACACCCTCTAAGTGTTGGCCTAGCTCGTGTCACTTTTCTCAAGTGCTTGGATTTACCACCTCTCACTAGGCTTTACTACCAACGCCACTCCTCTTAAAATTAATCTCGTCTCTCACCAACCACTCCTCTCGATGTTCTTATGTATTACAATGTGATCTCAACAAATAGTCTCACAAATACAAAAAGTTTATTCTCTAACAAGATAAAAACTCAATTAAGCTCACTTTCAATGAATCACTCACCACAACCCAATGTATATAATGTATGAAATGTTAAAAGCTCAATAGGTGGTGTGTGTGTGATCAATGAGCAATAATAAAACTAAACTCAATATAAAATCTAGCTTAATAAAAAGATAATTGATAAAAAATATATATAAAGCTAGAAATCGAGTTTAGTGAAACTTCTCTGAAAAAAAGAGTGAGAGAGATGAGAGATTGAAGCCCAAAAATAAAAATATCGATCTCCTCCTCTTGTGAAAACTTCTTCACATAAACAACTTGAAAACCCTTAAACAAACTTGCCCAAAACTTGATTTTTTTTCTTAGATAGTCCATAAGGTTGAGGGTAATGGGTATATATAGGTTCCAAGAACAAAGCTCAAAAACCAAGAAAATCCAAGAAAAAATATAAAAACTCGAAAAATCAACAAAACTAGAAAACTAGCCATTACAGTGCTATCAGTCGACTGATGGCACTGTTCAGTCAACTGATGAGCTGACCGTTAGAGGTCACTCATCCTTCATTAGGTGACTGATGAAATCACCAGTCAATTGATGACCTGCTTCGGTCGACTAATGGTTCATCAGTCGACTGAGCAGAAACTTTTCTATTTTTTAGCATGTTTCTTCAGTCAATTGATGATTCTCATCAGTCGATTGATAACATGCACAGGGATCTTTATAAACAATAAAATTGAACTTTGAACCCCTTTAAAAAATAGCAAATAACTTTCAAAAATAATTTGGTAAAATGTTTATAAACATGAAAATAAACATGTTTCAAACTAAAATTTTAAAAATCATTTCCCATTTATGAAAACTCTTCATTTGGAAAAAACTCACAAATACATGTTCGTTGAAACACTTGATTTTGACACTATGACTTAAACCAAGTTATGTAATCTTTTTCTGAAGGCGCGGGTTACAGGGCGATTTTTGTCTCGCTAACGTGCACCCCCGCTTTGAAATGGCGAGGAAAAAAGGAAAAAATGGGAAAAAAATTCTTGAAATTAGAGTGCGATCTTCTAATCCAAGCTCTTCTTCACTTGAAATTCCTCTGATACCGTTTTCTTTGAAGATGAAGATGAATCTGATGTGGATCTGATGGGATCTACGGGTCCAATTGGAGAGAAGAAGAAGGTTCTACTGTCGGATTTATTCTCTGCTCCTGATCCAGTCCCTTTCTCCTCAAGATCCAATGGTTTTCAATCTCGATATCTTCAAGGTGAGTTTCTCAGTCCTGCTTGTAGTTCTGCTAAAGATTCTTGGGCTGAAGAGGTTGATTCTGTGGATAATTCTTTGCATCGGCATCTTGAGACGGAATCTGATAGGAATCCTAATGATAATTTTGATCTTAAATCTAGCTCTTCTGATCTAAAAGCTAATGGAATTCTTGATGCTAAATCTAATTTGGTTTCTGTTGCTACTCTGGAATTAGACCTGAATGGAGTTAAAAATAAAATTGCAAATCAAGATCCTGTTACTAAATCTCCCATGGTGGATTTGGTGTTAAAATCTTCAAAATCAATTTTAGATGATGTTCCTCATTTGGAAACCAAGTCTGAGTGCCAAAATCCAGCTAAGAGTTGGGCTAGTCTTTTCACAGACAATAGGAAATCTGGAACAGGCATGAGTTTAAATTTTGTTACACCTGCGTCCAATGACACTGTGATCTTTGATGAGGAAGAATGGAATGAGGGAAATTCAATGTGGCAGTTCTCCTTAATTGGTCAAGTTTTGGGCCTAAATGCTAAGTTTAAAGCCATGAAAAATTTTATTCATAAAGTCTAGGCTCGTTGGGTTATTCCAGAGATTTGCATTCTTAAACCAGGCATTTTCCTGTTCAAGTTCAAGAATAAGGATGAAATGAACGATATTCTTGTTAATGGTCCATGGTTCTTTGGATCAAGACCTCTGTTATTAAAAACATGGTTGAGTGGAGATGAAATTGAGAAATTAAATGATTATATCTATCCTATGTGGATTCAATTTCCTGCACTTAGACTCAATCTATGGAATTCAAAAAGTCTTAGTAAAATTGCAAGTCTAATTGGAAGACCTATAGCTACTGACAAACTCACAGCTAACAAACAGAGGCTATCATATGCTAGGGTTCTTGTTGAAGTTCATATGCCAGCCCCTCTTCCTGATCAAATCTTAATTCAAGGCCCAAATGGTGTGATGATAAAACAAAAGGTGATATATGAATTGAAACCAAAATGGTGTGATAACTGTAAGATTGTAGGGCATGATACAACCAAAATGGTGTGATAACTGTAAGATTGTAGGGCATGATACTATGTTCTGCAGAAGATTTCCAAAGACTCAAAGATGGGTTCCAAAACATGCACAGAATGTACAGAATGGCAGCAATCATGATAAGCAGGATGTTTCTGAAATCTGTGTTCAAGGCAACACTAATTCTCTGAATCCTAGCTCAGTATCCACCCTTCATAACTCAGGATTTTTAAGTGAAAATAGGCTTGTGCATAAGCCTGGGAATATTGGACAAGCTACGGACCAAATGCATATATCTGATACTCAGGATGTACAAATTGTGGAAAATCTGGGGTCAAAACAGGTTTTCATACCTGATGTGCAGGTTACTCCAAATATTCCTGTGCATGTGGTGCAGCAAAATCATATTTTTGGAAGTGTGGATCCTAGAAACAAAGGTCTTCAAGATGTAAATTCTTGGTCACAAGTGCAAAATAGTAAAGTTAGGAGAGGTTTCTCCTCAGGAATTCAAGATCCCTCTACAGTTGATAGAGGGGGGATGAGAAAACTATGAATTGGTCTTTTTGGAATGTTAGAGGATTAAATAAATCCTCTAAGCAGCACTTGGTGAATCATTACATCTCTCAATATCATTTATCTTTTATAGGACTGATTGAAGTAAAGATTAAAGAAAATATGTTGCCACTAATTGCCAGGAAAATAGCACATAATTGGAGATGGGAGGCTAATGTAAGAGATACTGGAAAAGCTAGAATTATGATCCTTTGGGACCCAAATCTTTTGGATATTCAAATGATGTATCATTCAGCTCAGCATATTACTTGTTCTGTCAAATCTCTGGATGGGAGAATCAGTTGTGTAACTACAACAATTTATGGATATAATCAAGCAGAAGCAAGGAAGGAGCTGTGGTCAGAATTAAAACATATTCAACAAGCTATTGGTGATATACTTTGGCTTATCAGTGGTGATTTTAATGCCATGGTCAACAATGATGAAAAGATTGGAGGATCTACTTTATCTGAGGGTGACATAAAAGATCTCAGGGATTTTATAAGTGACAATCACCTTAATCATCTCAAAACAGTTGGTTGTTTTTTCACTTGGAACAATAAACAAGACTCTAGTTCAAGAGTGTGGAGTAGACTTGATAGATCCTTGCTGAATGATTCATGGTTGCATAAGCATAATTCTAGTCAAGTAGAATATTTGCTACCTGGCTTTTCTGACCATTCTCCTGGCTTAATCTCCATTTTTGATGACATTAAGCTGGGAAAGAGGCCTTTCAAATTTTTCAATATGTGGATTAAACATGAAAATTTCCTGCCTGTAGTATCTAGCATATGGCATAATGACATTAAAGGTTATAAAATGTTCTCAGTTTGGTCAAAATTGAAGCTGCTGAGAGGTTCACTCAAGGAATTAAACAAGAAACATTTCAGCAATATAAGTCAACAAGTTCTGAGAGCAAAATTAGCTCTAGAGGAAGTTCAGAAAGATCTTCAAAGCAACCTTATTTGTCCAACTCTCATTAACAGAGAAAAAGAATGCTTAGCTTTATATAACAAATTGCTGGATTGTGAACTATCTTTCTATCATCAAAAGTCCAGAATTGCTTGGAGTATCAAGGGAGACAGATGTACAGATTTATTTCACAAAGTCTTGAAGTGTAACAGGCATCACAATAGAGTTTTAACTCTTTATAAAAGCACTGGAGAAAGGATGACTGATAGTGATGAAATTGCAAAGGAACTTGTGTCATACTACAAAAATCTAATGGGGAGAGCTACTGATACCATAATTCCTGATATGAATGTGATTAAATCAAGTCCATGTTTAAGTGATTCTCAAGCTAATTTCTTGCAGAGAAATGCTTCCAAAGAAGAGATTAAAGATGCTATTTTCTCAATGTCAGATAATAGTGCTCCTGGACCTGATGGGTATGGTGCATGTTTTTTCAAATCATCTTGGTCGATTGTGGGTGAGGAAGTCACACAAGCAGTGGAGGAATTCTTCACTTCAGGAAAACTCTTGGGTACATTAAACTCAACCTCTATTACTCTTATACCTAAGATACCTTTCCCTAAAACTCCTTTAGATTTTAGACCAATCTCATGCTGTAATAGTCTTTACAAATTTATATCAAAAATCCTGGCAAATAGAATCAAATCTGCTTTAGGATACTTGGTGAATGAGGCTCAAAGTGCTTTCATTAAGGGTAGGCAAATTACAAGTAATACTTTGTTGGCCCATGAACTTGTTAAAAGCTACAGCAGGAGGAACATATCTTCCAGAATCATGTTAAACATTGATATGAAGAAGGCATTTGATACCATAAGTTGGAAATTTTTACAAGAAATGCTCAGGGGACTTGGTTTTCCAAACAAGATTATTGACTGGATCATGGTGTGTATATCTACTCCTAAATATTCCATTTCCCTAAATGGTGCACTGCATGGTTATTTCAAGGGAGAAAGGGGTTTGAGACAAGGTGATCCACTCTCACCATATCTCTTCATTTTGGGTATGGAGTATTTGTCTAGGAGCTTAGACCTTTTGAAACAGGATAAACAGTTTAAATATCATCCTAAATGTGGCAAAATGAAGATTACACATTTAATATTTGCTGATGATCTATTGCTCTTTGGTAAAGGAGACCTGTATTCAGTCAAGAAACTTTATCAATGTGTCACAGACTTTGGTAATATTTCTAGTCTTGAAGCAAATAAAGAGAAATCCTCTATTTTTTTTTGGAGGGGTTGATGAATCTGTCAAAGTAGCTATCAAAGCTCAACTATGTTTATTTGAAGGTTGTTTTCCTATTAGATACTTAGGGGTTCCTCTAGTATGCAAAAGGCTGTCTTATGAAGACTGTAATTCTCTCTTAAATAAAATTTCTAGCTAAATTCAAACATGGCAAAAGCACATGAAACTCACATATGCTGGCAGATTACAAGTGATCAAGAGTATCATCTTGGGAGTTCAGATTTATTGGACTTCAAATTACATATTGCCAGTCAAGGTTACACAGAAAATGGATGAAATCTGCCCAAATAATTCGGGGGGGGCCCCCCCCGTTCAGATCAAACTTCCAAAACTCCCTTAGTTTCCTGGGACAAAGTCTGTCTGGGTAAAAAACAGGGTGGACTTGGCATTTTCTCTATTTCAATATGGAATCTTGCAGCTGCTTTAAAGAACTTATGGAACATCCATGTTGATAGGGAATTAATGTGGATTAAATGGATTCATGGTAACTATTTGAAGCAAATGGATATCTGGAATGTTAAAGCAAGATCAGGGGACTCTTGGATGTGGAAACAATTAATCAAAGCAAGGGACAAGGCTTTGAATCTCTGTGGGGGAGTTGGAAATCTAATTCAGCTGATTGGTTCTTGTATTAGGGGAGGAAAATTGAAATTATCTGCATTGTACCATGCTTTAACTCTAGGCATCAGTAATGTCCAATGGCACAATACAATTTGGGAGAGATTATGCTATCCTAAACACTCATTCATTAGCTGGTTAGCTGTCAATGGCAGACTGAACACCAAAGACAGACTGTTAAGGAGAGGAATAATAAATACAAATCATTGCTCTCTATGTTCTGATACTTTTCAGGAATGCAGAAGCCACCTGTTCTTTGAGTGTGCTTATTCTAGTGATGTATGGAATTGCATAATGGATTGGCTTCAGTTCTCTTGGAGGTCATGCAATTGGGTGATTTTGATAAACTGGTTCAGTTCAAGATTGAAAGGAAAAGGTCTTAAACAAAAGGTTAAAAGAATGGCTCTGTCAGCCTCCATTTATGCAATCCGGAATGAGAGAAATATGAGAGTTTTCCAGCAAAAAAACAGGCCAGTTGAGTATCTAGTGAAGGGTATTAAAGTTGATATATTGACAGTGCTTCTAAACTCTAAATTCTCTTCTGATAATGATGCCTGGATTCACTCACTTTAAAAGCATGTACAGGTTTCATTCTCAGACGTGCACGGTTTCTGTTCAGCTGATTGTCAGGCCCCAGTCTCTTGTATCTGTTTTCAGCATGTACAGGTTTCTTGTTTGCTGTTTTGTAATTTCTGTGTTTTGGCTATAGCTCTGATTTCTTGAGTTTTAGCTTCACATTTTCTGTTATCTCTCATATTGAGATCATTGATGTACATACAACTTTCATATTTGGAGATGAATAAAATTTTTATTTACCAAAAAAAAGTTATGTAATCTTTTTGAATTGATTTATAGACTTAATAAAAGATGTATACAAGGATTATTTTGTCCATAAACCAAGAACACAATGTTTTCTCAAAAATACCTATATTTTGATAAAATCAAGAATGTGTTTGTGTATAAAATTGAGCTTGAATTATCAACACACAATATATAAATCCTAAACTAATATACCCAAGCAATGATCTTCAATAAAGCTCGTCTTTGTAAGATGAAGCGCAATAGAGAATTTTTGACTTGAATGAACAAATGGCTTAGTTCCAATATTCCTTCCATCCTCCAATGGATATGATCATGTAGGAGCAAGTCCATCCAACCTCCAAACTTCAGATCTTTGTGTAGGATTCTTAACAAGTCAACACAAATATTCAACAACCATGTTAGAAATTGCTTGTTAATCATCAAAACTAGATTAGATAGTAGGCTCATAAACATGAGACCTAATAGTTTCTTCAAGATCCAACACATGAGACACAACCTACTTTGACTTCACAATGATGTCGTCCATGTACGCCTCTACATTGCAACCAATTTGGTGCTTGAATGTCTTATCAACTAATCTTTGGTAAGTGGCCCCTGCATTGTTAAGACCAAAGGGCATCACCTTATAGTATTAAGTTCCTTAGTTTGTGATGAATGAGGTCTTCTCTTGATCGTGTTCCACCATCACTATCTGATTGTATCCCGAGAAGGCGTCCATAAAACTAGCAGTTCATTAGCCCGCGCACTCATCCACCAATTCGTCGATCCTCAGAAGGGGTGTAATTGTGCTTTGGCCAGGCTTTGTTTAGGTCTGTAAAGTCCATGCACATCCTCCATTTACCAAGGGACTTCTTGACCAACACTACATTGGATATCCACTCTGAGTATTGAACTTCTCTGATGAAGCCGGCTTTGAGCAATCGGTCAACTTCATCTGTGTCCGTCTTCTGCATCTTGGGCAAGGGTTTTAAATGTCGGCCGACATATCAGACATGTCTTTTGACATATCGGTTTGAGGGCTTGAGCGATACGACTTGGGGATTTCAACTCGTATGTCTGTTTTCACGGCCAAATCAAAAATATCAGGGCCATATTGGGTATATCGGTTGAGTATATCGGTCAATTTTTTAGCTTTAAAAAATTGGCCGATATGGCCTATTTTTTAGATCTATTTTTTATCGAGCTTGGGTTTAGTGATAAAAACCCAAACTCGTTTGATCCATTCTCATGCTTAAGGATTTCTTATGAACCCGATAGGAAGAAAGGAGAAAAATTAGGGCTATAGTGGACTCGGGAACCCATCACTCCTTTCGTGAATAACGATGCCTTTCACTCACCTCCATCTCAGCTCCCTGTTGTTCATCTCCTGTTGCACCCTGAAATCCGAACCCTAACCGAACTCGAGGGTATCAAGGTATCCCGTTGTTAGGATAAAAGAAAGAGGATGGTCGATGACTCATCTGAAGGACCCCGAGCAGACGAAGAAGAAGAAGAAGAGTCACGGTACTGCCTCTCTACGATGTCACATCGCTGGCACTGCCTCTTCCTCCCCCTCTTCCCTGCGACAACGATAGCCAAACTTCGAGCCCTCCCTAGCGTCATAAGCCTCCTTCACACACACACACTCTCTCTCTCTCTCTCTCTCTCTCTCTCTCTCTCTCTCTCTCTCTCTGAGTTTGTCTTGCAATTTCAGATTGTGGCTGTAGCGGATTAATTTTTCCCCCTCTTGCAGTTTTGGTTTGTGGCTTTGTGCTGAGAAAAAGGAGTAGCTCTTGAATCCTTTTTCTTGTTTGTTGTCTCTCAAAATTAGGTAAGCCTCCCTCTTGAATTTTTTCTTTGTCAAATAAAATTGATTTTAGATTTTGTATCAAATCAAATTATCAATTATTTTTAAATTAGTTATTGTTTGAAGATTCATAATTTTAATAAGCTTTGAATAATGGACTTATTAGTTGGTATTTTAATAAGCTTTGAATAATGCATAATTATTTAATTTGTCATTTTAATAAGCTTTGGATAATGCATAATTATTTAATTTGTTATTTTAAATATACAATTGATTTAAATATGTAACTATAATTGGTTGTCTAAATCTATATTTGTTGTCTTATTAATTATTGTAGAATCATGTCGTCCGAAGGACAAGGATCTACTAGACCATCAACAACACCAAAATGGGCGATAAAGATCCAAGTTGGTTATATGGGGAGAGAGTTGGTTCTGATACAAACAAAGTTAAATGCAAATAATGCACTCAAATTCTCAATGGCAGGGTTAGCCGATTCAAACAACACCTAGCTGGAAAGAGGAGAAATTGCATGCAGTGTGTGAAAGTTCCCGATGATGTTAAGGTAAAAGTTTTTGAAATTATAGATAATGCAAAGAAGAGCAAGGATGAGAAGAAGATGAAAATATATAACTTGTTGAGTGAGGTGCATATCGGGGAGGATGAGGAGGAGCATACCTCAATCTCATTGAGTAGTCAAAGAAGCTCGTCATCCTCCTACAAGGTAATTGGACCAATAAACTCCCTCGCCGCTCGTTTTCTCGAGGAGATTGCCCAAATAGTAGCAAAGAAAAAACAACCGATGGTGGACTCCAAACTTAAAAAGAAGAAAAGGGAAGATGTATTGCGATACGTCTCCAAATGGTTCTATGAAGCCGACATTGCATTTCATACCGCCATGCTTCGATCTTTCTATTAAATGCTACAAGCTATTGGCTTGTTTATAAGTCATTTACAAGCTTCATCGATGTATGAACTGAGTGATACATATTTTCTAAAAGAAGTGGATGGGACAAAAGAAATTGTTGAAAACTTTAAAAAGACTTGTGTTGTCAATGGTTGCTCGTTAATGACCAATGCATGGAGTGATCAGAAGTCTAGAAGCATCATGAACATAGTTGTATATTCTACTGAGAGAACTTATTTTTTGTCTTCACATGATGCATCGGTCGATAAGCACGATGCTCAGTATATCTGTGACTTTGTAGACAAGGCTATTGATCAGATATGGGAGGCAAATGTGGTGGATATAGTCACTGGTGGAGCTTCAAACAATATGATAACTTCTAAGTTGTTGGTCAAGAAGAGGCCAAATATATTTTGGATGACTTGTGTTGCACACACAGTGAACTTAATGCTATCCGATATAGCTAAGATAAAACCCATTTGTAATGTCACTTTAATGGGGAGGAGTGTATCAGTGTTCTTATATAATCACACTAAGCCTCTTCAGTTATTTAGAGGGTTCACTATGGGTGATCTTGTGAGACCGAGGGTTACGAGGTTTTCTATGGTGTTCCTTCTCTACAGTCATTAAGAGATCATAAAAAAGAGATAAGGCAAATGTTTATCTCTGACCAATGGACATATTGTATCCTTTCAAGAATATTGGTGGGCAAAAATGCATATTTTAATTGTATTCATTTTGTTCATTTGATCATTTATATTTCATTGATTGGATTTTTCTGAATGTTTGTAGGTTGCAGAGATAATTGCTAGCAACAAGTTTTGGGATAATATAGACTTTGCCCTCAAAGTATTCACTCCTCTAGTGAAGGTTCTTCCAAGAGTGAATGGTGATAAAATCGGTTTGATGGGATTTATATATGGGGACATGTTTATGGCTATGGAGGAGTTGAAAGTGGCCCTTGGGGATGATGAGAAGAAGTATAATTCCATATTGAAAATGATTGAGATGAGATTTAAGAAGAATCTAAGTGAAATTAACGCTATATAAAGCGGGCTACTTTTTGAATCCTTTTTTCTATTATCCGGCTTACATGGACATTGAAGGTGATGGAAGCTTCATGAAAGCCGTGATGGAGTGTATGCATAGACTTTATCCCGATGACCAAGCAACTTTCACAAAGATTGAAGATCAAATACCTAATTATCAAAAACACTTAGGGTCATTTGGGGATCAATTTGTAAGGCAATTAGCTACTAAGGGTGATTGTCTGGGTAAATTTATGTTCACATTCAAATTAATTCATTGACCTCTTTTTTGAATTTATAAGTTACTAAATTTTTTCAATTATGAATTGACTAGTTACTTGGTGAAGGCTTTATGGAAATGATACTCCCGAGTTGAGGAATATGAAAGATTTTGGGCTTGATAACTAGCTCATCGGCTTATGAAAGAAATTAGAGTACATTTGAGATGATAATATTATTTCTTAAATTTTAATCGTATTGTAGGCTTGTATTGTAGTATTTGATGACTAGTGTTTTATGCTAATTCATGATTTTATTTTGTAGATTCAAACGAAGAAGAGGAATAGGCTAACTCATAAAAAACTTCATGACTTAGTCTTTATCAAGTTCAATGCAAAGTTAAAGAACAAGTATGCTGTTATAGATAGAGATACTTTAACCGCCAACGATAATGAGGAAAGGGTCTCCTAATGGTTGTTGGGTGAGGAGGGGTATAATAGTGATGATGAAGTATTCCCAAGAGAGTGTTTGACTTTTAGACAAGTTAGAGATATTTCAGGAGCTAATCCAAGGAAGAGAAAGAGTGGAGGGTTGCAAATGTATAAAAGAAAGAAGAAGTCGGGATCATCTGTATCGAAATGAAAGAAGCCGATGGAAGATGATGAGGAAGAAGAGATGAATATATTATTCACGGATTCGGATAAGGATGATGATCTTACTTTTGATCACGATAAAGATTGATTCTAGACTTTCTAGTTATCTTAGCTTTTATGTACTATGGATTTTCTCTTGAATGCTAAACAATTAAAAACTATTTGTAGCTTTAAAAACTTGCTTGTTTGTTTTAATTTGCTTATGTTTGATATGAATCTTGTGAGTTGTGATCTTCATACTATATATTATATCTTATATGTTACTTGCTTTATTCTTTATATGCTATTCTATGTTTACTAACAATGTTTTCTTATTTTGTAGGTCAAACACCCGAATGGTTTCAAGATGCAATCGAGAATCAAATTTCTGCAATCAGTTAGTGACCCTAAACATCATATATTATTTACTTTTTTATATGTTTAGTCTATAGAATTTATAAAGTATGTTTATATTAAATTTAGGAATGCTTAGATTACATTTAGGACATGATATTATACATATACGCAGCACCTGATAAGACAATATGATATTTAGTCTATGTCCCCCGATATATCCTAGATTTTCACTATCAAATATGGATTTTAGCCGTCCGACGTGAATTTAACATCTGACATTTAAAACCTTGCTCTCAGGACCGAGATGGCTCTTCTTTTGTAGGACCGACTTGCTATGTTAGTTGACCGAGAGCTCATGACTTATCACTTCAGGGGGAAATTTAGTCATGTCTTCAAGTCCCTAAGCAAACACATCTGCATTCTCACATAGGAAAGCAACCACAGCTCTCTGTTGGGGCTCAATGAGGCTTTACCTAATCTTGACCTTCCTTGATCCATCAAGGTCGATTGGTACTTCTTGTAATTCTTCTACGGTAGTCGTCCGCTCCTGTTCCTATTCTTTTTTGCATCTGAATGCTAGTCTTCTCAATTAGTAGGGTCTCCAATTCTATTTTCCTTTCATCGAGAGTAGATAGCATGATCTAGCCTCTTGTTGTTTGCTCCTCATGAATATGATTCCCGTTGGGGTTGAGAACTTTACCATCTGGTGGTAGGTGAATAGGAATGCCTATAGGTTATTCATGGAAGTTCTTCTGAGGATAACATTATAAGTGGACTTTATGTTCGTCATCACAATTTGAGTTTGAACAATGGACTGTCGAGTATACTCGCCGACCATTAGGAGAGGATAATCAGCCCTTCTGGTAGGAACAAATGTCCTATGAACCGAATGAAGGGACCTCAACAAGGTTGTAATTTAGATTTGTTAATGCTCATCTAGTCGATGCCTATCCAGTATCAATCAAGATTCTCTTAACCCAAAAATCATTAATCTCAGCCGATATAATGAGAGGGTTATCATGAGGTTCCTCTATGACTCCCAAATTAGCATTGCTAAAGGAAATAGGCTGACCTGTCCTTGGCTTTTTCTCACATGAATTGATATCCAATGCTTGCCTAACATATCTCTTCTGAGTGTTATTAAAGATTCCTCCTGTTTTTTGGACCACCACTGATGGTGTTAATGACGCCCCGACTACCAGTCTTTGTAGGTTTTTTTGTCTTGCTAATGTTAGGCATAAGGCGATCTAGATCGAGGCCTTCTATCGAATTTCCTTAGAGCAGGTTCTCCCTTGACCCATCAAGAGATAAGTCTCTTCAGGAATTCTTTTTGTATCAAGTCCTCAATAGCTCTTATTGAATGATGGTCGTGATCCCAATGGTACCGGCAGTAGTGCTTGATGTCTCGTAATCGAGGATCTAACTTCATGCAAGGGGAGTATAATTCAAATATTATTCTTTCTACACCAAGTACCAAGAGCTTGTGAAGAGATATATTGAGAGAAATGAGAGCTGATCTCTTGGCTGCCTCTCTCCTCGGGCCCCTCCTGTCGGCTCTTTTTGTCTTGGAGTCAGTTCTGCGGTGATCCTTCTCCATCTTCTCCTTTGGAGAGGGCTCGGCTCCTTCCACAGATACTATTATTGTCGTTGCTGCTGCTGCTTTTGCTTCTCTAGCTATCTTCTTATGAGCTCGAGCATCTTTCGCATCCATGTGCCCTCGTGCCCTGGCCATTAGCTATTCATAGTTGATGACTCGATCTATGATCAGCAAGTTGCACAATTTATTATTCTCTAGTCCTGCTGAGATCGTAGCCATGTTGACCATGTTGCTAGGGTCATCGACTTCTAGCATGTTAGCTTAGAATCTCTTAAAGTAGTCCCTGAGGCTTTTCCTAGAGTTCTGCCTCATTTGTAGCAAGATGTGGGAGGGCTTCTTCCATTTGGAGTTGGACAAAAAGTGATGCACAAATTTTTGGCTGAGCTACTCAAAGCTATCGATGGACTTTTTGTCCAATGAGTTCCACCACATCTTAGCACTTCCTGTCAAGGTGATAGGAAAGGCTCTGTAAATGATTGACTCAGTCACCTGCTGCATGTTCATTAAGTTATAAAATTTTTGAGCATGCTCCATTGGATCTCCTTCGCCTTTGTACTTCTCAATGTGAGGCATCTTGAATTTAGCGCATGGAGCATTCATGATCTAGTCGGTGAATGGAGAGTTCCCTCTCATGATGTCGGTAATAGTGTTAAACGTCCGGTCATAACCAGATTCAAGATTGGTGGTGGAAGGATCTTGAGCAGTATTTGGGTATCTAGGGCCGCATGAAACTATCCTTGCAGTGCGTTCATGGCAGCCATGATCGTAGCTAGGCCTCTCACGTGTTGCTTCCACATATTGCTAGGGTTGTCAAGGAGGTGCGACAAATGAGCTTGCTAGCAAGGTGAAGGAGAGGTGTGCTCAGAGTAATCTTCCAACACTCATTGCTCAACCCGACCCACATGAAGGAGAGGAGGAGGAGGAAGGATAAAGGATAGTGAAGGCTGCTGAGGAGGAATCTGATTGAGGAGTTCTTTCTTGAAGGAAGCGACCTGCTGCTGGAGAGACGGAGAAATTCTTTAGGTAGATTCCTCTAGCTAGTCATGAGTGACATAGCCCATACGTGGCTCTTTAGTGGACGGATTGGAGGATTGACCTGGACGATCATAACCAGCCATCTTATGCAATGAAGAAAGAAGGGCCCACAGTGGGTGCCAAACCGTTGATGATAGTTATCAAACAATGGGTCATGTGTGGATTGTTTAAGGTGTTAGAGTCCTCAAACTTCTTTAGACAGTTGGCTCTTAAGCAGAGAATCCAGTACTGCACATGAACAACATGTGATAGGGTCGGAGTTAGGATCTTTGGTGATTCCTCGAATGATTAAGTCAGTAGTGAGCTTGAGTGGAGAAGAAGAGTGAGTGTAAATGTTTTTCAATCGAATTTTTTATCTTATCTTATGTAGTAGACAACATCTTTCCTTTATAGCAAATGCATAACTTCAACCGAGTTCAAGCAGGCGGCTTAGTCGTAGCTTCTTTACAAGTGTCGGTTGCGGAGATGGATGAGTCACCCAGGCGTTTAATAGATGGTGACAAGGTATGTGTGGCCCTGACGAGGTCCAATGAGTCATAAAGACTTTCGGGGCTAGAGCAATGATGATTCTTATCATGCATTCAATGTGATGACAATCGACTGTCGGCAGGAGCTCGATGAAAAACCACCTCTCGACTTGTCTCTACGAGAGGGTCGACAAATGACACCTTTGGCTTTGGTCTTGCGAGCGGACTGATAAGTACCGCCTTTTTACTCGCCTTCGAAAGTTCTCGACCCAGGCTTGTAGAATGATAAGGTGTGGGGTTGATACTATCAGTGAGATCCAAGAGTAAGGACGTCTTTTGTCTCAGTCCTTCTTAGGAAGCGTCGAGTGTTGAAGTCATTCGAGTCACCTTGCATAGGGTGAGGCTGATCTGGTGTTTAGTTAATAGGGGACACACGTTGGCTCCTTGTGGAGGATTAACAACTAGCTATTTAGATGATATAACACGCACCATCGCTCCAAACTTCAAAAGCAGGGCCCCATATGGAACCAGAGTTTACATGTTACTCAGAGTCTAACCCACCCCCATGATAATACATCAGAAGATATAAGTAGCAAAGCTACAAAGTTTAAATAAAAACCATCTTATATAGTATGCAAAACCCTCACGAAACACAGCTAATCTTCATCCCTTTGCAGATCACCCCAAAAGAAAAATAGAGTTAAATTGGAAAATTTTATTTGCAACATCATAAAATTCCCTTAAATTAATTATGACTTAGCTAGGTGAGAAAAGTAACAATTATGATTTAGTTTATTGAAAGAATTATTAATATTATCAATTTACACAAGAGTACATTTGCAATATAAAATAATTTGGAGAGAGATAGTGTAAATTAATACTTTGTCAAAAATCTGAAATTGAGAGATAGGTAGTAAATGTGCCCATTTTTCCATGGTAAAAGATGAAAATTATGGAGTAATCCTTTTTTGGTTAAAGTAAATATTATACATAGAGGCTACAGCCGCTCCTTAGAGGACTAAGAATGATATTTTCTAATAGTTGCATTAATCGAAAAAAGTGATCTGCCGACTCTCACTATTCAAGTCAAAATGATGGATGGTCAACGATTTCTTTGATAGGAATAATATTCTATAGACCAAACTGAATCATTTTTTTTCAATGAAAATGAACTTTTTATTCATCAACAAAATATGAAACTGTTTGCTACATCGTGAACATCAGTAAAGCTTGGTAGTATACAAGAAGAAAAATTACATTCTTTCAAGCTTTTCCTTCATATGAAGAGGTAAATTTTCATTTAGAACTTTTGAATAGATAGAGATTTTGATAATACGAAATAATTTTTCAGGCTCCCGAACTTTGTGCTAAAAAAATTCTCATATTTCTCTCTTGCCAAATCATATATATTGTTGCCGATAAGACCATTCTTTTTAATTTCTGTATAAACCCCTTGCCCTTGAGCCTGTAGCTATACCATCTGATAAATTGATTCTAATCACATGAACTCCAAGAGAAACACATCCAATTCATCATCTTGTTCCAAACATTTGTCAAATACTGACATTCAAATTAAGAAAAGGTCTGTGCGCGCATGTCTCCAACTGAAGATTAGAACACAGAACACGCTGGTTTGTGTTCAACAATCTCAATCGGCGTAATCTATCTTGTGTTAAGAGCCTGGAATGAATTGCTCGTGAAAGTATAAATGAATGTTTAGGATATTGTAATCCCCTCCAAACTGTGTCGGCCCAGGCAATAGAGGGAACATCCTGAATTATAGCTTTGTATACAGAAGATACCTGAAGCTTCCCCCTTTGTAACAACCTGTAACAACTTGCTGAAAATCTCCAGCATCACCAAATTTATTAATCATCATGTCTCTCACCTTAATGAGCTGCTTCTACATCGAAGAGTCGTTTACTTTAGATTGAACTTGCCATACCTGAATGATTGTTATACCTTTTTTTATGAATTTTTTTTTAAAAGAAGCAACTTAATATATAGTGAGCATATATTATAGTCAATTAAATGTCTGCTATCCAATCGTCATCTTATGGGGTTTGAACGTGTACTTGTGAAATAGACGCTGCCACTCCTAAAGACAAAACCCAAAAATGTTCACCCGCTCAATTATACACCAGAAATCAATAATTGTTGTTAATAGCATTTTGTTTCCATGAATAATGATGAGATTAGGTCCATAATTTAGAATAGGTGTACTGGAAGACAAGACCCAATTTAATTTGGCGTTGAACTATCTTTTTCTTTTTCTTAAAATTAGAGAATTAAAATACAATTAGAATTATGCAATATCTAATGAATTAATCTCAGGTTGCAAGAATATATTTTCTTCTGTGATGGATCTTTCTCAAAAAAAAAAAAAAAAAAACAATCATTTTAACTAAGTTTTTCCTTCTATTTTTTTTCTATAAACATAACCATGTGAAATATGTAGAAGATGGCAATGCAACTTGTCTAATAACCACTTTAAGATCAAAGCATGTTCAATGTTTAAGATTCTGCTTGGCAAAAAATCGGACTAGAATTGAACTAGTTTTTTCCGGATTAATTTTTTTAAACCCGTTTACTTTTTTTTTTTTTTTTTTTTGATAAACTAAAATCTTTTTACTTGTGGACTAAGGAGAGGTGGTTCAGAAATAAACCAGTTAATTTAGACCACCAAACTAACTGATCGGACTTAAAGGGAGGTTGAAAACCTGAACTTAAATTTCTCTCATTCTAGTTTCGGTCTTGATCTGAAAAAAGATCGATAATAGAAAGTCTCTTTTGTCAATTTGTTTCTTTTCTCTAAAAACATGAAACTGTTCCCTAATTCATGCAAGAGGGCAGTCAAACTCTGGGGCTCTGAGCTGAGCTTGAAATGAAAACCAGCACAAAGGACAGTTTTAGAAGCGAGGGTGTGAATCGTTTTTCTTTTTAACCTTTTCCCCCTGGGCTGGACCTGCGGTGAATTTCACACTTGGATGGGCGTTCCCCCTCCCCCTCTCTGCGGCATGAGAGAGAAATAGTTGCTGGCGATTTCTGAGTGAGGGCATATGGGTGGGCCCCACGAGGCCGCACGGGTGGAGATCTTGCGTGCATGTGCGGGTCCCACTTACTCGTGCCGCGCTCACTGCCAAGGAGTCCTGCTCGAAGCGTTGCTTTCTGCGCCCCCTACACCTCACATCGCTCTTTCCCTCCAAATCTCGTGGTACAGCTTTTTTTTATAAAGGTTTTATCTTTAAATCAGACCGTCAGCGTATTTGTGGTGTTTTCTTCTTGAATTTCTTTCTCAAATATACCTTTTATTTTTAGGGCATGTTCGTTTGTCTTAAAAAAATGGGAAATCAAAGAAATAGAAAACTATTTCTAAGAAAAACAGATTTTTGAATTGTTTGGTTGGCTAAAAAAAAGGAAATCAAAGAAATGGAGATGAGTTGTCACATTATTATTGGATGATGTGAGTTATTTTTTAAGAAAACTAGTTTTGATGTTGTTCGGTTGGCGAAAAAAATAAGGAAATGAATTATAAGAAACATATTTCCTGTAGTTTTGTTGTTTTCTTTTGTTTGGTTCATTCTTAAAAATAATAAATGAAATGAGATGAGATGAGTTGTCATTGTATTATTGGGTGATGTGAAGAAAGATTAAGAAAAGTGTTTTCATAACATTTTGGGATGAAAACAAAGAAATGAAATGTTAATGAGATGAGGTGAATTGTTATAATATTTTATTCAATGATGTGAGTGATTTGAAATGATGAAAAGAGATGAGTTGAGTGATGTTTGGATGAAAATAATATTTTATTAGATGTGATAGATGAGTTGTTAGATAAAAATAATATTTTATTAGATGTGATGAATGAGTGGTTAGATGAAAATAATATTTTATTAGATGTGGTGGATGAGTGGTTAGATGAAAATAATATTTTATTAGATGATGTGGATGACTTGTTGGATGAAAATAATATTTTATTGGATGTTGTGGGTGAGTTTTAGGGATGGAAATGAAAAAAATGGTACTTTTTGAGATTTTCCCCATTTCCATTTCCATTTCTTAATTTTTAGGAAATAAACGAACAGGCCCTTAGACAACCACTCTTCACAACAAATATTTATTCAGTCAAATACATATCATACTGGTCCATACATTAACATCGTACGGTTCTTTAAATTACATTGATGATATAAAATGCCAGACTTATTTAGAGAAATGAAATGGTATTCCTACTTTAAAAAAAATCCCGCGTTCTTCACAATTTCCTTGGTCAACAGTCAACATTGGAGTAAGACACAGTGACCCCTTGAGTTATATATAACACTTAGTGTGGAAGTCTTTCTTCATGTACAATTTTCTGTCAGATTGATTTCCTCACAATTCAGTTGTGCTCTTATTCAATATTTTGTCAGAACGTACCATGTGGTTTTGTTTTGGGAATTTTTTTGACATTTATGTTCGTCTTAATTATGGATTTTAAAAAATCACTTTTTTCCTTTAAAAAATGACCATAAACTTCTGTATTTTGTGAAAAGATGTGTCCTACTGTTGCCATCAACAAAAATGGATGGCTCACTAAAACTAGCCATGAAATCGAACAAAATTACTGAAAAAAATATAATCTATCTTTATCCTCAATCTCATTTCCACCTTCATTCATTACCTTATAAGTGCTAAGGAGAGTCCTTTGCAAGGTAAATGAGCGTTTACTGCAATAAAATTTATAAATTGATACATTTTTATTTTCACATGACATATGTTTGTGTCACAGAGTGCGATACATATCAAAAGTGTGTATAGAATATGTGGAGAGTGTCTTTCTACACTTATAAAAATATATATTAAAACTTGTGATTGATACATATTTCATAAAAATTGCGATACTCATGTGTCGCAATACTCACGACACGTATATGTAGAGAGTGGTGATGCATACATGTGTAAAAAGTAGTGACACATAGTTATATTTAGACCATAAAAATATAAAGAGTATCATCATTCAATACTATAACTTTCCAGAAGGTCACCCATCATAGGATTACTCACCAAAGTACAGCTAACTATGAAATTGTTTAGCTTATATAAGATACATATTTAACAATATAGTTAAATTAACAATATAGTTAAAATCTAAGATTAACTATTTAAGCCCATCAGCAGATCCTGACACAATCCATGTAGGACTATATATTAACCTTTTTCAATTTTATTTTATTCTATATCTAATAACACAAATATATATCGTAATTTGTACACTATTTATTTGTGTCATTGTCACATACTCCTTTGTAAATGAAGTGATAATTTTATATGTGTCATAAAATAAAGGAAAAATTGCTTCTAGGCCCCAAATTTATATTTTCAATATGCTCTAGCCCCTCCTACTTTTTTTTAATGTTCTTTAGCCCCTCCTTTTTGAAAAAAATATGGCCAAGCCCATCCATCATGATTCCAGCTCATTTCAGCACTTGATTAGACATGCCAGCTCATGATTAGACATATCAGCTGATTTAAATCCTGAATTTACCCTCCTCTTTCTTATGTCAGTGGATGTTAACTCTTTTCTGTAACATGTTAACTCTTTTCGGTAACATGTTAACTCTTTTCGGTAAAATATTAACTCTTTTCTGTAACATGTTAACTCTTTTCTGTAAAATGTTAACTTTTTACTGTAACATGTTAACTCTTACAGATAACATGTTAATTCTTACAGCTAACATGTTAACTCTTACAGCTAACATGTTAACTCTAACAGCTAACATGCTAACTCTTACAGCTAACATGTTAGCTGTAAGAGTTAACATGTTATAGAAAAGAGTTAACAGTTAATAGAAAAGAGTTAACATGTTATAGAAAAGAGTTAACATGTTACAAAAAAAGTGTTAACATTAATGTGCCCACGCGAAGTTCCTCGGGACGCGCTAGCGGCGGAGTGGGGAAGGGGCAAAGGGGGACCGAAGGAGGAGGAGGGAGGTGCATCGGGGGAGGGAGACGGGGGGAGGCGAGGGAGGTGCAGCATGCGAGGGAGGCGGTGAGGAGGAGGAGGGAGCTGTAGGGGGGAGGTGGGGGGGAGGTGTAGGGGGAGGGAGGCGGGGGGGGAGGTGTAGGGGGAGGGGAGGGAGGCGGGGCGGGGGCAGAGGGGGAACGGAGGTTAAGGCTAGCAAAATCCCAAATATAACAAAGAAGATACAAGGTAACTGGGAGGGGTTTTCAAATGCAGATAACTCTAGCAAAGCCAGAATTATGATCCTATGGGATCCTAATATTTTGGAAGTTCATATTGACAAGTTTTCTGCTCAGCATATTAACTGTTCTGTTAAATCCTTAGATGGTAGAGTTGATTGTTTAGTTTCTTCTATATATGGTCATAATCATCAAGCAACTAGGAAAGCTCTTTGGCAAGACCTTCTTCAAATACAACAAACAGTTGTAAACAAGCCATGGATTCTATCTGGTGATTTCAATGCCATAACTGGGCAAGAAGATAAATTAGGAGGTGCTGTAGTTACTGAAGCTGAAACTACTGATTTCAGAGAATTTATTGACAAGTGTCATCTATCACATTTGAAGACTGAAGGCTACCATTACACTTGGAATAACAAACAAGGCTCTAATTTCAGGGTTTGGAGTAGATTGGATAGAGCTTTGGTAAATGATTCTTGGATCAATTTGCACAATTCTAGTCATGTTGAGTACCTTCTTCCTAGTTGTTCTGACCATTCCCCAGCTTTGGTTTCAATCTATGATGATCATGTGCAAGGAAAGAAGCCATTTAAATTTTACAAGATGTGGATTAAACATGTCAGTTACATGCCTACTATTTCTGCTGTTTGGCAAAACACAATTACAGGTTGTTTTATGTTTTCTGTTACAAGTAAGTTGAAGCTACTGAAGACTGCACTGAAGGATTTAAACAAAAGAAGTTTTCACAATATCAGTGAACAGGTGATCAGGGCTAGAACAAATCTGGAGAATATACAGAAACTTTTACAGGGGGATCCCCTTAACACTGATCTGATCAAGCAGGAAAAAAGTTGTTTTATTTCATATAACAAACTCTTGGATTGTGAGCTCTCTTTCTATCATCAGAAATCTAGGATTCAGTGGAGTGTGCAAGGAGATAGATATACAAGCTTCTATCACTCTGCAATTAAAGCTAAAAGACATCTAAATAGAGTTATGGTGCTCTACAATGATGCTGGGTGCAGATTAACTGATGGTGATGAGATTACTCAAGAACTTATATCTTTCTATAAAAATCTCATGGGCACAACTATAAAAACAGCTAGTCCTGTTAGGGATATTATCACAAATGGTCCATGCTTGGATCAAGCTCAAGCTAGGAATCTGTCTTCTCCAGTGACCAAAGAGGAAATTAAAGATGCAATCTTCTCCATGGGTGATGATAAAGCGCCTGGACCTGATGGTTTTAGCATGGCATTTTACAAATCAGCTTGGCACATTATTAGGGATGAGGTAACGAAGGCCATTACAGAATTCTTTAATACTGGAAAACTTTTGGGTATGATAAATGCTACATCTATTACCTTGATTCCAAAAATAAAGTGCCCAAAGTTTTCAGCTGACTTCAGACCAATAGCCTGCTGTAACTGCCTCTATAAGATTATCTTAAAAATTCTAGCTAATAGGATCAAACCTGTTATGGGATTCTTGATCAATGAGGCTCAAAGTGCTTTTGTGAGAGGAAGGCAAATTTCAAACAACATCTTACTAGCTCATGAGATTGTGAAAAATTACAATAGGAAGCATATTTCACCCAGGATTATGTTGAGTATTGATATCAAAAAAGCCTTTGACACTATCAACTGGAATTTTCTAAAGGATATGCTCTTAGGTCTTGGCTTTCCTGACAAAACAGTAAACTGGATTATGGCCTGTATTACATCCCCTAAGTACTCTATTTCTTTAAATGGTACCCTGCATGGCTACTTCAAGGGAGAGAGGGGTTTAAGACAAGGTGATCCTATGTCACCTTATCTATTCAATCTGGGTATGGAGTATCTCTCAAGGCAGTTAAATTTGCTTAAGAATAACAAGGATTTTAAATTCCATCCTAGATGTGGTGATCTAAAAATCACTCATCTAATTTTTGCGGATGATCTTCTTCTTTTCTCTAAAGGTGATCTTCATTCAGTCAATATACTCTACAAGTGCTTCAAACATTTCAGTGATGTCTCAGGCCTTGAGGCAAATCCTGGTAAATGCAAAGTTTTCTATGTTGGAATTGATGATAATCTAAAGGGACATGTATCAAATCTCTTGAATTTCCCTGAAGGTACCCTGCCCATCACTTATCTGGGTGTCCCATTGGTTGGTAAACGTCTATCATATATGGATTGTTCAAATCTTTTCAACAAGATAACAGGTCAGTTCCAGGCTTTCTTGAAAAACAGGTTCCTATCTTATGCGGGCAGATTATAAATAATTAAAAGTGTTGTTCTTGGTATACAAAACTTTTGGACTTCAAACTATGTTCTGCCTATGAGAGTACTTCACAAAATAGATGAATTATGTAGGAATTTTCTTTGGGAAAATTCTGAACAGGTTCATAAAACTCCTCTCATTTCATGGGATAAAACTTGCCTGCATAAGAAAGTTGGAGGGCTAGGTATATACTCTGCTTCTACATGGAATACAGCTTCTGCACTGAGGCTACTCTGGAATATACATGTTAACAAGGAAAATCTGTGGATCAAGTGGATTCATGGCACATATCTAAAAAATTGTGATGTCTGGCATGTTCAGGCTAAAAAAACTGATTCGTGGATGTGGAGACAGATCTTAAAGATCAGAGACAAGGCTCAGGGGCATTTTGGAGGGATTGATAATCTGATTCAGACCATCTGTTATTGCTACAAAAATGCAAAAGTTAAACTTTCTGACTTATATGTGGCACTCTCCCCTACATCTAATTTGGTGCCTTGGTTTGGCACAATATGGGAGTCTTCAAACTACCCTAGACATGCTTTTATTAGCTGGTTAGTAATCCAAAACCGTTTACTTACTCAGGACAGACTGATCAGGAGGGGGTTGTTAGCATAAACAGCTGTGTTTTATGCTCTGGTCTGGAATGCAGAGACCATCTTTTTTTTTGAATGTTCCTATTCCAGTGATATCTGGGCCAAGGTTATGAATTGGTTACAGTTCAGGTGGAGATCAACCAATTGGAATCAAGTGTTGAATTGGTTCTGTCACAGGTTGAGGGGAAGAGGGTTTAAACAAAAGCTAAAGAAATTGGCTTTTACCTCAACAATTTATAACATTTGGAATGAGAGGAACGACAGAATTTTCAGACAGGAATTGAAGCCAGCTGATCAAGTGTTTAAGGAGATAAAATTTAGCATCTTAGCTATTGTTCTCAATGGTCCATTTACTGCTGAAGACAGAGAATGGATTTGTTCTCTGTAGTTTTTAGAGTATGAGTGATGTACTAGTAGATTAGAATTTTTTTTTAGTTTCTCAGTTCAAGCTGAGAATCTTGATGTGCTGATTTTTTCACATTTGGATGATGAATAAATACCTTTTCATTGACCAAAAAAAAAGAGGGGGAACGGAGGAGGAGGAGGGGTGTGTAGGGGAGGGTAAAATGGGGATTGTGTATAAAATTTGCATAGGAACTTGGGAAGAGGGGCTTTTAATAAGTTTTTCAAAAAGGTGGGGCTGCAGCACATGTTTGAAAGTTGGGGGGGCTAGAGCATATTGAAAATATAAATTTGGGGCCTTGAAGCAATTTTCCCTAAAATAAGTATGAATATATGCAAATTTTGTTATAGTGCTCGCTTATTATTTGTGAAGACTGAATGTACATGGAGAATAAAGAACACCAAAATCCATAATTGTATCCTTGCAGAATTGTACTGGGCCATCTAGGAATAAGTCTAAGAATAGAGTTAATTGGGACAGCATAAATTTTGTAAAGCAATCCTCACTTGGCCATTTTTGAGATAAATCTCCTTAAATATTTTAAATCGACGAAAGCCTTGAATTTTTAGGGAGTTTGCACGTAACCCCCTAAACTTCTTTTATCCTACTAAATTCTTTAAGTATTTTTCACTTTACCTTTCCAAAAGAACATCAATAGTCTAACATGTGACCATCTTATCCTTTTGTTCAGTTATATAAATTAGGAAAATATCTTTCAACCATTAAAAAGTCACAAATTTATCTTTATTATTATTATTTTCGCCAATATTTTTATAGTTGAGGGTTTTACATTTTGTTACCACATCCTTGACGTATGGCATTTTACATTTTACAGTGCCGCTTTATAAGAGGTTAAGGCGAAAAATTCTTCCAAAGGGTTTAGCAAAGCCAAAAAAAAAAATTCAACAGTATTATGTGCATATCCCTCAAAGTTCAAGGGGTTTTTACGGTACTGCAACAGTTATGTTGTCACACAGTCACAGAAAACGGCATAATTCTTTTAACTTGAGTTCTTAATTTCAATTATTATTAATCCATTAAGGGAGCAATCTTGCACATAAATATGCATGTGCATGTCAACATCTAAAATCATTCTCCGCGTGTCATGTATATATATTTTGATGGATGACGATTGATGATTACATAAAGCTGTCCCTATCTGCAAAATATATATATTTATATGTATATATAGGCTTTAATAAGTTAGTATTGGAAGTGATCAAAGCACACCGCATGATATGACTACATTAACTCTTCCTTTTGCCTAGTCTCGACCGCATGATATGACTGCATTAGCTCTTCCTTTTACCTAGTCTCGAACCTTTACTCGGACACTTTTTTTGCTTTAAATAAAGTGAATATTGTTTCAAGAACTTGAATTTGGGAAGTCAATTGTGATTCAGAATCCTCTTACTTTTGCTTTTATACTTAAGCTTTTAGTTATTGAAAAAAATATGGTTCAGCTCATCCAGTTCATCTATAGCCTAATATTATATGTATTTGACCCAAAAACATAACTTTACCCCTCCTCCAAAAACTATATTTTACCCATGTCTCCTGTTTTACCCCTCTCCACCCACCCAAAATCACCATTATTTCTCCTCCATCAAAATGCCTCCTCCTTCTTCCTCCTTTTCCTCCTCTGTCCTCATCTCAAAATCCAAGCTTCAAAACCAAAACCTTAACCTTATCATCCCCACCTCCTTCTCCTCATATTGCAATCACTTCTCCCATGCCGCCACCTTCGACCGCCTCATCCTCATTCCATCATCCTCTTCTCCTGCTCCTGCCTCATCCTCTCCTCTTCTCCAAACCTTAATTCTAACCTTACCCACCAACCCTGTTCGTTGGAAATTTTGTAACAAGAAGAATAGTAAAAAGAATTGTATTTGATTTTATTCTCTCTAACTGCTTAGAAAAAGAATGATTACAACTCTCTCAACTCTCAATTACAATTTGAATTCCGGGGTACAAAAGAGAAGAGAATGAATTTTGATTCTCCCCTTTGTTTAAGACTGGGTTCTTCACGGTGGCGATGAGATGCTTCCTTCGAGTGCTCGCGTCGAATTTGCTTCTCGTTGACGATCTGAATACTTCCACTTGCTGGAACAACTGACTTTTGTAGTTGATGACTCTTGCCGAGTATTGTAACTCAGAACGAGTAACAAACTCTGATAACAAGAGTTGTTTGAACCGAAAATGATTCGATTAATTAGCCAAATATGTAATGTCTGGATTCTCCCTTGGATGTTGATTCCCCAGACTGTATAAAGAGTTAAATCTCCAACTCTTTCTCAGAAGATCCGATCTAAGCCTCTCAAGATCTGATTATCCCAAATCCGATCCCTTAACTCTGCTGAGTTTGTTGTTATTTATAGGGGGATCGGGGGTGTAACTGCCCCCATAATCCGCGCCTAAGTGGGGGATTAGTTACCCCATTAATCGGGTGTAACAACCCACGTAAACCATTCCCCAAATCGTGGGTTGAGAACAGCTTCAGAGTTGTTACGATCGTGTTTGAATAAGTCAGACGAGCTGCGTTGAGCAGCGATGAGCTGCGTTGAGCAGCGGCCGATGAGCTGCGTTGGGCAGCGATGAGCTGCGTTTGACAGCGATGAGCTGCGTCGAGCAGCGGCTGATGAGCTGCGTTTGACGGCGATGAGCTGTGTTTGACGGCGATGAGCTGCGTCGAGCAGCGACTGATGAGCTGCGTTGGGCAGCGATGAGCTGCGCTCGGCAGCGGTTGATGAGCTGCGTTTGAGCAGCGATGAGCTGCGTTCGGCAGCGGTTGATGAGCTGCGTTGGGCAGCGATGAGCCGCGTCGAGCAGCGACTGATGAGCTGCGTTGGGCAGCGATGAGCTGCGTTCGGCAGCGGTTGATGAGCTGCGTTTGAGCAGCGATGAGCTGCGTTCGGCAGCGGTTGATGAGCTGCGTTGGGCAGCGATGAGCTGCGTTCGAGCTGTGCATGTATCCTTTGTCTTTATATATGGATGACACCAATGACCAATCAAGAAGGTACTATTCAGGTCATTTGTGATAATTGAGATGTCCCAATAACGCTCTATCAACTGCAGGTCACAATCTTCGCTAAGATATCTTGATCATGAGCTTCTCAGCATACTGAAGATTTGCTTAAGGCCCTTCTAGATCTTCCCGCTTTTCTAAAATCATTACACTGCTCATCAGCATCTCTGATAGTGATTTCAGCCATGTTGTTGTTGTGAAGATTATCTGATTGTAACCTTCATCGATCTTCCTGGAGTGACTTTCTGAAAGTCGTCATATTGTAACTTTCAGCATCAGTATTTGATGGGGAACCAGCTATCTTATTGTAAATTTTAGACAGCCTACAAACCCTCTCTCCTTTCTCCTCTCCTAATTCTTCTCCCGCAAGTGTAGAAACCCTAAGTGCAAGTGCTTAAAGAAGGCGCTAGAGTTCGATCTCCGGATTCAAACCGAGGATTGCGTGAGGGAGAAGGGGTGGGGTAGAAGGAGATCAAAGATCTATCATGGAAAGGTGGGTAGCAGGGGAAGAGCCACGATTATGAAGTTCTACGTGCCGAGCTGAGGAAGATGGCATCGGTCAATGGTCGGATTGTGCTACTATTTCGAGCGAGGTGTGGTTTCCTACTCGTAAAGTTGGAGGCTCGGGGGCCGAAGAAGGGGCCAAGGCAGAATTGGAGTCTAGGGTTACGGATTTCGCACTTCAGGATAGTTGGATGCAATAAAGGTGTTTGATGAAATGCCACATAAGATTTTTGTTGCTTGGAGCTCTGTTATACTATTAAAGCTTGAATTCATCTAAAGAAGAAGCTTAAATTACTATGATTTTTATTGTTTTATTTGTTGGTCATTCATAGGATACAAAAGATAGCGTTGATAAGCAATTACATAGAATAATAGTAGGGGCGATTAGTTAGGTGCATTTTAGCGGGTGATTTTTCTCCTGCTACAGTGCGCCTCTGCGTGGTTTTCGAATGAAAAAGAAGAAGAAGAATGGAAGCAAGGGGATCATCAATGCTACATTAAGAGACTCGATCTTTGTCTATCCTTCCTCATTCTCTGCGGGTGTAGCTGAGGGATCTGAGGGATAAATGGAGACCAATGAAGCTCAGGAAAACAATGGAACAGTGAAGGAGGTACGAGCTTCTTCTAGGGAAATAATGGAGATGGAGAGTACAGGCCCTAAGGGATCTGAATAAAACTAAATCAATTTCAGAACCAAGCCTGCTCAGATCTGGTCCAGTTCTTGCTCGTCAACTAAGTAAGACCCCCCAACTCTACTTCTTGGGCAGATGATGTGGAAGAAGAGATTGCAAATGATTTAGATGAGTCAACGGTGGTGATTGATGAGGATCTTAAGATTTTTACCCCTTTTGAGAAGATGAGGGCTGAGAATCTTGAGAAGATGAGGTCTGAGATCTTGAGATTTTTACCCCTTTTGTAGCTCAATCCACAAGAGAGAAGATGAGTGCTAATAAACTCGATCTGGAAGGGGATGATAATGGCTATGCAGGAAATTTAGGACAGCATGATGAGGTTAACAAAGGGGAAGCTAAAGAATCCTTTCTGAGTCTCTTTGCAGATAACAGAAAGCCAGGAAATGGAGTAACTCTAAATTATATTCCACCCTTTCCTTCCATTGCTGCTACTTTCTCTACTGAAGAATGGAGGGATGGTGAAGAATATTGGAAAAACACTTTGATAGGGTATGTCATAGGATTGAATGTCAAATTTAGGTCTATGGAAACATACATAAGCAAAGCATGGGGTAGGATATCAATTCCTAAGATCTCTTTGCTCAAGCAAGGGGTATTCTTATTTGATTTTCAATCTGATCAGTAGATGAGGGAGATTTTGGAAGCTGGACCTTAATTTTTTGGCTCTAGACCTTTGGTTCTTAAGGCATGGTCTATTGAGACTGAAATGGAGAAAATACAGGATTACTCCTATCCAATATGAGTTCAATTCCCTAACCTAAGACTCAATCTATGGAGTGCTATAGGCATTAACAAAATTTCAAGCCATATTGGGTGCCCTATAACAACTGACATGCTTACTGTAACTAGACAAAGACTAAGCTATGCTAGAGTGCTACTTGAGGTGAAACTTTCCCTGAAGGAGCCATTACTAGACACAGTTGAAATCAAAGGACCACATGGGAAAAGTTACAATCAGAAGGTTATCTATGAACTTAAGCCTAGATGGTGTTCAAATTGCAATATTATTGGTCATGAAACTGATAATTGTAGAAGGTAAAAGTTTAGGAAAATGTGGATCCCTGTTAATAGAAAGGAAGGGAATAATGCACAGGCAAATGGTGCATAGACACGTCCTCTTGTTTCTGAGCATGTATTTGGGCCAAAAATGGTAGATAGTGCTGAACAGGTTGTGAATGCACCTGAGGTGAATACACAGCCTCAAAAGAAGGGAGATGGACTAGATGTTGGAAAAGTATAGGATACACAGGTTGAAACTAATCTGAGGGATGGTGCTCCACCTGGTAAAGGAAAAACTAGGGCTAGCTCTCCTGAAACTGGGAAACATAGAAAGGTGAATGCTGCCCCACCCGATAAAGGATAGAAAGGTGAATGCTACCCCACCCGATAAAGGAAAAACTTGTGCTAGTTCTCTTAAAACTGGGAAACATGCACAATAAAAATGGTATCTAACATTCAGAGTATTAGGCTTGGAAACTCTGGATTGGCAAATTTTCACCAATTTTCATCTCCAATAGTTAATACATCTGGATTTACAAATGTTAGTAGGCCAAATGTTGCAAGGATATTAATAGCAAGAATTCCAAGAGATTCAATTCAGGCATCTCAATTCCCACCTCTGGATCAACAGGTCTTTGATTATGACCCCTGCTATATTGATAGGGGTGGAGGGTAGTAATGCACTTAGCTATTTGGAATATTAGGGGATTTAGTAAATCCTCTAAACATTTAATTAAAGAAATTCATTCATGATTACAAGCTTCCCCCTTATAGCTCTCTTAGAAACAAAACTTTCTAAAGAAAAAAAATGGAAAAAATAGAAAAAAAATAGCGAAGTATTGGGAACGGACTTCAAATATTCAGGAAGCGGGCAATGGGAGGATATGGCTTCTTTGGAATAATGACATACTCACAATTCAGTGTGTCAATATCTCTGTATAATACTTGACATGTTCAGTTCATTCAAGAGATGGCAGGTTTTCATGCTTGATGACCGTGGTTTATGCTCTTAACCAAAGAGAGGGTAGAAAACAACTATGGCAGGATCTTCAAAACTTTAAACTATCTGTTGATTGTCCCTGGCTGGTAGGAGGAGACTTTAATATAATTATCAATAATGATGAAAAGCTGGGAAATGCACAAACTTCTGATGCTGGTACTGGTGATTTCCAAGGTTTTATTTCCTCTAGTCAATTGATGCACGTTAAGACCACTGGCTATTTCTTTACTTGGAATAATAAACAAGAAGCTGATGCAAGAGTATGGAGCAAATTAGATAGATTCTTGGTCAATGGTATATGGATCCTTCAATATACCTCAAGTCAGGTAGATTTCATGATTCCAATTTGCTCTAACCATTCACCAGCACTCCTAACAGTTAGAGATGAAGATTTTCAGGGTAAGAAACCTTTCAAGTTTTTCAAGTTTCTCTCATTCTTTCAAGTTTGAGTTCCTCTCTATTGTCAAGTCTGTCTGGGAGCAGGAAATAAAAGGATACTACATGTTCAAACTATATTCCAAGCTTAAGATGCTTAAACCTTGTTGGATCTTTTTATTTAGATGATATTTTAACAAAAAATTTACTACTAATATTGTTTGTCCAGTATTTATCTTTTCCTATTTATTGTAGACAACAATGAATTGGAGGATGGATGGAATCGAACTTCAACGATCATATCTAATAGAGGTTGGTGGAATATCTGTATGAAGCCTTGCTATTCAAGTTAAAAATTCAAGTTCAAGCTTCATCTGCAAGTTTACCAAGACGAGATTATTGAAGACCTTCATCAATCTTGGGTAATTTAGTTTAGATTTTATATTATGTGTGTTAAGTACTCTAAGCTCAATATCATCAATATCATATACACACACATTTTATTGGTTTCTATGTGTGTGCGTGCGTGCGTGTGTGTGTGTGTGTGTGTATATATATATATATATATA
>BQKN01000042.1:1218870-1264233 GCA_022839385.1 Asparagus kiusianus
ATAGTTATATATATATATATAGTTATATAGTTTTATAGTTATATAGTTATATAGTTATATATATATATACACATTTTGGTTTTATCCACAAACAAAATTTTGACAAATAAATTCCAAAAATTGTTTATACATGTTTGTTTTCATGTTGATAAGCTATTTTAGTTTAGTTTAGTTATATAGACATGAAACAAATATACATTCATATTCATATGTTTTATTTTCTATTATATTTGGAAAACTATTATGTTTATGGATTGTAGACTTGTTTACACTATTTTTATATCTTGCATAAGTCTCTAAATCCATTCTATAGTATTTCAAAGTTTTGTTTAAGTCATTTTGGCAAAATCAAGTTTTCAACATGCTCATACTTATGTGATTTTGTAAAATAATGATATTTCACAAATGAGAAGTGCTTTTTGAAAACCAGTTTTTGTAACATGTTCATTTTTATGTTTACAATTATTTTCCAAAGTTTTATATTTTTTTTGAATTTATTTGCTATTTTTAAAGGTACTTTAAAAATTAGTTTTACTAATCAAAATAGGCTGATAAAGTATTATCAGTCGACTAATACATGTGTTCAGTTGACTGAAAAAGTACCTAGAGTAGTCAAAAGTTTTTGTTTTTATATTGGTCGACTGACCAGTCGACTGATGAGGTTATCAGTCGACTGACCAGTCGACTGATGAGGTTATCAGTCGACTGATAAGGTCGTCAGTCGACTGATGAGCTAAAAAATACCTACAACGATCAACTCATCAGTCGATTTATGAAACCCATCAGTCGACTGATACTGTAACGACTAGTTTTTTTCCAGTCTGTTTTAGTTTTGGGTTTTTGGTCTTTTTGCATTGTTTTCTCTTAGCTTTAGGGTTCCTATAAATACCCCCACATATCCTCAGTTTTATTTACCCAAGAGATTTTAATAACAAGTTTAAGGGTGTTTAAGTTCATTTTAAAAGAGTTTGTTTGTGAAGAAACTTTCACAAGAGCAAGAAGAGATTATCCATCGGTGTTTGAGCTTCAACTCATCTCTCTCTCTCTCTCTCTCTCTCACTCTTGTCTTTTATTGGAGAAGTTTTCTAAACTCAATCTAGCTTTACATTTATATATAATTATTTGATTATTATTTTTCTAAGCTAGAGTTTATATTGATTTTAGTTTGATTTTGACTTATTGAATCTCATTGTTATACGCACCCACTTGAGCTTTTAGTATTTACATACATAGTATAATTTGGGTTGTGAGAGATTATAACCTTGAGTTGTGCTTAATTGAGTTCTCATCTTATTTAGAGAACAATCATTTGTTATGAGCTATTATTATAAGGTACACTTTATAATACACTTGTACACCGAGAGGAGTGTGTGGTGAGATATGGGATCGTCCCAAGAGGAGTGGAGTAAGTGGTAATGCCTAGAGATAGGTTGTAATTCCTAACACTTGAGGGAGATACAGGCTAGAGACCAACACTTAAAGGATGTAAAAGTATGATTGCAAGAGTGTGAGATTGTAAAGTTTTTGGTGAACTAGAAAACCGAGTGTGTATAGAAGTTTCGGCTTTCAAACGGGGTGTGTCGTGATAGTGGAGATATCCTCGAGGTGAGGAGGGGAGACGTAGGTCGTGGGGACTGAACTCCATAAATATATCGTTTGTTTGTGATTGTATTGGCGCACTTATTTTTATATTCATATCTTATATCACTTTTGTATATTTCTTATTGTTTATATTGCCCACTATCTAGTTTAGATTGTTTATCCTTGTGTTGTTTGTTTATCCTTATACGTAAACTATTCATATCTCATTTGCTAGGATATATTTGTTAATAAATTTTAAATTAACATAAGTCGCATTAGATTAGCATAAACCCTATTCACCCCCCTCTATGGTGCTTTCAATTAGTATCATTGCACTTCCTAGTGGCATTGGGTACTTTCAAACCTGTTCTCAATGACATAAATAAAAGGCATTTCATGAATATAAGTGAGCAGGTGTTAAGAGCCAAACAAGAGCTATATGATACTCAGAACAAGTTGAGCATTGATCTATTCAACCCTAATCTCATATCTAAAGAAAAAGAATGCTTAAAGAAATACACTTCACTATCACATTGTGAAGAATCCTTCTTTAGACAGAAAGCAAACATAAAACCGACTGTGCATGGAGACAAATGCTCTCATTTCTTTAACTCAATCATGAAAGCTAGAAGACATCACAACTTGGTGTTATCCCTATATACTAAGGATGGAAATAAAATCTCTGATATGACTACAATCATTACTGAACTTATTGACTACTACAAGAGACTCTTGGGAACTTCGAGGAATACTATTGAGCCTGATCCATCTATAATTGCCAATGGCCCGATTCTCTCAACAAGTCAAAGAAATTTACTAGGCTCTCCTATCACAAGGGAGGAAATAAAACAAGTTGCATACACAATGTCTGATGATAAAATCCCTAGACCTGATGGATTTAGTGCATCTTTCTTCAAAACTGCCTAGAATGTTATTGGTGATGAAATGTGCAAAGCTGTAGAAGAATTCTTTTGTTCTGGTAAGCTCCTTGGCACCTTCAACTCAACCTCTATTACTTTAGTGCCTAAAACTCTCAACCCCAGATCTCCATCTGACTATAGACCAATCTCTTGTTGCAACTGCATATACAAAGTTAAATAAAAAATTATGGCTGCCAGAATTCAGAGTATTATTGGATATCTGATTGATGATGCACAAAGTGTATTTGTTAAAGGAAGGCTTATCTCTAACAATATTTTGCTAGCCCACGAACTCATCAAGCATTATGGTAGAAGGCATGTCTCTCCAAGGGCTGTTCTCAACATTGATTTGAGAAAGGCATTTGACACAATAAGCTAGAATTTCATTAGGTCCATGTTGACAGGTTTGGGGTTCCCTAATAACATGATTACATGAGTGATGGAATGTATCTCTACTCCTAAGTTCTCTTTATCACTTAATGGCTCCTTGCATGGATATTTTGAGGGAGCTAGAGGATTGAGACAAGGGGATCCATTATCTCCTTATTTGTTTGTGCTTTGTATGGAATACCTATCCAGAAAGTTAAAAACACTCAGTACTGACATAGCAAGTACCATCCAAAGAGTGCTAAAATGGGGATTACACACTTGATATTTGCTGATGATTTGTTGCTGTTTTGTAGAGCAGACATGGACTCAATATAACTAAAATGAATAACTGTCATCAAGAGTTCAGTAGAGTTCCAGGTCTGGATGCAAACTCTAGTAAAAGCTCAGTATTCTTGAGTGGGATTGAAGATAGCTCAAAGGCTCAGATATGCACATATTTAAACTTCTCAGAGGGCTCTCTACCAATGAGATATTTAGAAATGCCTTTGATATCTAAGAGACTCTTTTACCTGAATTGTTCACCTTTGATCTTCAGAATTTTAGAGCAACTTCAAGGCTGGCAATGTAGGAAAAACTTATCATATACTGGGAGAATTCAATTAATCAAATCTTTTATCTTGGTGATTCAAACCTACTAGACAAGTAACTATATTCTATCGATCAATGTATTAGAAAAAAATGATAATGCTATGCTCTGCTTTCTTGTGGGGGAGCAAATTTCATCTTGTTTCCGAGACTAAGGTTTGTAAGGATAAAAAGTTAGGTGGGTTGGGTCTCTTTTCTACTAGGAAGCGGAATTATGCGGCAGCTATTAAGTTGTTATGGATGATACACACTAAAAAAGATCTATTGTGGATTAAATAGGTGCATGACAATTACTTACAACATTTGGTTATTTGGCAGATTCAACTAAAGAAAAATGACTCGTGAATGTGGAGGCAGCTTCTAAATGTGAGGGATATGGTAATGAGAAAATTTGGGAATGTGCATAATCTGCAAAGAGTCATCACTTGCTGTCACAACAATGGAAAAATTCAGATTCCTTCTGTCTATAGTGCTATCTCTCAGTCTATAGCTGATGTAATCTGGTCGAATACAGTATGGAGAGGCTTACACTATCCCAAGCATTCAGCGATCCTATGGCTTGCAATTCTCTCGAGGCTCCTGACCAAAGATAGGCTGTGCCGTATGGGAATACCGGACATCATCCAGTGTGTCCTATGTGCAAACTCTATTAGTCACCTAGAATCCTGCAAACATCTATTCTTTAAGTGCTGATAGTCATCTTATGTTTGGAAAAAAGTGATGGCATGGTTGGATTATACATAGAGATCATGCAGCTGAGATCATGTAATAGAATGGCACATCAATAACTTGAGGGATTTTGGATTCATGAAGAAGATAAAGAGAATGACATTATCACGGACAGTTTACTGGATATGGAAGGAGAGAAACATGAGGATTTTTCAGCAAAAAGTTCGAAATCCTAACCAATTAGTCAGAGAAGTGAAGATCTCAATCCTTTTAAAAGTTCTTAATGAAGATGTTCCTGATCATTTGAAAGGAAAAATTGAGAAATTGTAAGCTTTTTATGAGATTTTCAGGTTAGTTGGTTTGATTGCCAGAACATCTTCTGGTAATTTTTGATGTACTCTCATTTCAAAAATTGGTAAATGAATAAAATCTTTTTATTGACAAAAAATAGTGTTGAGAGGATTAGTCTTCGTATAAATTTTTTTAGTTCTATTAATCTTAACAGATAATTAATTTCGTTAACATGAATTAGGTAAAGTTATATCATTCTTGTTAATATTTCGAAGTACCAGTTAAAAGTTCGAACATATCTATTAAAGTTAGGCAATGTATGTTAACTAATCAAACACCTGTTAAGTTTATATTATAACTGTAAGGATTATACACTACATGTTAAACTTATTGCTTGCTTATTAAGATTATGTCATACATGTTAATTTTATAGTGTATATTTTAAGTTTATACTATAACTTAAAGTGTATATTTTACTAA
Organism: Asparagus kiusianus; assembly: GCA_022839385.1. Lineage (NCBI taxonomy): Eukaryota > Viridiplantae > Streptophyta > Magnoliopsida > Asparagales > Asparagaceae > Asparagus > Asparagus kiusianus. The sequence continues at coordinate 1,223,787 of BQKN01000042.1, forward strand.
TTAATTTTGATTTAAATATTTTCAGATATAGTCACGTAACCTCCAATGTTGCAAGATTTTGAGAGGAATCATGATCTAAGGGGACTATAAGATTGAGAGGAAATTTGAACTAATACATGATATAGTTAACTATACACTTGGATGACCAGCATTTGGATAATCATGTTTTTGTGACTATTTTTTTTTTGGTAAATGAGAAATTTTATTCATCACCAAAATTGGAGAAATGTAAGTACATCATGATCTCATCTTATGTATGAGATGACAAAATCGGTGTCAAAAGCTCAAAGAACTGAGCTTACAAATTAACAAGTAGTTTAAACATACTCAATTTCCCTCCAACAGGTTCCTTCAAAGCTATTTTCCTCTCAACCCTCAGTAATTTTTTTTTGCTGTTCTTTTACAGAGAGAGGAGCCAAACTCTATTTTCCTCCAAAATGGAAGTATTTAGGTTGTTGATCAGTATGTCCATCTTGATATTATTAACCAATTGCTCAACACCTTTGGCCTTAGATTAGAAAATTCTTGCATTCCTTTCACACCAAATTCTGTAGATAGATGCGGATAAAGCCATTCTTTTAATTCCCTGTTTAAAGCCTTTTCCTCTCAGTCTGGTGCAGAACCAGTTCATAAGAAGATCCCAGTCACAGGATTTCCAGGAAAATTGAAGCCAATCCATTATGTTGTTCCATATCTCCCTAGAGAAACTGCAATAAAAAAAGAGATGATCACGGCTCTCTAATCTTCCTCCTGAGCATAAGCAGCAAACATTTTCAGTTATTATGCCTCTTCTCAACAATCTGTCCTGAGTTAATAATTTGTTTTGGACTGTTAACCAGCATATAAATGCATGCTTAGGGTAGCATCTCTTATCCCACACAGTGGTATACCATGGAACTGCATCTGTTACAGGGGAAATGGCATGATATACTGCAGCAACTTGTAGTTTGGAGTTGGTTGTACAGGAGTTTAGAAGTTGTATTAGATTCTCCACTCCTCCACAGTATTGAACAGCTTTATCTCTAGCTTTCAGTAACTGTTTCCACATCCAGGAATCTTCTGATTTTACACACACATTCCAGATATCTCCACGTCTTAGATAGGTTCCATGAACCCATCTGATCCAAAGGGACTCTTTATTAGTATGAAGATGCCATAGTATTTTTAGAGCAGCTGCCTGGTTCCAACTAGAGACTGAATACACTCCTAACCCACCTTTCTTTTTTCCCTGACATACCCTTGCCCAGGAAACTAAAGGAGTCTTGGGAGAGTAACCAGATTTACCCCATAAGAATAGTCTGCATAATTCTTCAATTTTACGAGACACCTTGATTGGTAATATATAATTTGAGGTCCAATATATTTGTATGCCCAAAATAACACTCTTTATGACTTGAAGTCTGCCTGCATAGGTGAGCTTTTTATTTTTGTTCCATGTCTGAAATTGATCAGATACTTTGCTGATGAGGGAGGTGCAGTCTTCATAAGAGAGCCTTTTACAAATTAATGGGACTCCCAGATATCTAATAGGAAGAGTACCCTCTGAGAAATTTAAGAGATGCTTTATATTGCCTTTGACTGTGTCATCAACACCACCAAAATAGATAGAACACTTATCCTGATTTGCTTCAAGACCAGAAATCTTACTGAACGTTTGGATGATTTGAAGTATCTTCTGCACAGAATTTAGGTCCCCATAGCTGAATAAAAGCAAGTCATCAGCAAAAATCAAATGGGTGATTTTGAGTTTGCTACATTTGGGATGATATTTGAAGTCCCTGTCATTTCTCAACATGTCTAAATTTCTGGAAAGGTATTCCATACCCAATATGAAGAGATAGGGAGAAAGAGGGTCTCCTTGTCTCAAGCCTCTCTCACCCTTGAAGTAACCATGGAGGGATCCATTGAGGGATATGGAGAATTTTGGACTAGATATGCAAGCCATGATCCAAGTTATCATCAGTTCAGGAAAACCCAGCCCCTTAAGCATTTCATGAATGAACTTCCAACTGATAGTGTCAAAAGCCTTTTTAATATCTATGTTAAGCATGATTCTGGGGGAGATATGCTTTCTATTATATCCTTTAACTAGATCATGTGCTAACAAGACGTTACTTGTTATATGCGTCCCTTTAATAAAAGCATTTTGTGCATCATTCACCAGAGATCCCATGACAGATTTAACTCTGTTGGCTAAAATTTTAGAAATGATCTTGTATAGACAGTTGCAGCAAGATATGGGCCTGAAGTCTGAGGGAGTTTTGGGACACTTCACTTTGGGGATAAGAGTTAAGGAGGTTGAATTTACCACTCCCAGTAATTTGCCTGTTTTGAAAAAATCCTCAATGGCAAGAGTGACATCATCACCTATTATTGACCATGTAGATTTGAAGAATAAGGCCCCAAAACCATCTGGGCCTGGGGACTTATTATCATCCATAGAGAATAGTGCATCTTTGATTTCATCTTTAGATACTGATTTTGATAGTAAGCTGGCCTGTGATTCAGACAGACAGTGACCAGAATGAATGACCCTAGTATCTGGTGCTATTGTATCAATTGCTACTCCCATGAGATTTTTGTAGTAGGACACAAATTCCTTTGCAATTTCATCCCCCTCAGTTAATCTTTGTCCCTGACAGTTATAAAGGACCATTATTTTGTTGTAATGTCTGGAGGATTTGATCACTGAGTGGAAGAATTCAGTATTTCTATCTCCTTTAATACTCCAAGCAATCTTTGCTTTTTGCTGGTAAAAGGACATTTCACAATCAAGGAGCTTGTTATAAAGCATCATACATTCTTTTTCCCTGTTGATAAAAGAAGGATTTAAAGGGTAAACTTGAAGATTTTTTTGGACCTCTTCCAGTGAGTGTTTTGCTCTTTGAACTTGTTCACTTATGTTACTGAAATGTTTCTTGTTGAGATCTTTTAGTGCACCTCTAAGAAGCTTCAGCTTAGTGCATACTGAATACATTTTGTAACCTGAAATTTCAGATTGCCAGATTCCTGATACAGTAGGTATGAACTTGTCATGTTTTGTCCACATATTAAAGAACTTAAAAGGTCTTTTCCCTTGGACATTTTCTTCAAAAATAGAGATCAGAGCAGGAGAGTGGTCTGAGAAGCTAGGAAGTAAGTATTCCACTTGGCTAGAACAGAATTTGTGCAACCAAGAGTCATTCACCAAAGTTCTGTCCAATCTACTCCAAATTCTAGAGTTTGCATCTTGTTTGTTGTTCCATGTGTAAAAACATCCCGTAGTATTAAGGTGATTGAGCTGGCAGTCATATATAAAATCACTGAAATCATTGAAGTCAGCCTCTGAAAGCAATGCACCTCCAATTTTCTCTTCATTATTAATTACTGAGTTAAAATCCCCACTTAGAAGCCAAGGAGAATTACCAATAGCTTGGAAAACATCCTTCAGCTCTGACCATAACCTCTTTCTGGCATTTATTTGATTAAACCCATACACTGCTGAAATGTAGCTTTCAAATCTCCCATCCAAAGATTTGACCTTGCAAGTGATATGTTGAGCTGATATTACTTCAACTTTAATATCCAGGATATTGGGATCCCACATAATAATAATCCTGGCTTTTCCAGCAAAATTTATATTTGATATCCAACTCCAGTTTCTTGCTATTTTCCTGGCAATAAAAGGTAATTTATTATCATTTATTTTTGTTTCAAGTATAGCTAGACAGGAAATGTGATATTGAGATATATGGTTCTTCACTAAAAACTGCTTAGAGGATTTGTTCAATCCCCTAACATTCCAAAAGGAGAAATTCATCCTAACTGCTCCCCTCTATCAATAGAGGGATTATTATCCAGAATATCCAGAAGAGATAGAGATTTATCAATCCCAACAGGTTGCTTTTGAGCCTTCCTTTGAATATTCACCCAGGGATCCTCAGTTTGATATAGGGATGTTCCACCACTTCCCTGTTGCAAAACATGCACAGCGTGCACAGCCCTTGAACTCAGATAGGATGAACAGTCACCCTTAGTTAACGTGCCTCCACTTGTCTTGAGATTCACATCTGGTATTAGTGGCTGCAAAAGATCAGAATGAACAACACCTGAGCAAGATCTATATCCTCCCTGTCTCTGCAGGTTCATTGTGCCCCCTGCAGTCTGGTGCCTTTCTTGACTATGAGTATACAAAGCTTCTAAACAAATATGTTTACCAGTTCCCTTAGCTTGTTTTTGGACTGAGGCCTCATAATTCACCAGGTAAGCATGTGCAACATGCACAGGAGATTTGTTACCATAGTCCTTATCTGGCAAGTCCTCTTCAGTAGCCAGGCTCTGAGAAACAGGTTTAGTCTTTTCATGCTCAGAATTCATCTGTGCTGTATTATCAACTCTTTGCTTTGGAATCCATTTTTGGACTTTGGGATGTTTTTTACAGAAGTTTGAATCATGTCCTATAATTTTGCACCAGTCATACCACCTTGGCTTATATTCATAAATCACCCTTTGTTTATATTTATTTCCATCAGGCCCTTTTATGGTGATATGGTCAGGGAGAGTAGTTGGCAATTTCACCTCCACCAATATCCTAGCATATGCCAAACGTTGTTTATTTGCAGTAAGCTTGTCTGTTGCAATAGGCTTTCCTATCACACTGGCTATTTTGCTAATGCCTTTAGCATTCCACAAATTAAGCCTTAGAGTTGGTAACTGAATCCACAGAGGATAAATGCATTCATCTGATTTACCAATTTCCTCCCCAATAGTCCAAGTTTTCAACAGAAAAGGTCGTGAGCCAAAGAACCAAGGACCCCTACCTAAGATTTCATTCATATCATCTTTACTTTTGAATTTGAACCAAAATAATCCTGGTTTGAGAAGGCAAATATCAGGTATAGGAGACCAAAGCTTATGTACATAGCTCTCCATAGCCTTAAATCTAATATTGACTCCCAAAACCTGACCAATTAAAGAGAAATTCCACATAGAAGCTCCTTCATTCCATTCCTCATCGTTGAAGTTAACAACATCTTTATCTTCAGAAGGCATATAATCCAGATCCATTCCATTCCCTGCCTTCCTGTTGTCAGCAAATAAACTAGCTAGACCAACTTTTTGTGACCTCTGTAGATGAATTGGGCGCTAGTTTATCATCTGAGGCAGATTTTGAAGATTCCTCAGGAATCAAAGGGGGAAAATTTGAGCCATTTGGTACAAGAAAATCAAGATTATCTGCTTTCAGATTCAAAGAATCCCCAGTAACTTCAATTGACTTCTTAGGGACATTTATCCCCTCATTGACCAGTTTAGAGTGTAGAGAATAAGAAACAGAGGAATCATTCTCCATCTCGGATTCTTGAGCCCAAGAAATCCTAGCTGGATTATTCACGCCATTAAAAGGAGAGAGAGACTTACAGAGCTTGCGAGCTTGAGCATGATCCAAATCAAAACCTCCTGACCCCATAGATTCATCAACAAGATCCATCCTCGAACTTGGAGCAGGAACTCCTAGCCTCAGAGAATCATCAACCAGATCCATCCTGGAGCTTGAAGCAAGAATTTCCTCCATCGATCTTGAATTCCTATTCCCTTTTGGGCCAGTTGATCCCATTACAGAGATATCATCATCATCGATTGATCTAGGGCCAGAGATATATCCATCATCATCATCGTTAGGTTGATCTTCCAAGGCCTTTGAGATCGAATTCGAAGCTCCTACTCCAATGTTCAAGAGCTTGATTCCTCTGATCTTCTTCTTCCTCGCCATTAGGATCTCAGCGGGGGAGCAAGTTAGCAGAGAAATCGCCTGCTAACTTGCGCCATGTAACCGCCCAACCGTTTTTAGTGCTGTTTTTTGTTTTTGTGACTATTGCTAACATGTATTGAATATAGTAAACTAGTACATGATATAATTAATAAATACTTGATATCAAACATGAACATACAAAGTTTAGGATGACCAACACATGGATAATCATGTTTTTGTGACTATTGTTAACAGGTATTGAATATATTAAACTAGCACATGATATAGTTAACAATTACTTGATATTAAATGGGAACAAACAAAGTTCAACAGGTATATAATATAGTTAACATGATATTGGATAGAGTTAACATATACTTGATATAGTTAGCATATACTATATATAGTTAATGGATACTTAATATAGTTAAATGATACTAGATATAACTATCAAATACTTGTTATAGTTAACAACTAATGGATAAATTTAATAATTAGTGTTTAAAAATAACATGCGTTGTGCAAATTTATTAGTTACGCTGTAAACCTACATATAGCGAGTTAAGTTAACATACAACAAAGTCAAACATAAGAAAAAATTATTATCAATCAACAAGGCTCAAAATAACAAAGCCCAGTTCAAAGTTTAATAACATTAGGTCCTTCAACTTAGCGACAATTCTAAGTTAACATCCTCAAAGAAGAATCAACTAGATAAAACATCTCTAATTAGATGAAAGCAAGGACAAATAGTAGTAACATATAAAGATAAAAAATAGTAGAATATCTTTCCTTATAAGGAAAATCCTACCTCCAATTAGCCCACATAGCATTTCTGAAGAAACTTCTAAATGATCGGGTTACTTAAGATCCAATTACAAGTAAGTCGGCCCCTTAAGACATGAGTGATCAAAGAGTCCACTAACATCGAAAGAGCTCGGTCGCCTTTGTTCCTTCATGTTCATGCTCATTAACCACAATTATAGTGTTCTATGAAATAAAAGTTTTGTGGGTCATTTCATCAAACAAGTGGTGAACAATCACAGTCCACAAATACGTCACTATTGTAGTCGTTCTCCACCATCATTTAGTAGAGTTTAGAGGTAGAAAAGAGTATGATCAAGGGAGAAGAAGATGGTGGTGAGTTCAGAGGAGGAGATCTTGCCATCGACATTGGAGTCAATCTTGTAGAGGACACACCTTAAGGTCAGTGGTGGTAGATTGAGAGGAGGGGATCGACGAAGGAGGAATTGGTGAAGCTGGAGGTGGATGCAGGTTTAGATCCAAGTGAGAATTTGGATTGGATACGGTGATGGAGGAAAGGTACAATCTTGCCTGTTAGAGGAGGGATTGGGGGCTGTATTTGGAGAAGATTAGGGTTAGAGTTAGAATTAATAGAGAGGAGGAAAGGGGGGAGGAGCAACCATGAAGGTTAGAGTTAAGGTTAGGGTTAGGAGAGAGGAGGAGAGGAGGGAGGAGAAACAAAGTTAGCAACGGTGCTGGCGATGGAGGTAGGGGACGAGGATTTAAGGAGACGGTGGGGTTGGAAGGAGGAAGAGAGAGGAGAAATCTTACCATGGTTGTGATGCCCATATGAGAGAGAGAGAGAGAGAGAGAGAGAGAGAGAGAGAGAGAGAGAGAATGGTATTTTTAGGTTTTTAGATTTTTTTTTTCCTCTCTCTGTACTTAGTTTGTAGAGAAATAAGGGCCTTGACACAATAACACATTGTATTTTGGTTTTATACACAAAGATGAAAATACAGGGAGCTGAGGCACATCAAGTTTTCATATTTGGAGCATTGGAACAATTTTTCCTTGAACAAATGATAAATTTCTTTAGTGAAATTGGCATTCATTGCTAACCGCAGGTGACTATCAAAATAAATAGAAAACAACACTGTAAAGAATGCCACAACATACATTAAAATTTTATATGAACATTTCGCACCGTGAGAAATGCTTCGGATCATAAAGATGTAAAAAATAGATACAGTTTGATATTTCACTACCTCCTTAAGTGGCTCGAAATACCCCACGTTCTGGCTCTTGTGGGGTGTTGACAGCATTAAAATGTATTGTAAAAGATCTATTTTATTATCAATTTTTTTCACCAATGAAAATTTTTATTTCATTACTTTATGATCAATTTTAAATCAGCACAAATAGTAAAATCCATACAAAGAATAAATAATATACAGTACAAACAAGTATAACTCGGGAACCGGTCTCAGACTCCTTTCGAGCTAGGTCCGATTTTAATTTCAACATTTCCTCCCCATTAAGTTGCGGATGATTTGCATCCTAGTTGGCTCGTGGAGATTTCACCCACCTAACCAACCAGACGTTTAATACATAAATTAATAGCTAATAAAGGTTTAAATGGCACTTATACACTTTATAGTTTCACTCTTATATATAGCACTTAAATATCCCAAGTAAAAAAAAAAAAAAAAACCTACAATGGCAGCCATTTGAATTAGGCTAACGGTGTTAAAAAACTCAATTGGACCAAAATGCGTCTCCTTGGATTTTGGGAGAAAGGTAGGTGAAGTAGTAAATACTATAATGAACGAGGTAAAAAGCATTGAATTTTCTCATATTACCAGCATGTGGGAATGTTTCAGTAAATATTCTCATATCTGGTTAATAGAAGTTAGTAATTTACATAATTTTAACAAAGTGTATTTTTTTGAAACAAATAAGGTAAATAAGTGTCAATTAGCCTTAATATAATTTACGAAGATTAGGGATGTTAAATGGGTGGGTTTGGGTGTTAAATGGGCGGGCCATAAATGGGCGGGCATGTTTTGCCCATTTACCCATTTATGACCCATTTAATATTTTCTAAATGGGCGGGCTTTTGCCCGCCCATTTAATAAACGGGCCGCCCAATTGCCCATTTAACTATAGTGGTTACATGTATATAATACTTTTGGGGTGTTTTTTGTAAACTTTTAGGGGGCTTTTTGTAAACTATTGTGGGCTTTTTGCAAACTTTTTAGGGGCTTTTTGCAAACTTGTTGGGGCTTTTGATAAAATACTAACAAATATAGGAACATAAACAAAGATAAACAAACAAAGGCAAACAAGTTCATGATTGAACCATTTACAAGCCTGGATAAAAGCACAGACCTCACACATTTGCAAAATTAACCTCAGATTTCCAAACCAAAACCAAAAGATCAATAACAACAAAATTGCGAGAATATTTAAATGAATCAAGATAGAAAACACAAGGTATGTAAGGATCGGTATAAGATCAATAACTTGATATAAATGCCATCATAACTATCAGCAACACGATCACGATTAGTAAGGATAATCTATTTAATTACTTGATAAACTTGAAGAGTAGTAAGTTCGTCTATAAACAAAATAGTAGCACAAACATAGTCCACTTATTTCCCATCTTTCAAATGTTCTGGCATGAACAGGATCATGACAGAAGAAAAAAAAGAACAGGAAACAAACATAACACTCAGTTGGACTCAATAGCAACATTAAGAGTACTGCAGCAAGCCTCATATGTGCGTCTTCACAGCAAGGGTTAGAATCCAAAATAACCATAGAGACCTCAATATTTCCCCTGCATCAATCATCCATAGAATTAGTTAATTTTGCCACAAACGTATGATATCGTCATAATATGAAACACATAAGAGGTGAATAATTTGATTACAGCACATGGTCGTCAGAGTTCAGGCACAACATAATAAAAAGAGTTTCAGATACTCATAATCCTTTTGCTACATAGTTTTTTCCTCTTGGTTGCTGCTGATTTTTTTTTGGGTTTTATTCTCGGATGTGTTTACCCAACTAGCATAAGATATGAAGGAAATTAGACTCCCAAGTTCCAACTAGCATAATGTTCCTAATTTTCAGTATAAGATATTGTGAAATCTGGATAGGTTTCGGAACCAGATATTGTGAATGACTAGATTCTACTGTAACACATAAACAAATACATATCGTATATACAAACATGGAAATAAACAGCGCTCTGCCATGGGAAACTACATAGACTTTCTCCTTGTAGTCCTTCCTCTCATTCTATTTCCCTCTTCATTATTGTATGCATAATGCATTATCTCAATTGTAATAAAACACGGTACCATTAACATGTGAGATGTTGTAAATGCATCTGAATGGAGACATAGTTTATATCATACCTGATCTCTGCTAGTATAGCTTTTTGCCAATAGTTTCAATGCTGCACCTTTAGCATTTTGCATACGGTTTAATGCCATACTGCCACTGGCATCAACAACGAAAATTACCTGCCATAAAATAATTTTTTGAAAAAACTCACACAAAAGCATGACCTATATAATAGCACACAAGGGCCAAAATCAGTAGCATGTGCAGCCCCAGCAAACCTTAAAGAAAACAAATGATAACTTGAATTAGTCCATAATTAAAGTTCATGAAGTCATAAATAAGATACTCAAAAGATTATAGCATCAGGTGTGAGTTTGTTTCCCCTCGATGCACGACCACATTCACCTATAAGTTTCTTACTATGCAGTTATATCCGAAAAATTACTTCAATTCTAAGAGGATCGATTCTCCTTTAAACTGTCCAGACTGCAGTATAACCTGCCAGAGTTCATTTGCGCCATCAAGTATAAGATACAAAGAGAATCGATTTAGTGATTTAGAAGGGGAACTGTACAAACCACTAGATAATCATGTCAAGTCCAAGAAAAACAACAACATAGTCATAATTGAGTACGGACAAAACAACAACATAAAGGAAAGATTACTTCAATTCTAAGAGGAATTCTTTGCCATTCTTCACTCTATTGTAATAAAACAGTGAAGATCAGAAACCTAGAGGAAACTGTCACAAAATTAACCACAAAATTTCACCTTCATTTCACTGATTCCAGCCGCCCAAAATATGGTGATTAGAACAATGACCTAAATCAAATAGTCCCTAATTCTTTTGACAAATCGAAAATAGAAAAAACCCTAAAATGAATATGTTGCTAGCTAGCAGTCTCGTTTACCCTCTGTCTACTGCAAACTAACATTATCTACTTTGGCCTAGATTGTTCACATGTAATTTGGTGACAAACATTTGTCGACAAGTGTAAAGTGTTTATTAGCACTCTTAAATAAACGAACAAAGTAGAGCCAATTATAAGCACATGTTCCTCTATTGTATTCAGACCATGCAGATACACAAACAAAATAATAGATAAAGATAATATAAATCTAACTAGAGGTATTTAAAGAAAAAAAAATCAACTGCAATAATTCAGCCCATGCAAAATTTCAATCAACCATGTTCGCACACCAACCACATATGTATTATAAATAAATTTATATCCCTAAGTTCTTATCATCGCTTCTGAATTTTAGTACAGTGAAAGAGATTCTAAGATGATATCAACGCAACTCATATTCAAATACAATCAGACACATCTAAAGCGGTACTAAAATAGTTCAGATATAACCTGTAAAGAACACTCAACCTATAAAAATGCATTAGAATGTAAAATTATAAACCGCTGTCTACCTCACTACTTTGGTGCCATGAGACTTCAAGAATAATGTTGCTCGCTAACAGACTTATTTACTATTTGTCTCATTTCGAATATCTATTGCACTCTTGTGCAAGAAAGCTAATTAAGGCTATCTACTTTGTGCTATATAGTTTACATCTACTTTAGAGACAAATACCTATTGACAGGTGTCAAGAGGTTGTTAGCAGACTTAGACAACATCATAAATGTACAAAGTAGCCAATAATAAGCACGTGTTACTCCATTGTATTCAAAACCACACAGATAAGCAAGTAGTATATAATTTAGGTGAAGAGAGTTCCAAGGAAAATTCTAGTTCTGAAAACCACTAAATTTGTGTAATATATAGGTTTAAATAAATGGGTGGTTATTCAAACTCCATCAACATCTGATCTGATTTAAATGGTCATTATTATAAATCTAGATGTGAAAGTAGGATCAATTGCGGATAACTTTCTCTCAGCTATATTTTTTTTGATGGAAAATAGGGCATATTGCCCTATCATAAGTATGACATATAACTAAAATTGTGAGATACTTACAAAAGAAGATATCTTCAAATGATTTAAATGATATCTCTGAGATGGAGAAAAAATCCAAATCAGTAGAAAATATCTTAAGAGATAAGAATAAAAGAAAGCTACCAACAAAGAAAACGAAAAACACAGTCACATCTTTAACTATAAACTGTCAGCAATAAGGTCATTTTTATATTTAAAAAAATGAAAAAAAGGCAAGAAAACTCTATAGAATTGGCTACTTATATAATAACCTATGCAGAGAAGTCAAAATAAAGACAAGTCCAAGCTGTCTAAGAAAAACCTCTATAAAAGCCAACCCACCATATTCTCATCCTTCGATCTCTTCTTCATCAATACTCTCAGCACATACAATTACAAACTTCAAAAACATGAAGAGAATATGCTAAAACCTTTATACACTAAACCTTAACTTTAGCGTAAATAAAAAGTTAAAAACTTTTCTTCTCATACGCACAAATTTCACTTTTATACACTAAAACAGAAGTTTTACAGCAAAAAGAAGCAATTTCGTACAGTACCATACCTTCACTCGTGACCTCCCAGGAGACGAGTCATCTCCAATCGGAACACTGATCGAAGTCTGTAAAAATCCCCATTCCCACCATTACAACGAACGAAATCAATCAAAGAACAACAATCAGTTAACGAATCTTCACTCACCTGAGCTGCAAACGCGTGCGCCATCGCGAATATCGAAGAAAGACTAGGGTTTCCCGGTTGAGGCGGCAGAGGAGGCTCTGGCTTCGCGGTTGAGGCGGCGGAGGAGGCTCTAGCTTCGAGAGGTAGTTGAGGTGGCAGAGGCGACGGCGGAGGAGGAGGCGGAGGAGGCTCTAGGTTCGAGAGGCGGTTGAGACGGCGGTGGAGGAGGCGGAGGAGGAGGAATTGGGGTCGGGATTGAGGCGGAGGAGGAGGAATTGGGGTCGGGGTTCGAGAGAAAAGAAGAGCTCAGAGAGGAATTTGGGGTCGGGATTTAGGGTTTTTGTTTTGTGAATACAAGCGGGCGGGCAAACGGGTTAATAAACACCGCCCATTTATTGCCCATTTAGTATAATTTAAAATGAGCCCGCCCGATTAGACCCATTTAACTAAATGGGTGGGTTTTGGGCGGGGCAAGTAGTGGGCGGGCTAGGTGGGTAAATGGGTATGGGCAAAAATTGACTTCCCTAACGAAGATGTCTCTTTGTTATTAAATCGAAATGAAGATAATCCAAATTCCAAAAGAAAACGAACAAGAACATGCCCTGAAACTTTCGTTTCTGAATGGAAATCAGGATAAAGCAAAGTTAGCTTTACCACTTAAATAACTCCATATATAGGAACCAACATACATATATATTTATATCTGTTGGGAAAACAGATTCCTAATCTATTTTGGTAACATGAGGTTATTAGGATTCCTATTCTATTTTAATAACATGAGGCTATTAGGATTCCTAATCTATTTTGGTAATAGGTTATTAGGATTCCTAATTTGATTTGGCTTTTGGTTTAGAATTTCTAGTATGTTTATGATTTTAGGATTTCTATATATATGGAACAATTAGAATAGAGAAAAGTAGAAGAAAAATTGGGGATATTTGGAGCACAGAAAAGAGGTATTTTCTGAGCTATTTGTTTAGGTTTTGTTTGGAGAGATTAAGAGCTTGTTGGTGAGATTAGTTTGTTCCTTCGAGTGATTTGTAATCTCAGTTTGTACTCTTTCTCTATTAGTGAAAACCCCATGTTGCTTTCAAGCTTTATCCTCCAGAAAACTATGAATAATGGGAGAGTATGGGATAATTAATAGAAATTAATTAGAGTATATTATTAGTTTAGTCTGTAAAAGGAGGACAAAAATTAAAGTTGTAATTCGCATGATATTACATTGTAGTCATCCAACAACAAGACGAGTGAAAGCATCTTATGTCATGCTGTATTTTTTTACCCATTAATAAAATAAAAAAATATATTAAAATAGCACTTCAAACAATACAAGAAAAACAAAACAAAAAAAGAAAAAAAAGAAAAATAACTATCCTTCAACGTGGAGCTACTAAGTAATTTAATCCTCAGAAATCAAGAGAGAGGACCAGTTATGTTGGGGTCCGCGTCGAGGAACCAAACAAAACGTCGTTCGAGAAGGTAAAACTAATCAAACAATGCACAAACACAAAATACTAATTTTAACGTGGTTCAGTAATTGCCTACGTCCACGGGGCAATAAGGGGATGAAGTTTTTCACTAATAGAGAATAAGAGTACAAATTGAGATTACAAATCACTCGAAGGAACAAACTAATCTCACCACAAAGCTCTTAATCTCTTCAAATCATACTCCCTTTAAAAGAGAGAGTTGTGAAAAAACTTTTTGAAGACTATAATACCCATATTCTCTTTTGATATTACATTCTAATGCTAACTAAACTAAATTAATTATAATTGTTAATTAATTATATTATATGTCACTTTAAGTTTGCATAATTTTGTCCCTAGAACTTCCAACATTATTATAAAACTCTACATCATATTAATTATTAGTAATGAATAATAATATATTAATGGATAATCGCATGTCAATAAAGTATTTATGAAAAGATTAGAAAACATAGAATTGTCCTAAATTATACCATGAAACTCATATATATAGGAAAATTACAAAAAACATTCTTATGTTTAGGTAACAAGACATAAGGTACAAACATTAAATATTAGAAATATTAGGATAATTAAGCGCATCAAGATTCGTTATCTAAATTTTAAAAAAAAGTGCAGCGATACACAAAATGGAGGTATATAAGTATAATTTTGATAAACTACAAGGTATTTAAGTTCAATTAAGCCTACAAAAGATTTGAAACCTTTGTTACCCACAAATAATAGTATATGATCCCGTTGATAAATAATATTTATCATACAATATGAGGCCAGATGATTAGCTTATATTTATATAGTATAGGAGATTTTAAAAAATTAAAGTATCATATTTTGAATGAGTCTCAAGATTTTAAATTATTTTCTGAAATTATATCATTCTCTTAGAAAACTTTAGAAGAGGGTTTTGAATGACTACTACAAAGTGTTGGACATTAAATAAATATTAAAAAAAATAAAATCCAAGATATCAAGTTGCAAAAATCAGGGATATGTATGTAATATTGGGCATCATATGAGATAATATTCATATATAACATGACATTGTAATATGTAATCTAACATGTTAATGAATTTTAAGCATAAGAATTTACATCAAGATATATGCTTAAGATTTGGAAGAGCTTAAAGCGGAGAGATTTATGAGAAGAATTGTGGCCTTTGTGGTTTTGCGGGTTCCAATTTTGTCTCCTAAACATGATCCAAACCCCAACTCACAATCAAATTAAAAATAACATGATTTTCTCGACATCTTCAAATGGATATATCGACTATATTTTTAATAACAGTTGATAAAGAGAAAACATCAACAAACAAACGAAAATAACATAAAATATTACTGAGATAAAGTATTTAACCTGATATATTAGCCAATATAGCAATATATTGGTCGATATTTAGTAGAATGCCTATACGAGCAAATATGTAAAGGTTATTTAGATATTAGTTCCTTGATTTTAAATATCTAATGATTCTATGTTATTCCCAAAACATTTTGAAATTGCTTATAATTTTAGGGAGTAATATTAAATTATTAAAAATTTGAGGATTGTTATTTTTTTAATAATCCATATTTAAAAGAAATGTTATTTTTTAAAAAATCCTCTTAACTATGAGGATTAAAAAAACTCACTCAAGTGATTCAATTTGACAAACCCCCCTCATTATGTAGGGTGTTATAAATAACCCCTCTCAACTTTGGTGCAATTTTAGAAAACACCTCTCAACTATAGCATACCTTATAAAAACTCACATAATCATTTACACTTCTATCAACAAACCTCCTTAACGTAGTTATTTCGATAAGTGATTTGGACAAAATACCCTTTTAAAGAAAGCAGTTTTAATTAAAAAGAAACCCTCAACCGATAATAAAAGGATCACAACAAAATTTATAATTCTTTTCCCCTCTATATCACCTCTTTTGTCTGGCAAAAGTAAGATAAATCTTTTATGATTGATTGATATTTTGGTCTTTTCAAATCAAGTATTTGTCACATAATAGATAAGACTCAATGATGTTAGTTTTGAGAGGTTACGTTTAAGTGAGAAAAGTTCACTGGGGTTAAATCAAAAAATTTTAAGTTGAGATAGATTATCTACAAAGCACCCAAAACTTGGTGGGGATTTATTCAGTCTTAAATAGTTCTGTTGGGGAGGGGGGAGGGGGGGTTTGCTATGCCCTCCATAATTGAGGAGGGGTTTTCTAAAATTAACTCTTAAACAAAAACACAACTTAAGGTACATTTGATATCAATTTTATAAGAGTAAAGTTTATAGCAAGCTTTATCACTCAATGAACTGGTTTGGGTTATTTGTCCTTAAATTTACCCTACACATTAACTCTAAAAATCTTTTGCTATAAGAATCTCTAAGAGAATTTTAATATTTATTTGGGATGAGTATATGATCCTTTTGATTCCCCTTGTCTTTCACGATTCGTACTAAATTATTTGACAAAGTAAATTAAGTTATCATTTTATATTGCTCACATTCTTATAAGTTTATGAAGTTCATAGCTTGGATATGAGTATTATTGTAGATATTGTATTCTTCTAACTCCTTAAGCTAAAATTTGAGATGTTGTTTGACACTGGATAGATATGAATTATTTTTTTTTAAATACAATTAATATGAGTGCATAATATGTATAAATCATTCTCAGACTATATTTTATAATTTTCTGAAACTAACGAGTAATCATTTTGATAGATCAATTAGTAGTTGGGAAGATGTAAAAAGAGTACAACATTAGATATTAAAATTGATCACGTAATTTATATTTTCTTTCTTGATTGAATTTGTACATTCTACCTTAGAAAATTCTAGAAAAAAGTTTTTGAATGTCTATAATACTTGATCGCCAACTAACAACAGGTGGAAGTAAACAACATGTGGAAGTGGTTTTTTTATAATTGAACAAAATCCTAAACGACTAGAACCTATCGTTTTCTTTAATAAATTAAAGAATTTATTTTATTATTAATAATAATAGGTTTTTTTCGTATTGGTCCCTTACACCATTAATATGTTGAAATTATACATTCAAATTACTAATTAATCTTAAATCATTACTATATTAAGGCTTTAAACATCACTATTTCTCTGGAAGACAAAATGTTAAAATCACACAGGAAAATATCCAAAAAATTTAATATATTATGATAATTACAAAGTTTTTTACAACCATGTTATAGTAAATAAATAAACTTAAAGTAAATAATTATAATATTTGACCACGTGCAGTGCACGTGTATTCCACCTAGTAAACCCTAAACAAATAGCTTAAAAAATACCTCTTTTCTGTGCTCCAAATATCCCAAACTCAAGCCTTAAGAAACCCTAGAACGTGTATTGATATTTATACCAAACACCGAAACCCAATAAGAACAAGAAACTCAAACTGGACCTGACACGGGTCGCTATCGACCGCCACGGTCGACCGCGCCAAACGACAGAACCTAAAAAATGCTTACAGGGTCTGGCGGTCGACCGCGACAAACGACAGAGCCAAAAAATCGACTACAAGGTCTCACAGTTAACCGCGACGGTCGACCATGCCAAATCCAGACACAATCCATGAGCTTGTGCACGTTCGCGGTCGATCAGCCTTGCACCGCGGTCGACCGCACAGCTCCCAAACTGACTCCTACGTCCCAAAACCTGTTGTTCGCCAAATTTGTTCGCGGTTTCTTCAAGTTATATGATCTTCACCTTTCTAAAGGAGCTTTACATGGTCTTCACTAGTCAGCTATTATTATAGAATGAGCACTCATTGGCCTGCATGATTAATTAATTAATATTAATAATACATCTGAATTTTTTTTTTGGTAAATGAATGATTTTTTATTCACAAACCAAAATATAGAAGTTAAGTACATCAACAATCTCAAATATTAAAAACTGAGAACTAGAACTCGACAAACAAAGAACTCTCAACCTTCAGATTACAGGGAAAGAAACCAGTCCCATTCTTCATTTGGCACCAAAGGTTTGTTGAGGATAGCAGTATATAACTCGACTTTAATGTCCCTGATGATTTGGCTAGAGCATCTACTTTTCAATTTGAAGATCCTTTCATTCCGCTCTTTCCAAATGTAGTAAACGACTGTTGCAAGAGCCATTCTCTTTACTTTCAGTTTTGAACCCTTCACCTTTAGTCTATTGCAATACCAATCAAGGAGCAATCTCCAATCGCATGTCCTCCAACTAAACTTGAGCCAATCCATAACCCCATTCCAAACAGTCATAGAAAAACGACATTCAAAATATAAGTGATTGTGACTTTCCCATCCCCCTTCACACAGAGAGCAATGATTAGACTGAATTACCCCTCTTTTAAGCAGTCTATCCTTTGTGAGGAGTCTATTTTGGATAGCTAACCACAAGATAAACGAATGTTTTGGCAGGTTAGAACTCTCCCAAACTGTATCAGTCCAAGGTACAGATACGTTAACATTTATAGGAGAAAGGATCGTGTATAGCTCAGATAGCTGAATCTTGGAATGATTAGAACAAGCCTTGATGCTCTGAATTAGCAAATCAGTCCCTCCCACTAGATTCACAGCTTTATCCCTAGCTTTCAGCAACTGTTTCCATAACCAAGAGTCACCAGATTTCACCCTGACTTGCCAAATGTTAGATTCTTTTAAGTAGGTACCATGAACCCATTTAATCCATAGACACTCTTTATTTGAATGCACAAACCATAGTGTTCTGATTGCAGTGGCTAAATTCCAAGTTGAGGCAGAATAAATGCCCAGACCACCTTGATTCTTTCCTGTGCAGACCTTATCCCAGGACACAAGTGGAGCCTTGAGGCCATCAGATCTACCCCATAAAAAATCTCTGCAAAGATCATCAATTTTCTGAAGGACCTTTGAGGGCAGAATATAACATGAAGTCCAAAATATTTGAACACCAAGAATGATGCTTTTAATAACCTGCATTCTGCCTGCATATGACAGAGTTCTGTGCTTCTTCCAATCCTGAAATTGATTTGAAATTTTATGGAGAAGGGGACTGCAGTCAACAAAAGATAGTCTCTTTGAAACCAGGGGTAGGCCAAGATATTTGAATGGTAGAACACCCTCAGGAAGTCCAATGTGGCTAAAAATTTCATTCTTGATGGTATCATCAACTCCACCATAGTATATAGAGCACTTAGTGAGATTTGCTTCAAGACCAGAAATAGCACCAAATTTTTTGACACACTGATAGATTTTCAGCACAGATTTAATATCCCCTTTACTGAACAAAAGTAGATCATCAGCGAAGATAAGGTGGGAAATCTTGAGACTACCACACTTAGGATGAAATTTATACTCCCTATCATTATTCAGTAAGCTCAGTTCTCTTGATAGATACTCCATGCCTATGATAAACAAGTAGGGGGAGAGTGGATCCCCCTGCCTCAGACCCATTGCCCCTTTGAAATAGCCATGATAGGAACCATTTAGAGAAATGGAATATTTTGGGGTTGTAATACAAGTCATAATCCAATCAACAAAAGC
The DNA here is from genome assembly GCA_022839385.1 of Asparagus kiusianus. NCBI lineage: Eukaryota > Viridiplantae > Streptophyta > Magnoliopsida > Asparagales > Asparagaceae > Asparagus > Asparagus kiusianus. The sequence goes on from BQKN01000042.1 coordinate 1,243,227, forward strand.
AGTAGGAAAACCCAAACCTCTGAGCATTTTATCCAGAAAACCCCAGTTAATTGTGTCAAAGGCTTTTCTAATGTCAATATTGAGCATAGCTCTAGGGGATAAGTGCTTCCTACCATAGTTTTTTACCAGTTCATGAGCAAGTAAGATGTTATTTTGGATTTGCCTCCCCTTAACAAATGCACACTGAGCTTCACTGATGACAGCCCCCATGACAGATTGTAATCTGTTAGCTAGAATCTTAGAAATGAACTTATACAAGCAGTTGCAGCAAGAGATTGGACGAAAGTCAGCAGGATTTGTAGGACATTTCACCTTAGGAATGAGAGTGATAGCTGTTGAATTGACAGTCCCCAACAATTTGCCTGATTTGAAGAAACCTTTAATAGCTTGAGTGATTTCATCTCCCACAATAGACCACGCAGATTTATAGAAAGCTGCACTATACCCATCAGGACCTGGTGCCTTGTCATCAGGCATGGAAAATATAGCACTCTTAATTTCTTCTTTAGTAACTGGCTTTGATAGTTCTCTGACTTGCAGATCATTAAGACAGGGGCCTTTATGAATTATGTCAATGTCAGGGTCAATAGTAGTGGCTGAGGCTCCAAACAAAGATTTATAGTAAGAAACAAGCTCCGTAGCAATTTCATCTCCCTCTGTAATTCTATCTCCATTATTATTATACAGGATCATGACTCTATTAAGATGTCTGTTACTTTTGATAACAGAATGAAAAAACCTTGTGCATCTGTCCCCTTGAAGATTCCATTTGATTCTAGCCTTTTGTTGATAGAAAGACAACTCACACTCCAACAGTTTGTTGAATGTAGCAATACAGCCTTTTTCTTGATTAATAAGAGAATCATTTAAAGGGTCAGATGATAAAGCCTTTTGAGCATTTTCCAGATCCACCTTTGCTCTAAGAACCTGTTCACTGATATTACAAAAATGTCTTTTGTTGAGATCCTTCAGAGCAGATTTCAGAAGCTTTAACTTTGAACATACAGAGAACATGGTGTGACCAACAATAGAAGTACTCCATATGGAGGAGACTGTAGGTAAATAGTTAGCATGCTTGATCCACATCTTAAAGAATTTGAAGGGCTTCTTACCTTGCACTTGATCCTCAAAGATAGAAATAAGAGCAGGAGAGTGGTCAGAAAAACTAGGAAGAAGATACTCAACCTGACTTGAATTATAAGCATTAATCCAGTGATCATTCACTAATGCTCTATCCAATCTACTCCAAACTCTAGTAGTAGCATCTTGCTTATTATTCCATGTAAAAAAACATCCAACAGTTTTCAGATGGGCTAACTGGTTACTATCAATGAAATGATTAAAGTCCCTGGTATCTGTATCAGAAAGTGTATTGCCCCCCAATTTCTCATCTTCACTAATCATAGCGTTGAAGTCACCACAGAGCAGCCAAGGTAATGTCCCAAAAGCATGCTGAATCTGAGATAAATCTGTCCACAATGTCTTTCTCCCATCAGAATGATTAAAGCCATAAACAGATGATATAACACAAGTTAACCTTCCATCAAGAGAATTTATTGCACAGGTAACATGTTGAGCTAAAGAGCCAATGATATGCACATCCAAGATATTTGGATCCCACAGAATTATAATCCTGGCTTTATCTGAGTTATTGGCATTTGAGACCCACTTCCAGTTAATAGCAATTTTATTAGCTATTGGCTGAACATTAACCAGCTTAAGTTTTGTTTCCAAAAGAGCCAAGAAAGAAAGATGATATTGCATAAGGTGTTTCTTAACCAAATGCTGTTTAGGGGATTTATTTAATCCCCTAACATTCCAAAATGATAGGTTCATAAATTTTCACCCCCTCTGTCAATTGTTGAGGGGTCCAATGCAGAAATCAAGTTAGTAAGAGGAGAAAAGGGGTTAACTCCTTTACTTTTATTTCTGTGAACTTGAGGCCAAGAACTACCAGGGAGCACAGCATCCTTCCCTTTGTTAAGATTCAAAACAGGCTGAACATGCACAACATGCACAGCACTATTAGCATCACCTGCAGAGACCACTTCACTTGTATTTTTAGATAAGACTTCAGCTCCAGGATTCAAAGGAATATCAACTTTAGTAAGAAGCTGATTCTCAACAACAGGATTAGCACCTTTATCCATGGCTTCAGGCATCTGATCAACTACCATTTTGGAAGAAGTATCAGGCACAGCTTCCTTTTGTTTTGGGATCCATTTTTTCATTGGATAAAACTTTTTACAGAACTTTGTATCATGCCCAACATTCTTACAGTGGTCACACCATCTAGGCTTGAGTTCATAGAACACTTTCTGAAAATATTGAGAACCATCAGGCCCTTGAATAGCAATCTTATCTGGGAGAGGAGAGGGCATTTTCACTTCAACTAGAACTCTGGCATATGCCAGTCTTTGCATATTGGCAGTTAATATATCAGTAGCTATAGGGCGACCAATGATGCTAGAAATTTTACTGATCCCTTTAGCATTCCATAAATTCAGTTTTAGAGCTGGTAGCTGAATCCATAATGGATAAATGCAATCATTTAACTTCTCAAAATCATCTCCCACAGACCAAGGCTTCAACAACATAGGACGAGAACCAAAAAACCAGGGACCAGATAAGAGGATATTATTCATATCATCTTTGTTTTTAAACTTGAAAAGGAACACCCCAGCTTTAAGGAGGCTAATCTCAGGCTTAGCTAGAGGAGCCCAAACTTTATGGATGAATCCTTCCATTGCTTTAAATTTGACATTCAAGCCCATCACCTGTCCTACAAGAGAAGATTGCCAGGTAGAAATCCCCTCATTCCACTCTTCTTCATTAAAAGAAACCGTGTCATTTGATTCAGGGGGAATAAAGTTCAGATTTAAACCACTACCCTGCTTCCTGTTATCAGCAAAAAAACTAACCCAACTTCTTTTGGGATTCTCACTTTGGTTAGATTGAGCATTTGGGATTTTTCCATCCAGACTTCCAGATTCCAAATTGACAACATCATCTTGATTTTTTGAAATCAATGGAACAGTAACATTACTCGAAATCAAATTAGAAGACAAAGGAGATCTATTTTTAGGGAACAAATTTGAAATCAAGGGAGAATGAACCACAGATTCAGGAAGAATTGGGTTAGAAGATTCCAGATCAAGATCTAGCTCATCAGCCCAAGATACCCTGGAAGAAGTTCCAACTCCAGAAATAGGAGATTTACTCAAACTTCGTACCTGAACTCCTGCTAAATTAGCTTCACTTGGAGGGATACAGGATTCCAGAATTTCAGCCATTGACTTCTTCTTCTTTTCACCCTTAGGACCCGTAGAACCCATTACACTTGAAGAACTTTCGCCATCATCATCAGATCTAAGCTCAAATTGCTCATTAGGAGAGAGCAAACTCGAGTTAGATGCTCGGAGACCAATGTTGAATAACTTCCTTCCACTGTTCTTCTTCTTCTTCCCCATTAGATCTCGGCAGTGGCTCAGGTTAGCAGAGGAAAAATCGCCTGCTAAAATGAGCCATCAGAGCTGCCCCATCGACCATATACATCTGAATTTACTTTTCCTAACTTTCTATTAATAGTAAATCACCCTTGCAAGATGATGAGCGCTCTCTCTCTCTCTCTGCCTGCCATTCGTGGATAGATACACCTATATTGTGTATAACAAATTATAAAGCCTTCTGCTTTTTTGTTAATTGGTACATGGTCCTACGATGTGAGTCAAGAGTTGTGGCCAACACCCAACTAGTGATTGATGCGATCCAATAACCCCTATATTTTAAGAAAAGTGACCAATTAATTCAAGTTAGTGGAATCATTTGGAGAGAAGGTGTAACCAAAATTTGTTTGTTTAGCAATAATACATTAATTAGTTAAATTCAAGAAATGGGAGAATGTTTGAACATTTTGGCCATTAGATAATGAACTCGGTCTTGACGTCTGAAAAATATTGAAGGGCTGAATTTTTTTGCTGTTGTATACTTTTTATACGGCAATACTTAATGCTTTGTTTGTGAGTTTAGTAAGGAAAGAAACGGAAAGGTAAATAATGTAAAGGAAAGATAAAAAATAAAAGTGAAAAGATAAAATGTTGTTTGGGAGTTTAGTAAGGGAACAAAAGTAAATTTGTTTTATCTTGTTTGAGAGTTTTAATAAAGAGGAGGGAAATGAACTAAATATGTATAAAGTTATATAAATACCCTTACATATTGGATGTGAGTATATCTAAACCATTGATTTTAATTTCATTAAGGGTATAATTATCTTATCATATTGTAAAATTTTACATTGATTTTCATTCCATTCTTTCCCCCCAAAATTGGAGGGGAGGAAAATGGAAGGAAATTTAACCTTCCATTCCATCCTCTAACCCCTCAAAAAAACTCTCAAACAAGATGAAATTGAAATTTCACCTTAACTTCCATCTATTAACCTCCATTCAAACAAGGTGTAAGTGTCTCCTAAATTTAGTAAAGAGAAATTATTATAGAGCTCAAATCTAAATAAGCAACATGATAGGTTGTATTATCACATCACGGTTGTTGAATTAACCACTTAACCAGCTAGTGTGAGTTTAGGTATATATCAAATTAATTGTTTTCAATATAGTTCATAAACATGTGATTTAGAGATGGATACTCTTAGATATAGGTGGAAAATATATTATCTTTCATTATTTGCGAAAGAATTTTTAGTTCAAATTTATTTGTGAAAGGATATGATATCCTTGTTTTTTTTGAGAGTGAGAAAGTATTTAGTCGAATTAAATACACAACCTAAATGCAAGAATAGTTCCTATTTCAAAATTTTTTCAGTAGTCATATTTCATGATTTAAATTTCATTTCTTTGTAGAGTCCAAAATATCACTTTTGATATTATGACGAGCAAGAAAAGCAAACTTTTTTCCGCCAACAGATGATAATTTTTTTCATGAAAGAGCACTAATCAAAGCCCAAAAGCCAGTATCGTTCCCCTTCATCTCACCATCACATCAATACAAAGAAACTTACACTAAAAAACTAACAAACGCACTTTTTTTTTTCTTGTTTACGCAAGAACACATTTTTAATCCTCTAGAAACATAACAATGTTTTGCCATAAAAAATTGGAGGTTTTGTGTGTAAATACAACAGTTCTAGGAAAAACAAAGAATTTTCATTTATTATCAATAAGGTTGGTGCCAAAATCTTTAACGCCAAACAGATCCACTGAAAGCGTTTAAAAAAAGGAAAGAAAAAAAGAAACACATCCTAAATTCGTCAAACAACAATAACAAAAAAAAAAAAAAAAATTTGTCAAATCAAAATTTGTGTAAAAAGGCTCTCTCTTGGCAACCAAAGAACAACAATTATCAATACATGACCAAAAAAACCCACTAAAAGAAGAAGTGGGGGAAAACTAACCGTCAATTAAATCTAACAACAATCCACTACCCATTATATCCTCCAAGTATACATTTTAAGATAAATCTACAATAACCCAATACCTCAAACCACTTTTGGCAACCCATAACAAGCTAAATTAAGAAAAATGCAACCTCCATTTGTAGTAGCAGCATTTATCTTGATATATATTCTCTATAAATATTTCTCTAACTCAAGTCGTACTCTCCCCGCTCTCTCTCCAGCAAACAAGCATTACGATGCACCGCCGGAGTATATAAAACCTCGCTCTCTGCTCTCTCACAAGTATCCGGCACCGGCGGCTGAATGACCTGCACGGGCCCCGTACGTGCCGGCCGCAGAAGCTCTCCTCCTTCTCCATTGATGAGAGTGTGGAGCTTAGCTACAGCTTATGTTTCCAACTTAGAGGAGGACATATTGAGAGCTTATATTCAACTTGGCCTGATTGCTGTTTGTTGATGAGGGGAGTGGTGGAAGTCCACCATAGCATTAGTTTCAGTGTGGAGTCTGCACTGGGGACAGCTGGCTTTAGGGGGCTGGGCCCCAAGAAAATAAGAAAGCGGGCCATGAGTTAATAAATGGATCGGGCCTTTGAGCCCTGTGGGCTGCGATTGGTCAGTTCAGAGTGGGTGGTGATGCGTTTAATTTTGTAAGAAACTTACGTGCCAGGGGCTTTGTTTTCAAGCAGAATGTAATTAACCAGGATCAATTTTTTCATTTCAATGATTCATTCTCAGCATTTTACCATATAAGTCTCGCATGCGGGGTTTAAAAAGTATTATTATTACATTTCCCAAATGTGAAAGTCATGTACATAAAAAAAACTCAGCGTGCAGTCTGAGTTAACTACTCAATACAAAGCCAAATCTTAAAACAAAGAATACGACCCAGTCCAAATAGGGTGGCACCAGGGTCACACCCCCAACCACAACCTCAACCACACCCCCTCTCTCATTTGCTACAGTGTACCGAACCCCACATGAGATTTTAAAGGGTGTGCCCCTATCATTTTCCGTCCAAATACATGTCGTATCTATGGGACTGTTTAACAAATTTGTAAGAACTGCAGTTTTGATGGTTCTGACAAGAGCAGCTTCCTCTAGAGCTTTTTGCATGAAGTTTCTCTCTTGCCAAACATTGTCGACAGTAGCAGACAAAACCAGTCTTTTGAGTTGTTTAAACCCTTCTCCCTTCAAGTTTCCATTGTGCTAGTTTAGCAACAAATTCCAATCACAAGTTTTCCAACCCAGTCCAATCCATTATGGCATTCCACCCTAAACCAGAATACGTGCAATCAAAGAAAGAGTGCCGATGGCATTCCTCTTGTTGATGGCCAAGAGGACAAGGGATACCAAATTGTTTTAGTCTGTCTTTGATAAGAAGCTTATCTTGGACAGCAAACCATAACGTAAATGAGCGCTCTGGGATACACAGTATCGCCCCAAACAGGAGAACTCAGGCCCGCAGTAAGTTTAGTGTTGTGCGCAGCGGAATCGAAGGATACGAACAAGATAGGAGAACAAATCAACAACCAAACACAAGCACCACACAGCAAGACACTAAATTTTACATGGTTCGGCAATGTGCCTACTACCATGGGCCAATAAGGGGGGAGATTTCACTAAGAGAGAGAGAGAGAGAGAGAGAGAGAGAGAGAGAGTACAAATAGAATTTACAATCACTCAATAATCTCGCAAAAATAACCCTCAAACAGAACTCTCAAATCCCTCACAAAGTCTCACTTTCTAAGTGCTTAAAAAAATGCTCAAATCTCAGCTCCCCTTAACCCTAGAAACGTCATGTTCCTATTTTTATCAAATAGGAATTCAAAACAGGTCAGGAAATGAACATGGCCCAAAACCGCTACGCTGTCGACCGGGCATGAGCATCCGGTCGATCGGCCAGAAACCCAAACTCTCACCCTGTAACTCAGCATACCTTCAATCGATCGCACATACATGATCGGTCGACCGGCCAGACGTAGGAATCCAAACCCTGTAATCGTGCACCTTTTCGGTTGACCGAACATGCATGTTCGATCGATCGGCCAGCGACAGGGTTTCTTACCCTGTAATTTCATAGTCTGTCAGTCGACCGGCCTATGCACTTCGTTCGACAGACATGTGACTAGTCCTGTGCACTCCAAATTTTCTGATTTTCTTCACCGTTTCTACAAATCTCCATCTTGGCGAAATTTTTCCCAAAAACTGAGCCGACCTCAATACCAACAATCCCACTTGTTGCGTCCAGTACAAAGTGGAGTCAATCCACAATAACGAACTCAATCCACAACAAGTCAGGAACCCAAATGAAAACTCTAACAAAGATCTCTACCGTGTCGATATCAACTCATCAAACTGGCTGCATCAAACTGTATTCTCTTGCCCAAGGAATCAAGCCTCATGTAATTCACCCAAATGGCCTCCAAAAGCCCTCAACAATGAAAAATGTTTAACAACTCCAAACAATGACCAAATTTTACCCCAGTGACAACTTTGGTTAATATATCCGCCGGATTATCCTTTTTGTAGATCTTCTCTAATATAATGTATCCATCATCCAAGACATCTCGCAAAAAATGGAACCTAACATCAATGTGTTTTGTTCAGGCATGATACACCTGGTTCTTTGTCAAATAGATAGCTGACATGCTATCACATTTTACCCTGATGGTATCCTGTGTAATCCCCAAGTTATACAATAACCCCTGTAACCACAAAGCTTCCTTCATAGCTTCAGCCAATGCTATATAGTTTGTCTCCGTAGTGGAAAGAGCCACTTTAAACTGAAATATACATCTCCAACACACATGTGCTCCTGCTAGTGTAAACATATATCCAGTAGTAGACCAGCACTTGTCAAGATCCTCAGCATAATCCGAATCCATATATCCAACACAATCCTGTCCATTTCTCTCATTCTTCTTAAATACCAAACCAATATCCACGGTACCTTTGATATACCGTAAGATCCACTTCACGGCCTCCTAATGACCCTTCCCTGGGTCGTGCATATATCTAGGCACTATGCTCATAGCCTGTGATAAATCTGCTATTGTACACACCATAACATACATCAAGCTACCCACAACACTGGCATATGAAACTTTAGACATGTATTCACGGTCCTTAACTAAAACATGTAACATCTTAGATGATAGCTTAAAATAGGGAGCTAGTGGAGTACCCACAGTCTTAGCATTGCCATCAAAACTGAATTTCTTTAGTATCTTTTGTAAGTAGCTCCTCTGAGTCAACTTCAACCTCCCCTTCACCATGTCTCTTTCAATTTCCATACTCAATATCTTATTTGCTTCTCTAAGGTCTTTCATCTCAAATTCAGATGACAACTCTTTTTTCAACTTCCTAATACCTAAAATATTCCTGGAAACAATGAGCATATCATCAACATATAACAATAAATAAATATACTCACCATTCTATAGCTTGTGTATGTACACACACGGGTCATATGAGCTTCTCGTGTACCCTTGACTAATCATGAAACTGTCTAATCTCTTGTACCATTATCGTGGTAATTGCTTCAATCCATAAAGATATTTCTTTAGTTTACATACCAAATCTTTATTGCCTGTAGTTCTAAAACCCATTGGTTGTGACATATAGATCTCATCTTCTAAATCTCCATGTAGAAAGGCTGTTTTCACATCCATCTGGCCTAAATCTAAATCCAACTATGCCACGAATGTCAATAGTATTCTTATCGATGAATGCTTCACAACAGGTGAGAATACCTCATTGTAATCAATGCCCTCAAGTTGGGCATACCCTTTGGCAACCAATCTGGCTTTGTATCGAATATCCCCATCAAAAGATTCTTCTTTCTTTGCATATACCCACTTGCATCCAATTGTTTTCTTACCCTTTGGTAATTTTGCAAGTTTTCAAGTGTCATTCTTTTGAAGAGAATGCATCTCCTCCTCCATAGTTTTCCTTCACCTGATTGAATCAGAGCTTGGCTCTGCTTTCTTATATGTAGAAGAAACCAAATCATCAATGACCTTCACTGACAAAGCATATTCAATCATCACATCATCATATCTAGCTGGCCGACGAATGATTCTTCTTGGTCTATTAGCTGCAATGGACTTCTGAACATGACCCTGTTCCTGAGTCCCAATATCCACTGTATCCTCCACCTGCCCATCTGTAATATCTTCTCCCAGTATCACCTCTATAGAAGCCTCAATAGATACACGGCTATCTAAAGTCTATGGAGTCATATCATCCTTCACCCCCTGTGATACTCCACTAGTCTGGCCTTCCTCCACATGCTGAGAGACCTCAGGCCTCATCATGCGAGCCTCATTAAAAGTGACATCTCTTCTAATAATTATCTTCTTGTCTTCTGGATCCCATAACTTAAAGCCTTTAATTCCATCTCTAAAACCCACAAAGACTGATTTTCTTACCCTCGGAGTAAATTTACCATCATTCACATGATAGTAAACTGGATACCCGAATATCCGAATCAAATCATAATCACTAGGCACTGTACCAGACCATACCTCCATATGAGTCTTTCCCTGTATCACAGTGTACGACAACCTAATCACGAGATAGCTTGCATAAACCAACGCCTCGCCCAAAAGGATCTAGCTAATCTACTCTGTGAGAGCATATAACGCACATTCTCTAGTAAGGTACGGTTCAATCTCTCGGCTACCCTGTTTTGTTGCGGTGTCTTCCTAACTGTGAAATGATGCCCAATGTCGTGATCCTGGCAAAACTACAAAAATGAATCACTTTTGTACTCATCACCATTATCAGAATGGAGTACTTTTACATTTCTACCTATTTGTAGCTCTATTTTCTTTTTTCATTCCACAAAGATATCCAGGACCTCATGTTTATACTTCATGGTATATACCCAATTCCTCCTGGAATAATCATCAATGAAAGTGATAAAATAATTAGCCCCACCAAGAGATGTGTTTTTGGAAGGATCTTAAATATCTGTGTGAACATAATCTAATATACCTTGGGTGTTATGAATCGCGATGCCGAATTTTACTTTTTTCTTCTTCCCAAGTATGCAATGTTCACACAACTCCATCTTGCAGGTCTTTGCATCCTTCAATAGCTCCTGCTTTATCAATGTCTGTAGAGACTTATCACCAGTATGTCCTAATCTCATGTGCCATAGATGGGTAGTATCCTTCTCTGTAGTAATAGAAGCTATCAGACCCTCTGTTACTGTCTTGCCTTTTAAGTAGTAAATATTATTTTTTATGACACCTCTCATCATTACCATGGACCCCTTGGTGATCTTCAAAGTTGTATTCTCCATGATCACCTTATAACTTGATGCCTCCAAAGTTCCAAGTGAAATGATATTCTTCGTCAATTAAGAAACGAATCTCAGTTCCTTCAACTCCCTAGTCACACCGTCACACATACTGATTCGAACTGTTCCAATACCACTAATAGGACATACGTGATCATTTCCCATTAACTCAACATCCCTTCTCTCCAACTCCTTAAAGCTAGAGAACTAATTCCTCCTAGGGCAAATGTGGTATGTAGCACCTGAATCCAACATTCACTCTGTAGAGTCTGCATAACAAACTGACGGTAATGCTGAGCATGAATAGCCTGAAGAATTAGAATCTGAATTGTCATCACTAACTTTAGCAACATTCACCTGTGAAGTCTGAACAGCTTTCCCTTTGTTCTTCTCGGCTCTATCTTTCATCTTTGAGCATTTATTTTTCCAATGTCCATCCTCTTTGCAAAAAACACGTTACTTCATACCCACACTTCTATCACCACCTCTTGGCTTCAACTTTGAGCAATTAAATGGATGGGGTTTAGGACTACGGCCTTTCACTGCCATTACATCTCCCGATGTCTTCTCAGAGGGTTCGCCATCACTCTTCCTCAACTCATAATTCACCAATGCTGAGGTTATCTCCTTGTAACTAACAGTGATTCTATCATTAATCATTGTAAGAACAAATGTACCATAATCATCCTCTAGCAACAAACACAATAACAACATCGTCCTGTCTTCATCCTCTACTATGATATCCACATTGGCCATATCCAATAGCAATTTCATAAAGTTATTGACATGTTCTCTAATGGAAGTTCCCTCTTCATTTTGAATTGGTAAAACCTCTTCTTTAAATGAAGCTGATTCTCAATGCTCTTTGTCAAATACTTGTCATTGAGTGTTTTCTATAACCGTTTTACCGATGTTTCATTCATGACATCATAAATCAAATCCGACGTCAAACACTATCTAATAACCCTACATGTTCTACTATTTATTTTCTTTCAAACTTTATCCTCTATATCATCAGGTTTCTCTTGTAATTCAAGAGTCTCCTTTAAATTTTGAGCATCCAATGCATCCATCACTTGACACCTCCACAAACCAAAATTTATCTTTCTATCAAAATATTGATCATCAATTTCTGTATTAGTAACGGTCAAACCTTGTATTTCCTTAGTTAGGGATGATCTAGATGTACTTGCTTCGCTCATGTTGACAATCCAATCTTCAAACAAGAATCTGCACCAAATCCTCTTGTAGAAGCCCTAGCTTTCTCCTCCAAATCGAACCCCAAGCCAACCTGAAGATCTGATACCATTTGTTGTGCGTAACGGAATCGAAGGACACGAACAAGATAGGAGAACAAATTAACAACCAAACATAAGCACCACACAGCAAGACACCAAATTTTACGTGGTTCGATAATGTGCCTACATCCATGGGGCAAGAAGGAGAAAGATTTTACTAATAGAGAGAGAGAGTATAAATAGGATTTACAATCACTCATTAGTCTCACAAAAATAACCCTCAAACAAAACTCTCAAAACTCTCATAAATTCTCCCTTTCTAAGTGCTCAAAATAATGCTCAAATCTTAGCTCCCCTTAACCCTAGAAACGTAATGTTCTTATTTATATCAAATAGGAATTCAAAACAAGTCAGGAAACGAACATGGCTCAAAACCGCTACACGATCGATCGAGCATGAGCATCCGGTCGACCAGCGAGAAGCCCAAACTCTTACCCTGTAACTCAGCATACCTTCGGTCGACCGCACATACATGATCGGTCGACTGGCCAGACGTAGGAATCTAAACCCTGTAATCGTGCACCTTTTCGGTCGATCGGATATGTATAATCGGTCGACCGGCCAGCGACAGTGTTTCTCACCCTGTAATTTCACAGTCTGTCGGTCGACCAGCCTATGCACTTCGGTCGATCGACTCGTGACTAGTCCTGTGCACTCCAAATTTCCTGATCTTCTTCGTCGTTTCTACATTTAGCATATAGCTCCTTGAGTTTAATCCTGTTATTGACACATCATTCAAGTATAGCAGAAGAGAGAGCAGTAAAATTACCAAAGTAGTTGATCGCATAGTCTCTTATCTTAACATGTTGCTTCCACATCCAAGAATCTCCCAATTTGCTTTGAGCTCCCCAAATATTTTGATGCTTTAGATAGTGTTCACCCACCAATTTTAGCCATAGCAAATATTTTTTCTGAAGGATAAAGAATCTCCCAATTTGCTTTGAGCTCCCCAAATATTTTGATGCTTTAGATAGTGTTCACCCACCAATTTTAGCCATAGCAAATATTTTTTCTGAAGGATAAAACCATAAGAGCTTGATAGCAGCAGCCACCTTCCGCTGTTGTGCAGGGGGAAAACCCCCAAACCTCCATGCTTTTCAAAGTTGCAAACAGACTTCCAAGCAACCAAGTGGAAAGATTCATCAATTTCCCCCATAAAAACCTCTACAAAGAGCATCAACTTTAGCTAACACTTCCTTTGATAGAATGTAATTCCGAGTACAAAAGATTTGTATCCCCAAAATCACATCCTTAATTAACTACAGTCTGCAAGAATAAGATAGAATTCTAGATTTCATCCAACTGTGAAATTGATTTGTAATCTTTTGGATTAGGGGATTACAATGAAGATAATAAAGTCTTTTGCAAATTAGAGGCATTGATAAGAGGCTCTTGCAAATTAGAGGCATTCCCAAGTACTTAATTGGTAGTTGGCCTTCATGAACCCCAAATTCCACCCCAAATTCCTAAGTGTATCAGTTTTGATTATAGGGTCTGGGCTACCAAAAAAAAATGGAAATTTTTGCATTTTTTTTGCTTCAAAACCAAATACCAAACAGAAATCATGGAAACAACTGTAGAGTTTTTGAATAGAATATAAATCACATCTACAAAATAGCAAGAGGTCAGCAACAAAAATTAGATGTGATACATGCAACTTTGAGCATTTGGGATGCCATTCAAAGCTCTTATCCATTTTGAGATTGTTTAAGCTAATTGACAAATACCCCCATACCAAAAATAAATAGATAGGGGGATAAGGGGTCACCTTGTTTCAAACCATTTTCTCCTCTAAAATATCCATGTAGTGCGCCATTAACTGGTAAAAAGTATTTAGGTAAAGAAATGAAAGTACATATCCAATTGGTATATTTTGTAGGAAAGCCAAGCCCCCAAAAGCATTCGTTATAAGAAACTCAAGCTTATTGTATCAAATGCTTTCCTAATGTCTATACTAAGCTTGACTCTTGGTGAGATATTCTTCCCGTTGTAGTGTTTAACTATCTCATGAGCTAACAAACTATTGCTAGAGACCTTTGATAAAAGCATATTGAGCCTCATTGATCAAGTATTCTGTAACTGCTTGCAGTCTATTGGCCAATATTTTACATATAATTTTGTAAAAGCAACTGCAACAAGCAATAGAACTGAATTCAGAGGCCAATTTCGAATATTGAACTTTAGGAACTAAAGTTAAAGCTGTGGAATTGATCATACCAGGAAGCTTCTTTAATGTGGAAGAACTCCCTCGTCGCTTGAAATAGATTTACACCAATATTTTTCCATGTAGCCTCGAAAAAATCTACATGATAGCCATTACGGCCAGGTGCCCTGCAATCTACAATTGAGAAGACTACATTTTTTATTTCTACATCAGATATTAGAGCATTGAGCATTTCAATATGATTAGACAAAAAATATGGACCATTCTGAATAACTAATATATCAGGAGCATCGACAGTAGTAGAAGTTCATATGAGGTTTTTGTAGAAGCTTATGAGCTCTTTAACAATTTCCTCCCCATCAGTGAGTCTAGTACCATCTTCTCTGTAGAGCACATGAATTTTTCTATGATACATCCTTGCCTTTACAATGTTAGGTTCGATTAATCCAACGAACCCATGTGGCCCAACCTACTCATTTTTGGATTTGATTTAAAGTTGCCATCAATTTAAGTTAGGATCAGGATGCTAACCACATAGTCTGGTTAGACAGTTTCATGTTTATCAAGTTGGGTGATTATGTTGAATATCTAAAGATATGATCGATCAGAGTGTAATCCTATGGTTGTGATTAAACCACGATGTGTAGTCATAAATATCTATTTAAGGGTGGAAGTCCCTCCTCTCAACCGTAGGCAGAAAAAAGACCAAATTCCCATCGTTGGCTATGAGAGGAGAGAGGAGAAGACTTCCATTATTTTCGGCGGTGAACGATAACTTTAATTTAAATCTCTAGTTTAACTTTTTATATCTAGATCATTAAATAATTCAACAGTGGTATTAGAGCTTTGTTTGTGCATGAATTTTTGATCTAGAATTAAAGTTTTTTTTCGGATTAATTAAAAAACAATTCAACGATTTGCAAGTTCTACGACCATGGCCATCATTGGTTTTCTTTTGTATATATATATTTGGATTAGTTAAATTTCATCTTTGCTGCGCATGAATCTTTTACATCTGGATTAATTAAAAAAATATTTTAATCATGGTCGCAACAACCATGGCCGCATCAAACATTTTGATCTCAGGATTTTTTTTGTATGCATGGCAAACTGCTCCTTGTGGTCATGGCCATGGCTACTGGAAAAGTTCTGCGGCCATGGCCATAGCTGCTCCTCGCGGAATAACAGCACGACGATGGGGATGCGGTTGGCGGCGAGGTTGCAGCCGGCGGCGGCCATGCGGCCCGTAGCGGAAACATTCTATTGGGTCAGGTTGAATTAGGGTTAGGGTTTTAATTAATTAATTAATTAATTAATTTAAGTAGCAAATAATTAGATTAATTAGTATAATTAACTACCATCTATTATTTGAGTTATATAACCCTATAACCCATTAAGCCAGACCCGATCTAGTATTTAATGGACCCAACCCACTACAGTAATGTATTAGATCCATTAAAATTCTGACCCAACCCATTATGAAATAAGTCAGACCCATTAATTTCCAGACCCGACCCATTACAGTTTTGATCATTCATTTTGTTTTGGTTGCTACAGATCCGTTTTAAGTCCGATTTGAGCCCATAAATAGTCATTGGAAAGATCATTTTGTGTACTTTTCAACTATACAGTTTTTATTTTCATTTCATAAAGTTTTAATACAAGAATCTGGACAATTCATAAAAACTTATTGTATGCACATAAAGATAATTGATTTACCCTGATTATTTACCCTGATTATATCCTTAATTCAGGTAGGGTAAATATTTAGGTTCATAATTAAATAAATTACAGCATTAGATCAACCTATGGGGTTAAGGTAGATCAGTAAAACAATCACTTAGAAATTATGATAGAGTAGGTTAGTGTTTTGCCCAAAGGTGACCAATCTATAATACTCTAATTTTTAAGGTTGAGTTCAGTCTCATTTGGACTAGAAGGTTGCACTTACCTGTGGATGGACTACTAGTCTAGCTTAAAGGTGTCTAGGAAATCCCCTATAGGATAAGTGGTGCGGGATAGTTGAAACAGGTCAGTGAGAGGAGAATAACCCTATTGCCCAAATGTTAGGAAGTATTCAAATCAACCTGACGTTGTGTAGGCTAGTCTTGTAGGTGATTATATATCACATTTGAGGGGGGGATAGCATGTCAAATCACTTGCCCAAAGGTGTGATGAGATGATGCACCCACCTGTCCTGCAGAGTAAAAGGTTGTATATGTAAAACTCTCTGACCCATCCATTCTAACTCTAAATTGGATGTGAAAATATTAAAGTTAATAAAATTAAAGGTCTCATTTGATTTATACGTCCATGGTTTAATACAGATGGACGAAAAATTAATTAATTGACGGTCTTTATAGATTAAATATGAATGCATCTTTTTCTTCCCCTCTCTGTATGTCTGTGAATTCATCTTCTTCTGGTACAAAGCGTCCTAGGCTTAATAGTAATTCTCCCATACTTTGGCACCGGAGATTGGGACATGCTTCAAGAAAGTGATTGAAATCCTTAGTAAAGTCTGGTGTTCTTGAATAGTTAGATTTCTCTAAGTTTGGTACTTGTATTGACTGTATCAAGGGAAATATGACTAAATTGAGAAAATTTGAAGCCTCTAGGAGTGAAGGTCTCCTTAACCTCATTCATAAAGATATTTGTGGACCTTTTCCCACTCCCTCTCATAGTGGTCAGCGATACTTCATCTCATTCATAGATGATTTTTCACGGTATACCTATATTTTTCTTCTTCACCACAAATATGAGGCACTGGATGTTTTCAAGATCTTTCAAGCTGAAGTTAAAAAAACAGTTAGAAAGAAAGATTAAATCTGTGCGTTCTGATAAAGGTGGGGAATTCTATGGTAAAAGCGACCAGGACGGCGCAAATCATTGTCCCTTCATTGAGTACTTAAGGTCACAAGACATTATTCCTCAGTATACTGTCCCAGGTTTTCCACAGCAAAATGGAGTAGCTGAAAGAAGAAATTGTACTTATCAAGATGTTGTTCGTAGCATGATGAGTCATTCATATTTTTAGGGTGAAGCATTGAAGACAATTGTATATGTCATAAATTGTCTCCCTTGTAAGATAGTAGCTGAGACCCCGTTAAAGCTTTGGACTGGCAGGGATCCTAGTCTTGATCATCTGCATGTTTGGGGATGTCCAGCAGAAGCGCAACCTTATAATCCAGACATTAAGAAATTAGAAGCCCGAACAGTATCGTATCACTTTATCGGCTATCCTGCATGATCTAAGGGCTACATGTTCTATTGTTCTTCTCGATCTACCTAATTCTTCAAGACACAACATGATGAGTTTTTGGAATACCCTAATGCTTCTTTAGAACATCGTGGTCTGAGTTTTGAGGAATTTTTAGAAGATGAGCAGTCACTTCCGCTATTAGATGTCATCTCTAGATTCCCTACTCTTCCAAATAGCATTCCACCTCCTCCTCCAGTTCAAGAAACCTTTGTACCTGCAGAAGAGCCATAAACTGTTAGAAGATCCTCTAGAGTCAGAAGATCTGCCATACTTGATGACTATGAGGTGTATCTTTAGGAAAGTGGATGCATTGATCCAGAATCCAATGGTCCCTCATCATACTCAGAAGGTAGAGCCATCATTCATGTAGCTGATTGGTTGAAGGCTACGGAAGAAGAGCTCTAGTCAATAGAAAAGAACTCTGTTTGGGAGTTGGTACCTTTTCCGAATAAATCTAGAGCGATAGAATGCAAATGGGTCTTCAAGATCAAAAGGGATTCTGAAGGAAACATTGAGAGATTCAAGGCCAAGCTAGTGGCCAAGGGTTTCAAGCAGAGAGAAGGGATTGACTACATCGTCACTTTTTCTCCAGTATCTAAGAAAAATACTCTCAGGATAGTTCTTGCTCTCGTCGCCCATTTTGATCTTGAGCTCCATCAGATGGATGTCAAGCGGCATTCTTGAATGGATATCTGAATGAGGAAATATTTATGGTGCAGATTGAAGAAGTTAATACATAATCTCAAATAGGCTTCCAGACAGTGGTACTTAAAATTGCATCAAGTAATAGTATCAAATAGTTTCTGAGAGAATCCTGTCGATCGCTACATATACCTTAAAATCAGTGGGAGCCGATTCCTCATTCTAGTATTGTATAAAGATGATATATTGTTTGCCAACAACGATATTTATCTCCTACATGAAACTAAGGATTTTCTTTCAAGGCATTTTGATATGAAAAACCTCGGAGATGCTCATTATGTTTTGGGCATCAAGATCCATAGAGATCGGACTAAAGGATTGTTGGGCTTATCTCAAAGGGCTTATATTGAGAAAGTCCTTTAGCGATATGGCATAAAGTTTTATGCACTAGGTGAAGCCCCAGTTGTCAAAGGAGATATGTTCAATAAATCTCAATGCCCGCAAAATGAAGTTGAACATAAGCTCGTGAACTCTGAGGAGTATGTCTCTACAGTTGGCGGTCTAATGTATGTAGTGTCATTCATCAGGCCAGATATCAGTTATATCGTTGGAATATTAGGCAGGTTTTAGCAAAATCCTGGTGTAGCTCATTGGAAAGTTGTAAAGAAAGTTTTGCGGTATTTACAGAGGACCAAGAATTTCATGTTGGTCTACAAAAGGTCTAAAAATCTAGAAGTCATTGGTTATTCAGATTCAGATTTCGTAGGATGTGCTGATAGCAAGAAACAACATCAGGTTATATATTTCTGCTTGCTGGAGGAGCGGTTTCTTGGAAAAGTGCCTAGCAGTCCTTAGTGATGAGATCCACTATGGAGGCAGAGTATGTTACTGTATTTGAAGCAACATTGCATGCCTCTTAGAATTTCATCAGCAAACTAAAGATGGTGGATTCCATTCAGAGATCAGTAAAGTTGTATTGTGACAACCAGGGAGTCGTACAGTTGGTAAAGAACAAGAACTTTTCCAACAGGAATAAGCACATCAGTGTGAAGTACTTGTTAGTCCTTGATAAGGTCGAACAAGGATTGATTGAGGTTCCTCATCTGCCGACTCAGTTGATAATTGCTGATCCCTTGACCAAGGGAATTTCTCCAGCGCTCTTCTGTTAGACCCAAATGCCACTAGGAAAGAACCCTAGAGGGGGGAAATCCACAAATAATATATTGGATATAGATATCCTAACAAATTAGATATGTAACAAGATATATATACAAGGATATAGAAACAAAGGTAAGTAAACAAATACAAATAATATATTGGATAAATTAGACAATGAGAGAATGACAGTAGAGATAAACAAAATATAAGTGCACAAGCCAAACCCAAACACATAAGAAATTATCACGGAGTTTAGACCTTCCGTCCTATATCTCTGTTCCCCACTCTCGGGGAGAAATCCACTATCACACCGGGTTTTCAACGCTCACGCGAAAACGTTTACACCATACAATATTGGTTTTCTAGCTCACCGGAAACTTTACAATCAATACTCTTGCAATCCCACTCTACACCCTCTTAGTGTTAGTCGCTAGCCTGTGTCTCCCTCAAGTGCACAGATATACAACCTCTCTCTAGGCTTTACTACCAACGCCACTCCTCTTGGGATGGCCCCGTCTCTCACCACACACTTCTCTCGGTGTACAAGTGTATTACAAAGTGTATCCTCACAATGAAAGCTCAAATACAATGTTTGTTCTCTATAATGGATGAGAACTCTATGTAAGCTCACACTCTGAGACAGAATCTCACAACCCCAATATATACTATGTATGTAAATACAATAAGCTCAAAAGGTTGTGTGTGAACAATGAGTATAATCAAAACAAACTAAACTCAAAGTAAATCTAGCTTATGGAAATTATAATCAAAACAATAAATAGCTAGAATGAGTTTAGGAAAACTTCTCTATGATGATAAGAGAGAGAGAGAGAGAGAGAGAGAGAGAGAGAGAGAGAGAGATGAGTTGAGTTGAATGCCCAAACACCAAAGAATGATCTCCGCAAACTCTTAGGAAAATTTCTTCACAAACAAACTCTTAAACAAACTTATAAACCCATAAACAAACTTGTAAAACTATTTTAAAACTTTTCTCTTGTATATATTAGGTCTGAGTTATGAGGGGGTATATATAGGAAACTTCAAAGCCAAGGAGAAACTAAGAAAACCCAGCAAAAAGATAAAAAATAGAAAGTTGGAAAAACTAGTCGTTGGGCCGTCAATCGATTGATACTGTTCATCAGTCGACTGATTACCCGACCGTTAGAGTCAGCCCATCGGTCGACTGATGATCTCGTCAGTCGACTGATAGCTTATTAGTGATAAAAATAGAAACTTTTGTAATTCCAGGTGAGTTCATCAGTCGACTGATAAACTCCATCAGACGACTGATAACAAGTTATCAGCCTGATTAAAACAGTAAATTTAAATTTTGAAGTGCCTTTAAAAATAGCAAATAAATTCTAAAAAATATAAAACTTTGAGAAAATATTATAAATATGATAATAAACATGTTACAAAAAGAATTTTCGGAATTGTACTTCTCAATAATGAAAACTCATAATTTTTTAAATATGTCCAAAAACATGAAAACTAAACATATATGTTTTTCTCATTTGACATAAACAAAATATTGAAACATTTGTAAAATGATTTTATAGACTTAATGAATTGATATAAAATATTGTTATGAAGTCCATAAACAAATAATTCAATATTTTCATAAATTCATTTTTGTATAAACTTGAAAACTATAAAACAAAAACATGTGTGTGTGTGTGTGTGTGTGTGTGTGTGTGTGTGTGTGTGTGTGTGTGTGTGTATATATATATATATATATATATATATATATATATATATATATATAT
>BQKN01000043.1:0-12361 GCA_022839385.1 Asparagus kiusianus
AGAGAGAGAGAGAGAGAGAGAGAGAGAGAGAGAGAGAGAGAGAGAGAAAGAGAGAGAGAGATCGTCGGAGATTTGGGCGAAGCCCAGCCAAAAAACATCTGAGCCTGACGCTCTCCGGTCTGCCACATGCCCGTGAAATGCAATAGCTCCATGAATCTGCTCTCAAAATCTGCCACGGTCATGTCTTCCTGAGTCAACCGGGATAACTCGAGTTCCTTCCCAGTCCGTGCTGCAGAAGAAACATACTGGCCATCGAAGAAATAGGTGAAATCCTCCCATGTGAGGGTCATCCTCTGCTCTGGAGTAAACTGTAGCCGGTACCACCTCCCGGCATCTCCCTTCAGGCTATACGATGCCAATCTCTGCTTCTGCACCGGGTCCACACTGAGTATATCGAGGATGTTGCTCACATCCTCCTTCCACTTATGGGCAGCTAGAGGGTCTGGTGACCCTTGAAACTCTGGTGCCCTCATCTTCTGATACCTCTCCACCATACGAAGCCAAGTCTCCTGCTCTGTGGCTCTGTCAGGTACTGCCAGTGGAATAACTGCAGGTGCTACCTCTGGGTCTCTCTCTCTGATCGGGATGGCCGGTATCCCCTGCTGCTGAGCTACTGGTGGTGGTGGTGTCCGTGGTGCAATGTGAGTCGTCACCATCTCCTCGATAGCTGTCATCCGAGCAATAAGGGGGGCCATAAGATCCACCAGATACTGAGGAGCCTGCTGCGGCTCGGGTGGAACCTGCTGGGGCTCGGACTGAGCTGGCTGCTGATCAGGTGGAGTCTGCTGTGACTCTGCCTGGCTAGCTCTCCTGGTACGGGGCCTACCTCATCCTGCCATCTCTCTCCTGATGGTAAGAAAAACAAAAGTCCATAAGTCAAAATAGACCTTTATAAATAGCGTATCATAATACAATTTTTCACAACATATAGTATTCACACAAATACTTTGAATTTATGCAAAATAGTTGTCATAAAAAAAAATATTCTCAATTTTGAGATATACGCATATATCGTCCTCACTCATACTAGGAAATCCTCTCGGACTCTATACATGAATCCTAGGAAACTCTATCCTAACTCCACGACTCGACACAGGATGATCCTAAGGATACTGGAACTAGAGGCTCTGATACCAACTGTGACGCCCCTGGGTTCACACAAGGCTGCAGTCCGAGGTGAAACCAAGAATGTCAAACCTGCCATGCACCACACCGTGCAATAACATGTTTCACCATCACAATTACTATCTCTCTAGTGGAATCAACAACAGGTGTAGGTACAAAGCAAGTAAAAGGTGAATCGACAAATACTGAATGAAATGATAGAACATAACATGTCTCATCAACGAAATAAACTGAAGTACATAGTCAAAGCCTGAACTGAATAAACTGGAGTTCCTTAACAAGTCTCAAAATACAATAAGTCTGAATAAAGGAAATAAGGCGCACAACCTTTACAACTTCTAGAATAAACTCTCAAATGTCTAACATCACTACAGGGGAGCCCAAGGAAAATAATACACAGCTAAAATGTAAAGCTGAACACTAAAGTGATCCGCTATCAACCTGCGACTCTCCGTGCTCCTGGCTCGTGACCTGAAAGGGGGAGGGACAACGAGCGTCAAAGCGCTAGCGAGCAACATCACAACCAACCCCAAGGGATAGGGCTCGTTGTTTATAAAAAATATATACAATAATACATAATAGCATTAAATCATCATACAAACAGATATGGGTCTTAGTACTTAGGGAAATACAACACGAGCATAGGTACGTCGAGCGAAATAATCCAAACAAGGAAACCCTCATGTATATACCTTGTATCTCAAATTGTAGATCCCTAAACACCAAGCCCGAGATATGATAGAGGAAACAACAAAAGAAGACTACTCATCTCAAGATTTAAATATGATGTCGCGTCCAACTCAAATAGATATCATGTCCAGCCAATACAGGTATGGGTATCAACTCTCAAGGTCTGAACTGAGGTAGAGGCTGTCCAACACATGGACTACATACACAAGCTGTCCAACGCATGGACTAAGTATATGAATTATCCAACACATGGACTATATTCAATAACTGCCCAACACATGGACTACGTTTATGAATATCCAACACATGGATTAAAATTGATGAGTGTCCAACACATGGACTAAGTACAATAGTTGCCCAACACATGGACTACGTTTATTGGTTGAATTAGGTACATATACCCAAGCTTCTAACATGTCGCGGTACACGAAACTAAACTCATGTCCGTATATCACCTCACATGGAAACATATAAATTCTGTCTACAGGTATATTTATATACACAGCATGTGATTAAACAGAAATACAAAGAAAAACAGGAAAAACTCAGATGAGTCGACTCATGCTCATTTATGAGTCGACTCATGTCTCATGGGTCGACTCGCGACCAATAACGAGTCGACTCAGCAGAAGGAAAAAGGCATCAGGAAACGACTTTGTGAGTCGACTCATGCTTAGTTATGAGTCGACTCATGACTTATGGGTCGACTCATATACTAACGAGTCGACTCAACAGAAGCAAAAAGGAAATGCCACAACACTTTGTGAGTCGACTCATGACAGTCATGAGTCGGCTCGACCTGATGAGTCGACTCATGATAAGTCGTGAGTCGACTCACGGGCTGAAATCTGCATTAATATGAATTGAACTTATTCTACTCGTTCCACATCTCGATTTTACTAGTATACATACATCTAGCCTTCAGTTTTAGGCTATTACACAGTGAGAAAACATATGTAGCATGAGAATCGATCACTTATATGTTAAACCTAACATTTAACCTTAAACATGAAGGAAATACATTAAACCAATATAAAAACTTGTGCTTTTATTCTTTAAACAAAATTCCAGATCTGGGTTTTCATCAAAACTTGTTGGTGGAAGTTTTAAAAATCTGAAACACGTGATCTTGAACTTTTCACTAGTAAGAACATCATTTTATATTCGAAAATACATCTTAGGCTCAACAAAATTCGTGAAAAACATTTATGAAAACATAAAAGCAAGGGAGAGGAGTTTGGCGAGATGTTACTCGCCTTAGATGTGGTGGAAGACTATCCTCTTTGATGAAATCCAAAAGAAATGCTGAAATCCCCCTTGAAACGCCCCCAAGATCACCAAGAACACCTAGGGTTTGAGAGAGAGGAAGATGGGCTAGGGTTTCTTGGAAGATCTGATGAAAAATGGGTATTTTCGGGTTCCAAACGATATATATGAACCAACAAAACCCGACCCGAAACCCACAAACCCGAACTGAAAGAGGCCAGAAAAACCCGATGAGTCGACTCATGACTTATGATGGGTCGACTCATGGTCATGGGTCGACTCATAATTTTTATGAGTCGACTCAGCAGAAGAAAATTTGCAACAGGACTCGATTTCATGAGTCGACTTATGACAGGCGTGAGTCGACTCAACCTGATCAGTCGACTCATGACATGCTATGAGTCGACTCATGGACAAAAATCTGCATACTTCGATTTCTTTTGCACACGATTTGCAAATTTGCAACTCAACTTCATATCTGGAGCATATACACATCCTCATAAGCTCAAAATACTAGTTTCCATGCATGACCATGCAATAAAAATATTTATTATTTATTAGATATCATTATTCACTCAAATTCATACTTATGAGTTGTCAAAATCAACGGGGTCTTACAGAAGGTAATAGTGTGTAAATAGGCACAAAATGTAAGTGAGAGTGGATGTGACAATGAATGAATGATTTCCACAAGGAGAGATGAATAAAATTAAGAATCAAAAAGGAAAATCAAGAATGAAAATAAAATTCAAGAAAGTAAAGATGGCGAATTCAATTAAAGATATGAGTAATCTAGAATTGAATCCACTTCTTAGAAAATAGTGATTTCCTAGAGGGTTCTAGCCTAAAGGCGAATCAAAGAAAATAAAAATAAACAAAAAGAAAAAGTAAACCCAAGAGGGTTCTAGCCTCAAGGTGAATAGTGCAAGAAATTAAAATCTAACTACAAAATAAATTATAAAATCTAAACTATAAAATAAATTGTAAGAATTAAATGTAAGAAAATAAATCTACTTTATAAGCATGAAATAAATCTAAGGCAAGAGGGTTCTAGCCTCTTGGCTGTTTAAACAAGAAAATAAAATCTAATTACAAGCATGAAAATAGATCTAAACTAATAAGCAATAAAAGAGAAATAAGAAAAACAAACCTTAAAATATAATTTTTGTACAAAGGATTGATTTTTATAGCATATAGTGGGAAAATATGTGATTTCAGAATGTTAAAAAACTCACCAACGTTTTGTGAATTGAAGATCTAGATCTGAAATGTTTTTATAAGAGATTTAACACGAGTTTTGTTTTAAAAATGTTTTAAAACATGAATGCACATGATTAGGGTTTTGGATATGTAATTATACATGAAATTTTCATTTCAGTTTAGTTCATACATGTTAATATCAGTATCTTTATGCTTGGGATTGATGGGGATGATTTTTTTAGATAGATTGTATGGTAGAAATCAACCTGCACAGAGTTTCTGCAGTCAATCGGTCGACTGATCAGTCGACCGACGGGCCGATTTTTTCAGCATCAGTCGACTGGTCAGTCGACTAACGGGTTGATTATGTTTTCTCAGCTTCGCAGTCGACATATCGGTCGACTGGTGAGCTGAGGTTGTGCTGCCTGAGCTTATCGGTCGACATATAAGCCAACTGACGTCATCAGTCGACACATCAGTCGACTGATGAGATGTTTTACAGATTTTTGATCTGTTTGAGTTGCTTTTTCGGGGTTGCCTCGATGACCTGACACTAGTTCACCATGTTAATGATTCATTTGTACATGTGGGTTAACTTTTGACACAAGTTTAGACATGTACACCGAGATGCGTGCGAGTTTAGATTATGTATATCTTTCCGCATATATTTTTCTCTGTTGCACAGTCCTTGTGTTGGACTATAATCCATAGAAGTCCTCGTGTTGGACTATAATCCATTTCAGTCCTCGTGTTGGACTATAATCCATTTCAGTCCTCGTGTTGGACATTTGCCACTTATTTCATGTGTTTGGAAACCACGGTATCTAGTTCCTGTATCTGGCATATTTCTTAACCATGTATATGACTTTCTCATAGGAGTTTATGACATGACACCTATGTAGATTATGACATGATATTCATGTAAGTAATAACATGATATTCATGTAAGCTATGATATGGCACTGTACTTATGCTCTGAGATTAGTTGTATATCTTTTATTATTGTTCATGTACTAGAACCTCGGGTTTGGTGTTTAGGGATTTATAATTTGAGATACAATGTATATACATGAGGGTTTCCTTGTTTGGATTATTTCGCTCGACGTACCTATGTTCGTGTTGTAAATTTTTAAATACTAAAATCCTCTTTAGTAAGATCAATAATTTTAGATCTATTATGTATTATCTGTATTTTCTTATACAACGAGCCATGTTCCCTTGGGGTTGGTTGTGATGTTGCTCGCTAGCGTTTTGACGCTCGTTGTCCCTCCCCCTTTCAGGTAACGAGCCAGGAGCCCGGAGAGTCGCAGGTTGATGGCGATGCATTTTAGCTTCAGCTGTCTACTTAGTTATATTTTCTTTTGGAGTTCTACAGTAGACTTTTGTTTAGACATTTGAGAGTCTTATTCTAAAAGTTGTAAATGCTGTGTGCCTTATTTCATCTTGTCAAATATTTGTATTTGAAACTTGTTGAGGTTATCTATTCAGACATTGACTATGTATTTCTGTATGTTGGATGATGAGATATCTATGTGGTTGTTATCATTTCATCAGTTATCACTTGTATTATCTTTTACTTGCTTTTGTACATATACCTGTTGTTGACTCTACTAGAGAGATGTTAATTATGATGGTGAAACATGTTATTGCACGGTGTGGTGTATGGCAGGTTTGACATTCTTGGTTTCACCTTAGACTGCAGCCTTGTGTGAACCCAGAGGCGTCACATTGATACCAAGAGGAGTGGCGTCGATAGTAAAGCCTAGAGAGAGGTAGTAAAGCCGAGCACTTGAGGGAGGCGATACGTGAGGACCAACACTTGAGGTTGTAGTTTGTGTATGTACATTGTAAGTGACTTGTAGAGTTTTCGGTGAGCTAAAAATCGAGTGTGTAGAGAAGTTTCGGCTTCCAAACCGGGTGTGTAGAGATAGTGAAAATCTCCTCGAGGTGAGGAGCGGAGACGTAGGTCAATGGTTGACCGAACTCTGTGATCATATCTTGTGTTTGAGTTTGCTTTGTGTATAGTTATTTTGTGCTTGTAATTTACATTCTTGCTCATAAATCACATTGTATATCTATCTTGCAAGAATAATTTATTAATAAGTTTTAATCGACATTAATATCTAATAAGATTAACAATAACCCTATTTACTCCCCCTCCCCCTCCCCTCTCTAGGGTGTTTTCAATTGGTATCAGAGCTTGGTGCTCTTTGATCTCTTGTTCTTCTTATTGTTGCTAATCTTATTTTGATATTATTTATTTCACTTGCCCATACATTATGGATATGTATGATAATTTTATCTTTGACTACAATATAAATGTTGCTCCTAGATATAGTAACTTCCCTTATGATCAATGGTGTAGTAAATTCACAAATTTTGTTGAGTCTAAAAAATATAGATTTATGGGAAGTAATTGACAATGCTTATGTTATGCCCACGTCGGAGAAATCCAAGTAGAGAAAACATGACAAGAAAATGTTTACAATGAACAAGTTGGTGTTAGAATTTATGCATAAAGCTTTTGGACCATGCATTTCTAACGAACTTGCTTATTTTGATAGTGCTTATACAATTTGAAAATTATTTGAAGCACATCAAGTGAACTTGGAGGCGATCCGACGATATTTGGCGGTTTCCTCTTCAAGTTCACAAGGAGCCTCATCATGCACAAGGCCACTAGGCGATAGCCCTAGTGAGATATGCGAGTCCGATAATGAAAACGATCTTACTATTGATGAACTCGCACATGGCTATGAATTATTAATGCATGATTATAAAAAATTACAACGTAGCTATATTGAATTAAAAAGCAAGCATGTCGAAATAAAATCCTCTCATGAAACACTAGCCATTAAGTTTGATCTCATTGCAAATAAAAATGTAAATCTTAAAGAATACAATAAAAAATTAAAATTAGAAAATGCTAGTTTGTTTCATAAAAAATGTGATGCTATGTTAGAAGTTGAGAACATTAGAAAAGAGCTTAATTCCTTCAAAAATGATAGTGTATGTTCTACTTCTAATAACAATGCTTGTGTGGTAAATAATGAGTTGAAAGTAGAATATCCACTTTACATTCAACATTAAAAACTTGCATTGTTAATAACAACAAGCTTATGGACATATGTGCAAAGTCCCATACAAATTCTTCCAAGAAATCTACTCACTATGCACATATGTATAATAAAATTTACAAGTGTTCAATTTGCGACCGTAAAGGCCATATTGCTAAATTTTGTTATAATGCACAAAAGCCTAACAAGCGTAATCATGTTTATGCATCCCATCAAGCTTCTCCATCTCATACACATGTACACACACATAATGACCATCATAAAAATGCCCATGTGTATAAGTGTAAATTTTGTGGTCGTTTTGGTCATTTGACCAAGTTTTGTTTTGATTTGAGAAGAATTTCTTGTTTGCAGAACAATTTTAAAGAAAGATATATTTTTGCAAATAAGTCAAGTGCACAACATTTTGGTCAACACAAATCATTTCAACCTTTATATTGCACATATTGCCATCGTAAAAGGTCATGTATATAATTTTTGTTTTGCCCGTATCAGTGCACAAAATGAGCCCAAAAAGGATCATAATCCTAGGGCCTTAAGCTTTAATGATAGGGGTCATGTCCCTAGACTCTCAGTTACCAAGAGTAATTGGGTACTAAAACTTGTTTGATCTTTAAGAACAAATTTTTAATTTTTAGTTTTCATGTTCTTAAAGATGATTTTTTTGGATTTTTGCAAACAATTTTTAAAATCTTTAAAAGAAAGTATTTTAAATAATATATACGTTTTATATTGTTGATAAATCAAAATGATTTTTGGATTTTCAAAACCATAGTTCATGTTTCTCATGTGTTTTATAGTCTTGGTTTGAACTATGTTGTTTTTAATTCATTTTGATGTGAACGATGTGTTTATGCTTTATGAGATCATTGTAAAATACTCTTTTGATGATATTTATGTAGTTGTGCTTATGGGTTCATTATAAACCACTTATATGATGATATTTATGTGTTTGTGCTTATGGATCATCTATTTGTGCTTTATAATGAATTACGTATGTGGTTTGATCAAATTTCACAAAGAATATTCTCTTTATTGATCAACCATATTTTTCTTTGTTCTTGAGCTTTCATATGAGAGGTTATATTTTTGAGCAACCCCCCCCGGATGTATTACTCCTTTGTTTCAAATTATGTTTATCGGGCATTCATATGGGATGAAACAAGTTTTTCTTGTTTTTTCTTATTATGATTTGTTTTTATCCTAAGCATAATTTTCCTTGATCCTTGTGGATAAAACACAAAATTGTTTGACATTATCTTTGGCATGGTTGTGCATATAGTAAAGATGTTTTTCATATTTAAATTGATACAAAATATCTCTTAGTGGACATCTTTAACTAAACTTTTGGCCAAGAGATTGTTTATAAGAAATGATTGAGTACCCTTGTCTTTTGAACTCAAATATTTTATTGATCATTTCTTCATTAAAACAATATTTTATGTTTTTCCCATGAACTTTCACTTGAAT
Organism: Asparagus kiusianus; assembly: GCA_022839385.1. Taxonomy (NCBI): domain Eukaryota; kingdom Viridiplantae; phylum Streptophyta; class Magnoliopsida; order Asparagales; family Asparagaceae; genus Asparagus; species Asparagus kiusianus. Next base: position 8,829 of record BQKN01000043.1, read on the forward strand.
TCTCTTTTGGTCTCGTTTATTCATGAATTCTCATGATTGTTTCTTCATGAACAAAATTTGTGTTTTTCATGAGTTTTCATATTGTTTATGTACTGAGACATCATTTATCTATATGTGTTCTAAATCAAACATAATTTATGATTGATATTTTATAGATTGTTTTTAATCATTTGATGTTTGATTTTTTGATTTTAAATTTTTTAGGTTTTTATGTTTTTATGTTTTAGACTCTTGTGACACCTTATCTTCATGATACATGTATATGTGTTCATTTAGTCTATCTTTGTATGTGAGTTGTGTTTAGCATATTTTATATTTATGCTTGCTCACATGTTTGCAATGATCTTTATTGTATATATATTCTTTATAGCTTTTTGATAGGGGGAGTCTTCCCTATATTTTTGTTTATACTCACTTGTATTTTTTGTTAGGGGAAGCTTTCGCTCACTTTTTTATCATATTGTTTATCCTCATTTTTTATGTTGCCAAAGGGGGAGAAAATCGTGAGTATATAATAGTTGTTTTTTGATTGTTTATTAATTTTATTATGCATATTGGTAAATTATTTGTCATCGTCAAAAAGGGGGAGATTGTTGGCCTTCTTGTTTTGATGTTGATTTAACAAACAATTTATGACTAATATTGGTTTTAATATTTTGTTTTGTGTTGTTTAGTATACACAGGAAAATGAGCTACATTGATATTGAAGTTTATGCAAATCAAGTCAATCGATCAAAGTTCAAGCTTCAGAAGATTCATTCTTAGTATACTTAGTATAAGATTATATAACGTGTGCAAATTCTTCAAGCCCAAGGACTATACAAATATTATTAACATATTTTATTATGTCCATATAAACATTACACAAGTTTTTAAAACTTGATTTGAGCTAAGTGTCAAAATTAACATGTTTATAAACACATGTATTTTAGTGTTTTTGAATATTTTTGAGATTTCACAAATGATAAGAGCAAATTGAAAAACTCTTTTTCCAACATGTTTATATTCATGTTTATAAACACTAAAATATTCAAAAATATTATATATTCACAAATGTCGGATTAGTTGTTTTGTAAACAATAGAAATCCTGGAAATGGTCTGGTATTAAATTATGTGGAACCTGAAATTGGGAACGCTGTTATATTTGAAGAGGAGGAATAGATTGAAGGTGCTTCTCATTGGAAATCCTCTCTTGTAGGGCAGGTTCTGGGACTGAATGTGAGTTTCAAAGCCATGGAAACTTTTATTCAAAAAGTTTGGGCTATGTTGGCAACCCCTGATATATGTATCTTAAAGTCTGGGATTTTTCTTTTCGAGTTCAATAATGATGAAGAGATGAATGGAATTCTTGAAAAAAGCCCCTGGTTTTTTAGATCTAGGCCTCTTCTTTTAAAACCATGGTCTATTGATGATGATATTAAAAAAATAACGGATAATACATACCCTATGTGGATTCAGTTGCCTAGATTGAGGTTAAACATGTGGAATGCAAATAACATTAGTAAGATTGTGAGTGTTATTGGAAAACCAATTACTACTGATAAGCTTACTACTAATAAGCAGAGATTAGCTTATGCACATGTTCTATGAGGAAGTTCTCCAACCAACAAACAAGTAATTAACTTAAAAGTTACAATAGCTATTCTAGAAGTAATTAATTTATCATATTAATTACCTATATTTATTCATGTTCATTTCTCTAATTTATAATTTTTATTTTTGTATAACTTTTTTTGCTTCAACATGCACTTAAATTTTTTATCACTCAAACTATATTATGATTTAATAATATTCTAAACCTTATGAGAAACAACAATTAATAAATTTATTTTAAAGGCTATGTTATTTTCTAAGATAGTGGTCAAGACTAACATATATATTTTAATCTAATTTACAGGAAATATGGCTACTACTAACGAATGTCGAATTCTACACATCCAAATAAGTAACCTCAAGAAGTTGCAAAAAAAATGGACAATTCATCTTAACATCCATTGAAGTGCAGAGGCCACTTATAGTAATGCAAAAGGATCATGGAAATTACTAAGGCTAATTCTCACTGACACTAATATAAAATAAAAATATTCTTTATGTTATATTACTTGCACAACATTCCCAGTGATCATATAAGTATTGCTAAACCTTAATATCTATTGGATAAATTACATTGAAACCCTAATAACTTTCAGAATGTCTTTTTGTGTAGTTTTTCTGTTTACATATAACTAATTAAAATATAACATATAACTTAGTATTAATTAATATATTTTACAACCATTGATCTTTGATGTTAATATGTTTGTAGGGTAATAAAATATAGGGATTTATATATGGAGAGACTATTGAAAAATTTAGATATATGTTTTGAAAGAATCAAATTATTTTTGTTTTAATAGAGAAGTGAAAGGAATAAACCCAGTTTTTCCAAGAGTCCATAAGTCACTTGAATTAATATTAATAAAAGACATATCTATCAAAGAAGCACCAACTGATTTCATTTGGAAAAAATATTGAACAACCTTGCCTCAATTGAAGAAGCATTTTCTAAGATAGATGCAACAAAAATTAGTAAGTACTTAAAATTTCATACTTTGTTCTTCAATACAAAATGAGATATTAATTTATAGAGTCATAAACTTTTTATAAAATTACTTGTAGATGTTCTTGCAATAACAACTAGCGTAAAGCCGATGATCAACTATATTACAAGACATAACAAACTAGACAATAAGAGGGAAATCACGATAATGGATAAAAGGTACATTCATGATACTTATTTTCAATATCATAAGAAAAAAAGATTAGCAATCTTTCTTTTTTCATGTACAATGGAATGACTATACGCGCAACTTTATTGGAGGGTTTGGCTACAAATGAAGGATTTATTGAAGCCAAAATCAAAGATAAACCTATAATAGCATTAACAGATTTTAAAATCTCCATCAACGCTCTCTATATATAAAAAATCTCTATATATCATAACAAAAGGATCTCCATCAACGCTCTTTATAAATGCAAAAAAAATTCAAATTAGTGATATTATGCATACATCACAGAATTCAATACATGTACAATATTAGAAACCTATTCTTATTAACACAATTAAACCTGACTAAATTTTGCCATTATACAAACACGCTATTGCACATTTAAGTCAAAGATAACAACTATTTTAAATAGACTCGAGCCATGGTTATATACTTGCAAAGGCTGCAATAAGAAGGTAGATAAAGATGTTAATAAAGAGTGTCTGAATGATGAATAATGTAGAATTGCTGATAACTCAGTATCAAGGTTAAGTAATATATCTTTTTTTATAACATGAACATAATATTAATATATATCTAGAAATCAACAATGAAAGCTACAGGTGTGTAGTTAAGATTCTCGTGAAAAATAGCATGGACAATGCAAGGGTAACACTATTTAATTTAGCAAAAACTCTTATTGGATGCACAACAGAAGAATTCATTGCAGAGAAAGAAGAGGTAATTCTTAACTTTATTCAAGTAATAAATAAATAAATATACAT
>BQKN01000043.1:24154-53265 GCA_022839385.1 Asparagus kiusianus
ATATATTAGTCAAATTCAAATAAGATTTCCATGTTCAAACCGAATTTGAATACTGGGAAATAATTTGAATTGAATCTGTTTTCGATGAGATTTGATTCCACCCCTTACACAATGTAAGCTAGATGGTGATATATTTTAAATCATAGTCTTATTTAACATGTATATAAATATATATTAAAAATTTGTTTTAAGAACTAAGAAAATATACCTTTCATAATTATGTTGATAAATTTATAAAGTAATTATATGCAGATTCTTCTCGCTAAAGTCCAGCAACATATGCTTTCAAATTTCTATTTATATCACCAAATTTTTATTTGGTGGTTCAGATTTCTATTAACGTCATCAAATTTTTATTTGGTTGCGTTCCTAAAAATTCAGTTTATGTCCGATTATGTGAAATAGAGTTTTTTCATTAATTATGTATATTGTTTAGATAAAATTTAAATTATTGGAGATAAGAAGAATCATCAAGAATTTCTTTAAACCTTACCATCTAAATATAGCAAACTAGAGAACATAAAAAAATAGAGAGAACAAAGTCAGTAATCCAATGTGCCAAGCATCATCATAGGTTCCATAAATTAAAAACATAATAAAAATTGAAGTTTTGTGTTTTATGTAAGACATCACCTGATAGGGCATATGTATGTAGAGATCTATTACATGAACTTGATTTGTAAAAAGTTCAGAAAATGATAAACCACCTACGTGGTAGTTAGTTAGCTTGTAATGGCCCCAAAAATATACCGAGGCGGCTATCGAGAGTATATAAAAATTGGGCATGAACAGGCCATAAGTTGGAGGGTCATCCTGCTTAAGTCTTATATACAGTCTTTTGCAATCAATACCAAATAGCAGGATAAAGCAACAGAAATAAATAACAATCATAATCACAAGTTGACAGCAGAATCCACAGAATACCAAAATAGCTAGAAGAGCATAAGAGAACAATATTGCGCAACATAGTCTTAACAGAGTTATAACATACATTATTACATATCTAACAACTCAAAAGTACAACAAAAAGATAACTAGGATAAATAGATGTACACTTATTTTTGCATACTAGAGCTAGTCTTCTTTGGGGTTTGTGGTCCCCTTGCCTTTAATTAGATCGCTACTTACGGGCAGAAACAAGTAAGGCTTAGCATAAGGCTTAATAGGTAACCATAATGGAAACTGGGGTACTCCATACGGGGAAAATGAAAGGATAATATAGACAATCAAAGTTAAAACTAATTGATATCAACCATAAACTATCAATGCTCATAATATAATTGATGATTGAAATGAAACTTGCAAATATCATTAACGAATAATCAAGCTCAATATTTAGGATTCTAAATTCCCTAATCATGGGATATATTAATAATCACACATGCCTTCATTTATACACCCACTGAGAAGCGTTCTCACCTACGCATTCGGTCCCCAGGGACATAATATATTATCAATCCATGAATTCAAGACCATGTTAATTAAATGCTATTAATCACGTTAATAGTGTAATCGAGGCAAGATAGTACAATCAATCATGGAGTTTCAATGGCATATATTGTAATGAATAAACAAAGATATAGCAATAAGCAAGTAATCGGCGATCAATCCACCCAAGAAGTATGTCATATAGAACTATAAGGAAGTAAAAGAGTAGTATTCAACTGATCATCGAAAATGTCGAAGAATGAGGAAAGGTTATTGCATTATACGTCCCGCTCTTATATACACATACATGTATACCATATGAGATTCTAAATGACTAGGCCGTGTAGACTACCTGGTTTATAGGTTATTGCATGATAGACACTTGCTTGACATGGATACACATGAACCCTTATATGATGCATGACTGTGAAAAATAGTAGATTGTGGTAGCAAAAAGGAAGTCCATATGATGTTCGAAATGCATGAAACTAGTGTCATTTAACTCTTACACGTGTCTAGTTTTAGGACAACAAAGTTTTCTTTAATCCGATATCTAGAGAGTAAGCTACGCTTAAAAAATGTATGGCACGGGCAGACCGGAAGTGCAGATTACATTTACAGAGCTAAGGAGCTATTTAAGGGATCAAACAATTTCCAAATTTAGTGAAACCAAAGCTAAAATGTTCACATGCAATTTTGTTTTTTAAAACATTAGTTGGATCATGAATGTGCACAAGATGCAGAGTGAGATGGCCTTGAAGGTGTATAGGTGTCAGCCAGTAATATCATGCAAAAAAAAAAACAAATATGTGTCCTGAATCACTCACTAGTTTTGGTTAACCAAAATTAATCGAAACTTAATAAATTTTCTACTGAAAGAAACATGACAAGTATATTTTCTATAACAAGAACCCTTATCATCATATCCTAAACAGAGACAAAGATACGTACAAAACAATCAAGGACGGTTAGACTGTCTGTCCAGAGCACATGCATCAGCTTCAACCAAGGATTCGAGATAACAAATGACATCCAAATTGCACCAAACCAGTTTCAAAAGAAAGCAACGTGAGTGACTATTCGAAAACAGAAAACCTTACTTGAAAAGGACTAGTATAGAATACCTTATGATCGAAATACCAACAGTGTGTTCTTCTAGAACCTGGAAAACGTGACTGGAGTTAAAATTATTGAGATGCAAGCCCTATTGCATACATGCATGCTCTTCAAATTACCAACTAGAGCAAGAAACTTCATAATATCATAACGAGAGGCTAAACACATGCAAGATTACAACTTTCTCACTAAACAGGCATAAAGATTGCAAATTTAACATACTAGGGAGATGAAGCAAGCTCAAAAGTCATTCAATCTTAAATGCAAGTGTAAAATCAACTCAAAAATTCATGCTTGCATGATCTAGCTAGATATAGTCCATGTAAAACTCAGATTTAGACTAGAAAGGAACATCAAAAGGGAGATATGATTGACTTATACCTAGCAGATTGGCCCTTGTCCCTCTTGCTCCTCAAAAATCCTTCTTGCTAGCTCCTAGGTTCTTCTTCCTCTTGCTCCTCAAAAATCCTTCTTGCTAGCTCCTAGGTTCTTCTTCCACTAGATGAGAGAGAGAGAGAGAGAGAGAGAGAGAGAGAGAGAGAGAGAGAGAATGATGGAATTTGGGGGGTTTTGCGCTTGGGAGTGGCTGGTCAAGAGGAGGGAGAGAGAAATGATGAAAATATTGGGCATGGAGAAAATGAACCATAGAGAGAGATGAAGTGTATAAATAAGCAAAGTCCATGTGACTAGGAGAATATGGAAAAAGAGAAAAGAGGGTTATGTGTGAAAATTTTCCTCTCCACGATGGCAGCACAATTATTTAAATGTGCTATTATATGATTTACGAAAAGGTATTTGTCACAGTGTTATCAATGTGCGAGGCGCAAAATCAATTTATGTGCACATGCGCAATGCGCAATGCGATGCGCGCGCCCGAGTGAAGCGAGGCACACTACACAAAATTTTTCAAGATATACAAACATGCATAAAGAAAATTGTGGTCATAAAACTACACATAAAAAAGTTGTCAATGACTTAAAATAAATAATATAAATTACCAAAGTCATAAATAGAGCCTTAGTCATAATACTAACACACTCAAGCAGTTCACTAATATCGATAAAATTAAGTAGTCTACTAAAATAAAGTAAATAAGTAGCAAGATAATAGTCTAATGATTCTAATCGTCCTCCTCAACATCATCATCATCCCCTTCAAGGGGAATATCCTCCTCAGTTTCCTCTTCTTCGTTAAACTCTTCTTCATCTTCCGACTCTGAAACCGGTTCCCTCCTCGATGATGAACCACCACCATTCGAACATCCCCACCCCTACTTGTCAACCTTAAATATCTAGCATCATCTTATTCAGCTCCCATTGCATCTCCCACAACACCAAAGGTAAGGTCATCCTCACCCTCGACCAAGTCATTTTCTGCATTTCACCTTCACCAAATTTCCCCAGCAACCACTCCTTGTTTTCATCTATATCAAGCAACTTGATCGGATCAATGACATCTCTATAGTCAAATCTCTCCTTCAAAGCTTGGTTGTATACATGCAATAAACAAGATCTTACAACCTTTCATGATCCAATCTATCTCTCTTCTTGCCATGTATCTGTAGTTCATACAAAGTAGTTAATTCAATAAACTATATCTTAAAAGGAATGAATCAATTTTGTTATATTAAAAGAAACTTAACATGCTTGCTCAAAAGTACTCCAATTTCTTTCACAACCTGAGGATTTACAAGTCAGGTTAAGGACTCTTACAGCAAGCTTCTACAACTTTGGAGTTAATACACCATGGGACTCTCACCAATCAGTTGTCAATATAGATTATTAGATAGTGTTAGTGTTGATGTTAATTAATCAAACAATCAAATATATTGTGGGGGTAGAGGTTGATGAGGGGCCGTTCACTTATTCGAATATCTGGTTTTGAGTTGAGTAGCTGAAACCTGCACAAATAACAGTTCGTGAGAGGACGAGACTTGATTCTCCCGTGGTTCCTCCGACGATCATGTCAGTTGATGAACTTGAGTAGGGAAATGAAGAACAGTGTGAGTTTTTAGTGTGGTGCAGTATGATATTCAGATATTGCTTGAAAGATCAGATCAGATTAGATCAGAGATTCGAGTCTCTATGTTAGAATAGTACATCTATTTATGATGATGGTATAAGGGGTAGAATGGTAATCTTGACCGAGCATAGGATGACGGTAAATAAGTATGACATGACTGTTGCGTCAGTACCTACTTTACACGTGCCGATCGACGAGTGGAGGAGAGATCATCTTAGCATTTAATGTGAAGTGATTGGGAGCATGACAGTTCCGACGTGGCCCGATGTGTCATGAAGATTATCGGGACTAGATGTATGATGACGCCTATCAAGCATTAAATGTGACGCTGACGTGCTGTTAGCGGGAGATGCTCGTGGTTGAAGTCGTCCTTTAGCTTGACCAAGAAGTAACGACTTTCGACTCAACTTCGCGAGGCGTCGAATAATTGATCGAGTGGGCTTGTAGTGAGTTGTCTTCGACAAGAGGGCCGACAAGTTCTGCCATTCGAGTCGATCTAAGGAGATGTCAACTCGGCGGATCGGTTAAGTTGGGATCCTTACTGATTCTGACCGTCAATCTGGTTTGAGCGGTGCATGCAGGGGGACACCTGTCCGTTATCAGCAAAAGGTCTTATTTTGGTGACTGAGAACACCATAATGATTGGCCCTTTTCGCTTGGAGTCGGTTTGGGCTAGGTCCGAGTGAAATGAGAATGACTTTGGATGGATGTAGGTGTGCATTAAATAAGGAAACTGAAAAGTCTCTTCAGAGTTTATGTGACTGACGTCACCACACATTCTTTTTGACTATCACAACTCCGCTTTTTTTGCCAGATTGTGGGCTATTCGAGATGAGTGAGCTGCGTCTCGATTCCTGAGATACCGCTTTGGATTCTGATAATTAATCGTGACCGTTGGACAAAGCTTGATCCGACTGTTCAGATTCCGACAGTTGTAAAGTCAGTTGCCTATATATAGAATCCGACTGTTCAGATTCCTCCAACAAGTTTTCACGGTGCTAAGGGTAATGTCGGCCCAGATGTCGAACGCCATCACAACCTTGGTGGGGTTCGTGGTGATCTGCCACTGGTTGGCAATAAAGCTATCTCTGCGAGTCTTGGACCGTTTGGTGACTGTGAAGGTGAACCAAAATGAATCTCACTTCCATTTTCAAATGGTGGGAAAGTACAAGCTTATAACCGGCCTTCCTGACTTGCACAAGGATTGGAAGGAGAAGTTCGTTTGGATCGTGGGGGACGACCTGAAGTTGGGCTGCTCGAACTGTCCCGAGATAAGGAGGGAGGCGCTAATGGCAACCTGACAGGTGACCTGCTCGACACTGAGAGGGATACGCTGGATCAGATCAAGGCGTATGCTGGCTCTTGCTGAGTCGAGCACATACTTGATAACTCGGTGTTGCGGGTGGCCAATATATCTGTCGTGCCTTCATCTGCCAGGGACCAGGAGAGGGCTTCAGCCCTGATTTTAGGAACAACGAAAGCGGCGATGGCGCCGTCTGCTCCTCGGGCCGACCCTCAGGAAGGGCCATCATCAAGGCTTGAAAAACGTCTCCGTCTCGATTTACCCCCAGTGGAGGTTGAGATGACCGAGGCGGAGCATTCTGCCACCCTCTTTCATAGGTGAAGGAGGAGGTTGCGGAGGGATGAAGAGCAAGTGCCTCGGGCGACGACCGAGGCGATCGAGACCGATGTCGTCCATATGCACGAGTCGGCCCCAGAAGAGGAGGCCGAGGCTCCCCACGGAGGGTTTGGAGCCAAGGCCAGTGCCTTTACTGGCGAAGGAGGGTCGCCTATCCACCATAGCGAGTCGTTCCGTTGGGGAAAAGAGCCGGTTGAGGAGAATGCGATAGAATGAGGTAGTACCCCTATCCTTACCGCATTACTGAGATCGGGGAGGAAGAATGTGATAGAATGAGGTAGTACCTCATTGGGTCCTCGGGGGTCGGCCCCCGATATGGACGACCTTGACCCAGAGCATCGCTACCAGTCTGCTCACCATCTCAATGTCAGGGGAACGGTCCTTGGTTCTCGCCTGACTCATTCGAGGGTGGTCGAGCAGTTCTGACTTGCGCAAGATGAGTTCTTGCAGGGGGTTCCCAATGTCGGTCTCCACTTAAGCCTTCGGAGCTACTTGGTTCGAGGCGCTTTGGTGGAGCAAGAGATATACGATTGGATGGAGCAGATCCAGACTTCATATCTCAAGACTTCATATCTCAAGCTTTTAGAGGAGGTTGCTTCCTTGAGGACCGACAGAGGGGTCGACTCGGAATGGGCCGCGGAGACACCAACCCCAAGAGCTTTCAAGGTCGACAGGCTCAGGCGAGAGCGAGATGAGAGCAACAAGAAGGCCAGGAGACTGGATGAGGCTCCAAGAGAGGGACCGGGTTATGGTGTAGGTCGAGGCCGAGAAGCAGGCAGCGATGCATGCGAAGCGTCAGATGGACGAGGAGCATGCAACGCTCGTCAAGCTTTAGGGGGAAGTCGCCCACTTACGGGAGTTTTTGGCAGTGGCCCAAAGCCGCAACTCCTACCTCGAGTCCGGACCCTACCGCGAGGAGATCAGTTAAAGAGTATCGCCAGGGCCTTACTGGCAAAACAGAAGTGACGATAGCTTGCAAGGTCGGGTATGACAACCTCTCGACACAACTTCCAGTCGAGATGAGGAACCTGCCCGATCACTTTCATTATCCTTCCATTGTGGCCAAGTGTCTGGATGAGTTGGTGGAGGTGGAAGCACTTGGAGGGGGCTTGATCTTGGCGAGGAAGAGGGGGAGTTGGACGAAGGAGGAAACTGCTTGACTCCTTTGCCGGCTGCTCCCACTGGCTCCGTGCCTTTGACTCCAGGAGCGGGAATGGACCTCTCTTAGTATCTTAGGACTTTCTAGTTTCTCGCTTTTGTGTTGTATAGATGTACATATGTACTTTGTAGATACTCCTTATAAATGAATAACAAGAGATCTTTGAGCCATAATTATTTTTCTTGTGCTGTGCAATCTCAATTTGTATCTTCTGGATGAATTAGCTCTATCATAGACTTAAACTTAACAGCTGGCTTGAGGGGGCTCGTCCTTCGTTGAGAAGACACATCTCGAACTTAAGCAATTGTCATTTCTGTTCTCTCTTTTTGGAGCCGGTTGAGTCGACGACCATTGCTTATTGGCATTTAAACTCTTTGGGGGCAATTGTCGGAGTTTTCTTCTCTTATGTCCATTGTCGACTTTGAGAGTCGACTAGGCTTGGCCGACTGTTCATCGAAATACGTCGTTTGATGAGTTTCCAGAAGCATTTATTAGGCTGATATAACATCACTATTTAAAACGACATGATGACGTTGTCAGAAGCCCGAGAGTTATTGTTTCTTCGATTTTCGAGCGAAGAGACGTAGAGTAAAGAGGGGCGGCGCTTTGAGTTTCGTGTGAATCGTTTGGAATTTCGAGGTGTATCTCGTCCGTTCATTTTGAAACGAGCTAGCCGTCCAGATTATTCCACATGTCCCTCTCGGGTGCTATAAATATCCCACTGGAAGCGAAGAGGGGTTTTCTTCACAAACTCTTGTTCTAGATCTTTGGCGTTTGTCTCTCTTAACTTCCCAAAATTTCCTTGCAATCACTATTCTCCAATTGCTGCTCAGACTTTCACCGTTGGCCGTAATGAGGAGAAGATCGCTCTTCTCCTGCCAATCCTCTCAAAGATCTGCATCGGAGAGCTCGAGAAGTACTACGAGCTCTATGATTTCCTAAGGCCTTTATGCTTGCAGCGCCAAGCGGGGATGAGCCGGTGTACCGTCACGGCCAGAACAGGTCTCTGCTGTACATCGCCCATCTCGAGTGTGGGCTTCGGCTGCCGCTTTATCCCTTCATTAGGGATGTATGCGTCGCTCTGGGGGTTTTTCCCTCTCAGTTTACCCCAAATACAATTGGTGTTTTGGTGGGCTTCGTCGTGATCTGCCATCGGGTCATCGTCCCGCCAAGCATGCGCCTGTTAGGGAACCTGGTCGGCGTCAAGTTGACGAGGAGGGACCCAATTACTTTCTCCACTATAATAGGGGTTGCAAGCTTGTATTGGACGTTCCAGAGTCGAATAGAGACTTGAAGGAGCGGTTCGTGTGAGTCTTCGGCGCTGATAGCGTCATTTCCTCCCCAATTGTCATGAGATCAACAAGGACGTGCTGAAGCCGTGTGTCCCTACTGCTGAGGAGAGGAGGCAGCTAGAGAAGATCCAGTCTTATGTCGAGTCTCGGGAGAGAAAATCTCTTCGAGACGATATCTCTCAGGGTGTCGAGCATCTCGATGGTCTCCCCCATTGAGGCCGACAAGGTGAGAGCAAGCCTGTTGGCCTTCCCTCTTGAAAATAGTCCTAAGAGGTATTCAAGGGGTGAGGAGTCGGGCTCGTCCACGAGGCCCCAGAAGAGGTTGAGGGGGAATCTCGACCCCAAGGAGGAAGGTGGCTTGAGGTCGCGAGTGGCCGAGATTACTGCCCAGCTGGCGGGGTAGAGGTTGAGGGCCAAGAAGGTGAAGGCCCAAAAGGACCAAGGGTCGAGTGGGCCGACTGAGCAGGCCCAGGTCAGCTCGACCGAAGAGCAACAGCAATCGGCCATCCTAGCTGGTCAGCAGGCTGATGTCGTTGTTATCGACAACTCTTCCCCTTATGTCAAAGGGGGCGACCCAAGCAGTCACGACTGCTAAAGTTAGGGCTCCTGCTGAGGAGGCAGCCGATCCAAGCTCTGGGCCCGAGCCATCCCGCAGGTCAGACAAGGAGCCTATCGGGACTTCGGGAGGTGGCAAAGAACAAGCGGGAGATAGCGAAGAACAAGCGGTGCCCCCTCTGGAACCTTCGGTAGGCGAGGTTGGTAAGGGGCAAGAGGGCTTTGGCCTTTCCGCCACAGGATTCCAGAGCTTGATCCCCAATTCTGGGAAAAGTCTTAAGGGGATGCTGATTGGAGTGCCGTCGTTCCCCTGCTCGCCCCGAAAGGAGGTCCCGGAGGGTAATAGGTTCGTCGCGGAGAAGCCTCTCGACAGAAAGCTCGGTCTTGGCGTCGACGACTACCTAAGTCCGAGTTGGCCAACAGTTCGCCCTCTCGAAGGACGAGGAGTTTTTGCGGGAGCTACCAAGCGTTGGCTTGCATATGACCCTCAAGAGTTATTTGATTCGGGGGGGCGTGTTGGTGGAGTCGGAGCTATTTAGCCAACTCTCCTACATGCACAACTCCCCTCCTGAGTTGCAGACTAACTTGGCCAAGGAGAAGTCGGCTAGGGAGGAGGCGGAGAAGAGGGTCGCCGCCTTAGAGGCTGAGCTGAATAATAATGAAGCCCGCTGGCGTCGGGAGCTGGACGCGAAAGAGTAACTCCTCAGGGGGTTCAGATCTCACGGCACCAAGCATGCGACCTCCTTCGAGAAGCTCGCCTCTTCTTCGAGAAGCTCCAAGGCGAGGTGGCCTAGCTGAGGGAGGAGATTGGCCGTCTCCAGCAAGGAATTTCCGAGCGGGATGACGACTGACTTCTCTAGAGGGGGAGGTTGAGTCCAAGAGGCGCTTCAAGGTGACGGCCGAGGAGGATGCTTGATCGAGTCGTCTCTCGACCGAGCAACTAAAGCGGGACCTTGAGGAGGAGCGGTCAGCTCACCAGATGTCTGTCGTTGCCATCAAGGACCTTAAGGATCGACTCGATCGCTTGGACTCGGAGCAGTACAAGGCGAAAGTCGTCTATGACTGGTGCCAGAGCCCCTTGGGAAAAACTGAGGTGGCCTTGACTTATAAGGCTGGTGTCGACTACCTGGCCTCACTACTTCCTCCTCCTGGTTCTCGCCCCGCGCTTGACCGTCGTTATCCTTAAGTCTCTTGTTGTCTTGACCTCCTAAGGGAGATCGAGCTGAGTGGAGGGGGTGGAACTGGCGTTGGACGACGGGGGTGATGATGATGATGATGAGTCAGGAGACGACCCCGGAGAAGTCCCTATTGTCTCCTCTTCTGTAGCTCCCGCCCCCGCAGCTCCCGCAGTGGCGGATCTTTCAAGTCCCACTCCCGATTCTAGCCTAGAGATCTGAGGGTTTGTATCTTTTTGTTTTCTTTTCTTCTTTTGTAAATATCAGTATGGACAATGTAATAAAGTTTGTAATAAAGTTTATTCAGAGTTTGGAATAAAGATTTGGACTTTACTCTTACTCTAGAATTTACCTCCAATTGTTCCTTGTTTTTGCTTTATTTGTTTGTAAGCTGCCGAACCTATTCTAATTCCAACAGCTCGGACTCAGATCGTGGGGATCGTCGGAACTTTGTTCTGATTGAGAGAACAAGTGTTGATTGTTGTGAGTCGGTCGTGTTGTGACAACCCGAGTATTGAGGGGTCGGGACGACTGGCTCGCTTTACGCCTTCTGTTGGCGAGATGTTCGGGTCTTTTGTCGAGGAAGACAGGCAAGCTGAAGTGCCTAGGACTTAATGAGGACGCCTATGTCTTTTCGTTAAATGTCAACCTGGAGATTGAGTGCCTAGGTTTTAATGAAGACGCCTTGGTCTTTTTGTCGAAGATGACCGAATGGTTGAGCATTCCTTGGGTTTACTCATGATGACAACAAGATCTTAGGGTACGTGTCTTAGACTTATGATGGCGCCAAGGTTTTTTTGGCAAATGACAACCCGGAGGTTGGATACGCAGGTCTTAATGAGGACGCCTAGATCTTTTGGCAAAATGACAACTCTGAGATTGGGTGTTCAGGTCTTAATAAGAACGCCCGAGTCTTTTAGCAAAATGACAACCCTGAGATTGAGTGCCTAAGACTTAGTGTGGACGCCTGGGTCTTTTGGCTCGGCCGTGGTGGTCAGGTAGCAAATGTGAGACTCGACTACCTGGCAAGTGTGCCTTGCGTTTACTCTGAGAAGGCACAAAGAGCTTAGGATTCCTGCATAAATTTGGCACTACAAGAGTGCGAAACAAGAGCCAGTTTTAAAAAAACTTCATTTATAATGAATGAAACTTTAGTATAGAATTATTGAAAGTATTTTTTCAAATGCTTAACATTCCAGGGATGTTGTAGGATTCTTCCGTCTGGGGCCTTTAGTCGATCGGTGCCTGCTCGCTGCTCCTCAAGGACTGTGTACAGGTCTTCCTAGTTGGGAGCTAGCTTGCTTCTTCCGGTTTCTTTGTTAAAAGCGGCTTTGCGGAGGACGAGGTCACCAGCGTTGAACCTTCTGGGTCGGACTTTGCTGTTGTAGTACCGAGCGATTCGTTGCTGATTGGTGACCTGGATTCGGAACACTTTCTCTCGGGTTTCGTCTAGGAGAACGAGCCCGACCCGAAGCCCTTTTTAGTTCATGTCCTCATCGAAGTGTTGTACTTGGATGGTTGGCATGCTTACTTCGATTGGAGTAACCGCCTCAGCACCATAAGCTAGCTTTAACGGAGTCCCTCCAGTTGAGTTCTTATGGGTTGTGCGGTATGACCAGAGGATACCGGGTAACTCTTCAACCTAATTTCCTACCGTTGCGTCCACCTTCTTCTTCAATGCTTGGAGGATGCACTTGTTGGCAACCTCTGTAAGTCTGTTGGATGTGGGATGAGCGACTGAGGAGAACTTGAGGCGAATGTTGTACTCCTCGTAAAAGCTTCGGAAGCCTACGTTATCGAACTGAGTGCCGTTGTTCGTTACGAAGAAGAGGGACACACTAAAGCGGCAGACGATGGACTTCCATACAAAATTTGTGACGTTACTTTCATCAATTTTGGTCAGGGGTTCGGCTTCAAGCCATTTGGTGAAGTAGTCGATTGCCACAATGAGAAGCTTCCTCTATCCTGAAGCTATGGTGAGAGGTCCTAGCAAATCCAAACCCCATAGAGCAAATGATATAGGACTCAAGACGAAAGTTAGCTCCGTAGCATTGCTCGAGGGATGGATGAGAAGAACGAGTACTTCTTGCACTGAGAGACGAGTCGCCTTGATTCTGCTATTATGGTTGGCCAGTAGTATCCTTGACGGATGACTTTCTGCGTGATGGGTCGGGCCCCAGGATTGTTTCCACATGTGCCCTCATGGATCTCCCTGAGGACATAACTGGCCTCTGGTGGCCGAAGGCACCATAGATAAGGTCCTGCACGGCTGCTCGAGTCTGTCCATCGATCATGAGATAGCAGCGAGAGTTTCTTTGCAGATGCTTGGCTTTAGCGGGATCTTCAGACAAGGTGTC
This sequence comes from Asparagus kiusianus, assembly GCA_022839385.1. NCBI lineage: Eukaryota > Viridiplantae > Streptophyta > Magnoliopsida > Asparagales > Asparagaceae > Asparagus > Asparagus kiusianus. Next base: position 36,898 of record BQKN01000043.1, read on the forward strand.
CTGTGTTAGGTAGAGGGCAATGTGATCCAACCAACAGGGCATCACAGGTGTTTCTGTCTGCATGATGGTTTCTGATGATTTGAAAATGCTGGGTGCTCGAGGGTATCAGTGTAAACAGGCCTTGAGCTGATTCTTAAGCTTGTTGACCCGAGCGTGGAGAGGGCATCTGCTCGGGCGTTGAGAGCGCGAGGGACTTGGGACACTTTGAAGTCTATAAAGCCGATCAATAGCTCCTTAACCGCTTTGAGATATAAGGTCATCATTGGGTCTTTAGCTGCATATTGCCTATTCACCTGATGAACGACCAGTTGGGAGTCGGTCAATATGTAGAGACGTTCTGCCTTTAGTGCTTGTGCTGTTCGAATGCTAGCAAGAAGAGCCTCATATTCAGCTTCATTTTTCAAGGTCGAGAAATCAAAAGAAATGGGGTGCTCGTGCGTCAACCCGTCAAGGCTGCGCAAGACCACTCCCGCTCCGCTGTCGGCTTCTCTGAAGGATCCGTTCACTTTCAACAACCGTCATGAAACGAACTCGGGCTAATCATGCTCTGGAGTGCGACTGATCTGTAGGACAAGTGCCTGGAGTGCTGGGGGCACTGGAGGTTCTTAGCAAGTCGACGGTGCGAGGGCGTCTGGCTCGTCGCTTGATGAGGGCGACTCGATAAGAAAGTCCTCCAATGCTTGGGCTTTGATTGTCGTCTTGGGCTCGAACTGCACATCATGTTCGCTGAGTTCGACTGCTTATGCGACCATTCTTCCAGAGGTGGTGGAGCCTACCAAGCGCTTTTTTCAGAAGCAGACTTGTCCGCACAATTACAGTATAAGGCTGGAAGTAAGGGCAGAGTCTCCTCACAGTGATGATGAGGGTGAAAGGAACCTTCTCTATGAGGAGGTAGTTGAGTTCGGCCTCTTTAAGGTCCGGCTCACGTAGTTTACAGGCTTCTGGATGTTCTATTCTTCTCGAATAAGGACGGAGCTGACGGTTTTGGAGAAGATGGCCATATATAAGTATAATGTCTCTCCCCCTATGGGCTGGCTTAGCAAGGGTTTGGTGCTCAAGTAAGTCTTGAGATCCTGAAAAGCTGCACTGTATTCAGCCATCTAAGTCATGCTCTCCTTTAGGTTTTTGCTTCCCCTCAAAGTTTTGAAGAATGAGAGGCTCCTCTCAGTAGATTTGGAGAGGAATCGACCCAACGTCGCTATCTTCTCGTCCTGCTTCTGGATATCCTTCAAGGTGCACGGCTCGGGCAGTCGTTTTATGGCGGCTATCTTTTCAGGGTTGATCTCTATATCTCTCTGTGTGATCATGAACCCTAAGAACTTTCCCAATTATACTCCAAAAGCGTACTTGGCGGGATTGAGCTTCATGCGGCAACATCGGAGGGTGGAGAATGTCTCGTCCAAATCTAATATGTGGGCCGACGCTTGTTTTGACTTCACCAACAAGTCGTCCACATAAGTTTCCAAATTGCGACTGATCTGGTGCTTGAAGACTAACAAGTCTCTGGTAAGTGGCCCCAGCGTTCTTGAGTCCGAACGACATCATCTTGTAGCAATAAGTTTCCAAGTCGGTGATAAAAGAGGTCTTCTCCTGATCATGCTTTGCCATGAAAATCTGGTTGTAGCCGGAGAAGGTGTCCATAAAGCTAAGCAGCTCGTGTCCCACACTCTTGTCAACCAACTGATCAATTCGAGGTAGGGGTAGCTATCTTTAGGACAAGCTTTGTTGAAGTCAGTGTCGACGCACATCCTCCATTTGTTCATCGCTTTCTTCACCAACACTACATTAGCTAACCATTTCGGGTATTGGATTTTCAGGATGAAACCAGCTCTAAGGAGCCGTTTGACTTCGTCGGCAGCAGCCTTCTGACATTATGGGCCGAGATGTCTCTTTTTCTGTCACACAGGCTTAGTGTGCTTGTCAACAGCCAGCTCATGGCTTATCACCTCGGGGGGAACCCCCAACATGTCTTCGGGTTCCTAGGCGAACACATCAGCGTTTGCCTGCAAGAATTCCGTTAATGCTTCTCACAAGGGCTCCACTAGGTCGGTCTAATTTTGACCGTCTTCTGTCCTTCTTGGTCAACTGGTATCTCCCAGAGCTCTTCCACCGGTGTCATCCTCTGTCGCTCCGTCGCTTTCTCCAACTGGAGGCAAACTTTCTCGATAGGCAAGGCGTCTTGCACATCCTTACCCTTGGTCGAGAGTAGGTAACATGACCTGACCTCTCGCTTGCTCTTAGCAACTCCCAACTCCGTTAGGAGTAGGGAACATGACCATCTGGTGGTAAGTTCGAAGGGATGACCCGCAAAAGGTGGAGGGCGGTGCGGTCCAAGATGACATTGTGGGACGACTTGAGATTTATCACCAGGAATTACACTTGGACGGTGGATTGTCTGGGGTACTCTCCGACTGTTAAGGGGAGAGTAATCATCCCTTCCGACAAGAGTGTTTAGTGAATCCAATGAGGGAACCTCTATAGGGGAGCAGCTTAGATTTTGTTGATGCCCATCTGGTTGAAGGCGTCGACATACATGATGTCCACTGAGCTTCTCGTGTCAACTATAATCCTCTTTACTTGGAAGCCGTCGATATGGCTGTTATGACAATGTGATAGTCATGAGGAGTCTCGACACTTCTCAGGTCGGCGACTCCAAAAGAGATGGGCTCCTTTGCTCTTGACCTCTTGTCACACTGGTCGACCCATAATGTCCTCTTAGCATACCTCTTTCGGACATTGTTGGATGACCCTCCGGTGGTGGGACAACCACTGATTGTATTGATGACCCCCTTATAGCTGCGCTCTGGATGTCGGCTATCCTGAGGCGGTTAAGGACGAGGCAACCCCGAAAAGGATCTCCTATCTGCCTTGGTTGGGGGAGCTTCCCTCCGATCTCTCTGAGAGACGAGCTTCTTCAAATACTCTCTTTCAATTAGATCCTCGATGTCCCTCTTTAGGATACTACAGTCGTTAGTGTGGTGACCGTGATCTCTATGATAGCGACAAAACTGTCGGGTATCTCGGTTCCGTGGATTCGACCTCATTTGAGGAGCAAGCTCCTTGAGGTGTCCCTCCTTTTGGACCATAGCGAAAGCTTCAGCGAGGGAGGTATTGAAGACTGAGAGTAGACCTCGGCGTCAGGTCCCTTTGTCGATCCCTTCTGTCGGACCAATTGGAGCAGGAGTCGACTCTCGAGGGGTCTCTCGGTCACTCCTGCTTTGTAGGGGGCTCTAGCCGACTTGGGTGTCGACGTCGTCACTGGTGTTGCTGGTGGTGCCGGTGGTGCGGGTGGTGTCGGTGTTACTGCTGATGCTAAAATCATGGCTATGGAGGTCTCTGTGGCTCTGGCTGACGCATTGTAAGCTTGGGCATCCTCTATGTTTATGTACCCATGAGCTTTGGCTATCAGCTGCTCATAATTGGCGACTGGCTTCTTGGCAAGCGAGTCGGCCAACTCGTTGGTCTGCAAGCTGGCCACAAGGACGGACATAGCAACCGCACTCCCTGGGTCATTAACCTCCAACCTCTTCGTCTGGAACCTCTTGAAGTAGGCTCAAAGGCTCTTTCTAGGTCCTTGCCTCATTTGGATCAACACATGAGGGGGCAACTTCTGTGTGATGTCAGCCAAGAAGTGGTGGACGAACTTTCGGTTAAGTTGGTGGAAGCTGCTGATGGACTTCTTCTCAAGAACGTTCCACCAAAGCTTAGCACTCCCCGAAAGTGATGGAGAAGCATCGGGAGATAACTGTTTCCGATGCTTGGAGCATGCTCATCACATCATAGTAATTCTGGACATGCTCGGAGGGGTCTCCCTCGTCCTTAGACTTCTCCACGTGAGGCATCTTGAACTTCTCACATGGGGCTTTTATGAGATCATATAAAAATGGGGTGTTCCCCCCGATGGCTTCTGCGATCGATCTGTATACCCAACCGTATCCAGAGGCCCCTATGGTAGCAGAGGGTGCCGGAGTGGCACAGTGATGGAAGAGTCTTAGAGATTGCTCGCTGAGTTCGATCCATAGGGTGGCCAGGGTCAGGACTCTCACTGGTGGCTTCAAGATCAAGGAGGAGACGTCGGCGAGGTTCCTCGGGGCTAGTCGACCGATGTGGTGGCAGAGTTGCATATCCGGCGCGATCCCTTAGTTGTTTGGCAGCAGCATGAGAAGTTCGAGGCTGGATTATCTGCTGTGCTCCGGAATGGAGGTGAGTCTCTGATCTCTGGTCTTTAGAAGGTTGTGGGATAGTTGAAGTAGCTTGTTGTGGCTGTGGAAGCCGGCTGAGGAGCTCGCTGGTGAAGGTAGCGAGTTGTTGCTGGAAGGATTGAGGGATCTTATGAGCTGTTTCTTCAAGTTGAGCTTGAGTAACGTAGCTCTGATGCGGTTCTTCAGGGTGAGACTAGTCAACCCTATCCTTGGAACCAATACATATTTTCTCAAAAAAGAAGAAAGCCCCACGATGGGCGCCAAACTATTGATGTTAAATAATCGAACAGTCAAATATATGGTGGGGGAGAGGTTGATGAGGGGCCGCTCACTTCTCCGAATATCTGATTTTGAATTGAGTAGCTGAAGCCCTGCACAAATAATAATTTGTGAGAGGACAGAGTTTGGTTTCCCCGTGGTTTCTCCAACGATCAAGTCAGTTGATGAACTTGAGTGGGAAAATGAAGAACAATGTTAGTTCTTTAGTGTGGTGCAGCCAAATATTCAGATATTGCTTAAAAGATCAGACCAGATTAGATCAGAGATCCGAGTCTTTATGTTAGAATAATACCTTTATTTATACTAGTGGTATAAGGGGTAGAATGGTAATCTCGGCTGAGCACAGGATGACAATAAATAAATATGGCGTGGCTGTTGCGTTAGCATCTACTTTACATGTGCCAGTCGACGAGTGGAGAGATCACATCAGCATTTAATGTGAAGTGATTGGGGGCATGACGGTGTCGACGTGGCCCGATGTGTTATGAAGACTATCAGAGTTAGAGGTATAATGGCGTCTGCCAAACATTAAATGTGACGTCGACGTGTTGTCAGCGGGAGAGGCTCGAGGTTGAAGTCGTCATTTAGCTTGGTCAAGAAGTAACGCCTTTCGAGTCAACATCATAAGTCGTTGAATAATTGGTCGAGTGAGCTCGTAGCGAGTCGTCTTCGACAAGCGGGCTAACAAGTTCCGCCATTCGAGTCAATCTAAAGAGATGTCGACTCGACGAGTCGGCTAAATCGGGATCCTTGCTGGTTCTGACCGTCAATCTAGTTTGAGCGGTGCATGCAGGGGGACACCTGTCTGTTACTGACAAATGGCCGTACTTTGGTGACTGAGAACACAATAACAGTTAGCTGCGTATTTTTATTTCCTATTGAACACGTAGTAAATTGAGGAATAGATTGTTGATATTTACTTGAAGACTTTTTTTCGGTTTCTCTTGGCTATATCCATACCAAAAAGACCCCCGGTATTTCTGTATATATCCAGCTATTTGTCAACCTTGTCTTGCTCATTAATGGGCACCATCTTCTCAATGACTTGATAAATGCCTTTCATAACCTCATCATCCCCTTGTATATTAGGGTGATCATAGAAAAATACAGGATTAAGGTAATACCATGCAACGTACAAAGGCTGATGAAGCTGATCTTGCCACCTCTTAGCAATGATATAAAAAACAAGTGCATATTTTGTTACATCATCATTAAAGGCTCTTGTAATAGCCTCTTTCATCGTCTCATAAATATAACCCATAGCAAGGCTCTTCTCACTATCAACAAGCTTCAAAACATGGAGTAGAGGAGCTATGAGCTTAATAATGCGAACAATATTGTTCGAGAAAGAAGGTATATGAACTATCCTCTCAGCTGATTTGCCCTTTGGATCTCTTGCCCACTTACTTTGTTTCCATTTCTCCAAGTTGAACATCTTTTTAAAATTGCTTTTTTTGCTTGTGGATGCTGGACAAAATCATAAACGAACTTACAAATCGTGTCATTGTTGGTCGGAGGAGCTCTCTGTAGTTAGTCTGACCTCTCATCAATTTCAAAACCCACCCATATGAGTAGATGAATCCCATCAACTCTATAGCTCGACTCAAAGTCGATTTCACAAACGTTAATTTGCTAATATCCTTCAACATAAGATTAATACAATGAGCAACACACGTGGTCCAATATAAATGAGACTATTTAGCCTCTAACAATTTTCCTATATCAAAATTAAAATCATAATCAGAATTGAATAACAAGCATAAATTACTCATAATGAAAATGAACTCAATATCTAAATTTTTACCTGCTAGCTTGAGACTAGAATGATTATCATTAACAACCTGCACAACATTCTAAGGTTCCATCAGCTTAATCTGCTCATCAAATGTTTGATACCTTCTTTCACCTGTCTTAATCTCCTCGGAAGCATCAGTAGAAGAAAGAAATATTGTACCAAGAGGAGAATTTGCGAGAAAATTGAACAATGACCTATCTTTCCGGTCACTCCAACCATCTGACGTGAAAGAACAACCTTTGGTGATCTACACCTTTTTATGAGGTTTCATCAAATCTTCGATGTATTTTTTCTCCTCCTTAAGCAAATGCTCCCTTAAGTGGTGGAATGTCGGAGACGGCAAGTTCGGTCCAAAAGCTCCCACGGATTTAAATATAATTCTGAATGACCTAAGTTGTGCTGCATTAAAGGGAATGCCGGTATGATATCATCAACGAGCAATGTCTTGGTGCACTTTAGCTATTGCATCTTTGTTGAGGCTTTCATCAATACACGTTTGCCTCAACTTACGTCTTCTATCATACTTAGCGACCTCTAGCGCTGGATCAAAGGTGAGAAATGCATCCATCGGCTCCTTCCTCTTTGTTGAAGATCTCACACTGTTCAAGCCCAAACTTCTCCTTCCTCTTGCTGTTATAGAAGATGATCTATGAGTAGGAGCCAATGGACCTTTCCCATTGTCTCTAGTTGCTTGTAGTTGTTCCTCTTCAAGCTCCTCATATTCATCGATCTCTACCATATTTTCATCTCCAAGCTCCAGAAGGTAATCATCCATAGTTTGTTGTCTTCTAGCACTCTTTTGCCTTTCTTCATACTCCTTTAGCTCTTCAACTACATCGGGAGGGCTTTTTGACAAAACATTTTTGTGTTTCCTCTTTGTCCCGATAAGATGCTCCTTTTGTCTTGATATGTCACCGTTTGTGATCTTATTACAAAAGATGCACTTGTGCTTGTTGACATTTCTTTCGTCCACAAGTGAAGTGTATTTCCACGTAGGATCTTGTCTTCTCTCACTACCGGCCGATGAAGACATATCTAATTACCTACACAAAAACACATAAATTAACAACTATACTACTTAAGTACTTAGATTTAGTGAATCACACTTCTACTTTAATTTTCTTTATTTTATAATCATACAAATTATACATAATCATATTAGTGTATTGCATCACTAACAATTTCATTACTAACAATTACATTGCTAATTTACTATTTACATGTTACAAAAGGAAAATCAGCTACGACGGCTAGTGGCAACAATATTCATGAGTCTCAATTCTCAAAACAATGTTAAAATGAACAATATAGCAACAAATGTCTAATAATCAACCAAACCATTACTGTAGCAGCAGCAGTAGGGCAGTCAGTTCAAAAGAAAAAGAAAAAGAAAGGAAAAAAAGAAAGAAAATTAGAAGAAAAAATATCTAATAATCAACCAAATAGTACCATACTGTAGCAGTGACAGTAGGGTAGTCAGTTCAATAGAAAAAGAAAAAGAAAGAAAAAAAGAAAAAATTAGAAGAGAAAGGAGCTGTAGCTGTGGAAAAAAGAAAGTAAAGAAGAAGAAGAAGAAACAGGGAGAGACTGACCTTAGTGTTGCTGGTGTTGTTGCCAGCCTTTCGCGGTGTTGCTGTTGCCGTCCTTCTACAAAAGTGAGAGGAAGCAGTGGAAAAAAGAAACCCTAGCTCTCAGCCGACCAGATTGGCTGAGTTAAGTATAGTGGGAATCGGGTCTAGACCCGATAACTCGCTATTTCTAAATTAAAAAACCCCCTCAACCTGCTATTTCTCAAGCGCACGCCCTATGCAACGCACGAGGCGCTTGCGGGGCACTCCCAGGCGTGCGCTTGAGGGAAGCACAGCGCTCCGCATCTGTGCTTGCGCGCTGAAGCGCATTGTGCCTCAGGCGCGCGCCTCAAATCGCCTCTAATAACACTGATTTGTCACTTGGATTAGCTCTAATCAAGGCTTTAGACTTGGGTAATCGGGGTTTTTATGCTAATGGTTATCATGAATGCTTGAACTTGATTAATAACCTTAATGAGACCAACTAATATTCTCATACTATAGGGTTATATGCATCGAAATTGCCGACATAAGGTCAGTACCGATAACGGTATCCAATTATCGAAACGAAAAAGATTTGAGATCTTACATAGCTGGCAGTGACATCTTTACTCATGTGGGCCCACTAAATTCCTTCATCTGCTACACGATAGGATGAGGCTCTGGTGAGCGTTATCCCTAAAATTCATTGAATTATATTTTTCTCTTTATTTTTTTAAACATGAGAACACTAATTACTAATGAAGCTTGATACTCGTGGAACTTGAAAATTTTGACCTTGAGTAGTAAAAATGGGAGTTTCCACAAGGATAAGGAAATGCTTTGTAAAGTTAGATTTTATACACACATGTATAAAAAATAAATGACTTATACAAGTACTATATAATTGTCAATTGGTACATATTGTATGGTTGGCGTTATATTTTAACTTGTAGCACGAGGCTGATGTGGCACTTATCGTGATTTGTCGCAAAATGCCATCTTCTACAATTGAGTAAGTGATAATTATAGACAAGAGTTAAACTATTCTTGTACTACAACACAAAAAAGCGTAACTTTTTTAAAATGCAGAAAAATTATGAGTTCCTATGGACCCCATTTCTTTCTGTGTAGTACATAACTGCTGTCATACTCTTATTCCAGTTCTACTAGAATTTAGTGAATCCATCACAATTTAGAGGTTCAAATATTGCTGTTGAAAAACTATATTTGTTCAAAATATGGTGGGGAAGTAATGATATAAACTTATTTAAATTTATACATGAAAAATCAAATGCCTAAAATTTTTGATTATTTCTTTCTAACTTTCAAGAGTAAACTTAATTTACGTATCTTATTCAAAAAATATATGGAATAAACGAACAACCAATCTACGTGATATAAATATTTTAAAATCTAACTCCATTACAAAAGCATTTAGAAACTTATTATAACTTTGCTCGGGCCACACAAAAAAAAAGGAAAAAAAAGGAAAAAAAAAGTTCATCACAATTTATAATAAAAATTACAACTATGTATGCCTAGCGATGATAACCCTCGAGAAGACTGACACCAAAGTTTATTGTGAACTCTGGTTTCTTGCTCAAACAGAAATTTGCCCAACAAAATAAAACTAGAATTTAGAGAAATTGAGAGAATTGTTGAGGAATAATAGAGAGTTTGCTCACTATTTTCTTACGTTCTTCATCTTTCTCTGAGATCCCTTTAGTTGTTCCTTGATTTCTTCCGTTTAGTAATCATCGCCGGGGGAGTTGCTCGCCTGAATGTATTCTTATTTGTTTTGAGTTTTGAAATTTTTCATGGAAAGAAAAATAATAAAGAGACTTAAATGAAAAAAGATTTAAAGTAAACCATTAGAAAGAAGCTAGATGTTTACATATAATAGCGCATAAATTTAAAAGTAAATTGAGCAGAAATGGTTTAAATGGCCTATATGAATTATTGGATGTTTGGTTGACAGATTCGTTGTTGTTGACTTGTAAGACAAAAGGATGAATATAATTGTGGTTGGATGAATATTGTCATAAATTTATTTATCCATTAGTTGTTCAGAAAATAAGGATTAACTGGAGAAAAGGCTTAATGAGAAATTCTTCTAGAATAAGTTTTATTCAATAAGGCTTAATTAGATTTTCTTCTAGAATTCATAATACAAACTCGAGACAAAATATTTATTACATTTTAAAATTTCGGAGAGTTGAAAGAGCTAGCCAACTTTAATGTCCAGTGACTTCAGTCAATATCCTGATTGGGTATTCAACGATTTAAGCTCTACGAGACATATGTAGCTTGCAATCTTTTAGTGGTAGGTGAGTATAAAAGTAGCTCGCAGGGTGTAAAAGAGAGAAAGAAAGGGTGAAGAAACTTTCAATGTACATATCTTTTATATTAATCCTCTTCAATCCCTTGTTTATTGCAGGTACATCGGCTTGATAGAGATAGCAGCGGCCTACTATTATTGGGAAGAAAAAAAGAAAGCGTTGCTAGGTTGCACTGGCTGTTTAGTGACGTTAATCTAGCCAAGATGTCTTCGCAGGTATTTATCTATGCATGTTTTGTGAATACCAAAAACCAATTATGACAAATATCTCAATAAATTTAAAAAAAGTCAATTGGAGATGATTAGTAGCTATAAACTCTTATGCTTGATCTCATTTCGTTGATCTCTGACATATCAGGATGAAACAAGTCTTCTGAGAACCATGAAGAGAACCAAGTACATTCCTTTAGTTCATGTTACTAGGAAGATATGAAGGTGCTAGCCTCAGTGCATATAGTCATTCTAGGCAGATTTATGAAGTACATGCCTCTAGTTGGTGATACTAGGAAGATTTATGAAGGTGCTAGCCTTAGTGCATATAGTCATTCTACTCACGATATACTTTAGCTTAAAATAATAACCTTAACGTGAGATGTTCATCTTTTGTTTTTTTGTGGACAACACTGACTTGGCAATGTTGGCGTGTGAGCTTAGTTTTGTGTTTAGCTCTCAACTCCTGGATGAAAACTGTACTTCTTGTTTTTACTCATCTTTAATTTTTATATCAACAAATTTGAAGGTTGATTTGCAAATAAATTTCAAAAACTGTATTATTCCTTTTTCTACTTTTAAATAAAAAAGCATCTATTTTTCATTTGAAAATTTGACTTTCTTTTCCTTAACGAGACACTTCCTCTCCTAACATGCTACCTAGGTTTGGAATGATGCTTGTGAAGCAACGACACAGAGATATTGGGCGTTGGTCATTGGTTCTCCCAAAGAAAAGCAAGGAGTAATTGCTGCTCCTCTTTCGAGGGTATATTTTCTTGCCATATATTAGTTAGATACCTAAATAGGGGATAATTTGCCTTGCAACCATTTCATACCCAGGGGCAGATGTAGAAATATTCTCCAGAGACGCTAAGCCTAATTACTGTACTTCTGTACAGGTTTCTATATTACTCATCTATGTACTGAAATTGCTAATAGGGGAAGCCATGCTGTACATGCAAATCTGTTGCTTTGGGGCAACTACCGAGGGAGGGCTCTAGTCCAATTTTTTTACCCCTTGAGGGAGGGCTCTTCCACTTTTATCAGTTGAGGAGGGCTCTTCTAAACTTAAGTGGATAAAAGCTCTCATCCACCAACTTTTTTATTCCTTGGTTTTTGCTTTGTGATTTGTGCTATGCATCAAGGCTATCTTTGAGATGTGTGCTGTAGCACAAATCTCAAAACAAAAATGTTGGACAAGAGCTCCTCTCCACTTAAATTTATTCTTGCTTTACTGTATATATTATGGTATATTTAGACGTTTGGGTTGTAAATGTAGATACATGAGATTGTGTTTTCCTCCTCGTTCCATTTCCATTTTTAGTTGGCCAATATCTCAGCTGCTGCATCGAAGTTGATTAGAGGCATAAACATATAGGAATAAGTCATCTGAAGTATCACTCGAAAAGTACGCTCTATTACATCCGTAACTTCATACTTAAGGGAGTAAGGGCTAACAGTAGGTGTTACCTAACCTCATTGTTGTTACGATGTATATTAAAAGGATGCTACCATTTTGGCGGCCCACATGCCTTCACCTCCCTCCACCCTGATCATATTTATTATTCACATTTTATGAGGTGGAAACCTCTTTTGCCTACTATGAATGTTTGAGACCATTTGACTACTCTCTGTAGAAAAGAGTTTTGATACTATTTTGACTGTATTTTAATCTTATTCACAATGTGAATTACTGCAGAAGCTTTGAATCAAAAGTTTTAATGATTCAAGCTATAGATTTTGTCTTTTGATTTTTTATTCTTATTCGTGAAATTGATTGCAGGTTTTCCTGAATGATGGGAAAATGGAAAGAGTAATTCTAGCACATCCTTCAGGTATGGATGGCTCTCAAGAAGCTGTAACCGAATACCGAGTCCTGGGACCTACCATCAATGGTTGCTCATGGATTGAGCTGCGCCCACTTACTGGAAGAAAACATCAGGTAGCTCTGAATAATTTAGTCTCCTAATGACATTTTTGCTATGAACTGGACTGATCTGTCCAAATTCATTAACAATCTTGATGATCACTTTGTACTTCCGAAAGCAGTGTTCTGGGCTGATTGATGCCAATTTTCAGTGTTTTCAAACTTGCTGCATAATTGTTCAATCCATAAAAATGTCTGTTTATGTACTGCCTACCTGAAGTGTTTATATGTAAAGTTTTCACTGATGGAGCTCTTGCAATCTTTTGGATTCCTTAGTTCGTCGCCACACCAAATGCAGGGAGGCAGATCTTCTGAACAGTATTATGTCAGTGAAGGGGGAACTTATAAATAATCTCAGTTTTTAAATTCTTTTGCACACACTGACTTTTAGACAGACATGTAAGCTTTTTCTCCTATGCTCACACTTGTGGGACTGAGATCTTCTCTGCTGTTGCTTGCTAACCACGTTGAGAGGAATTGATATTTGCATTAACCAAGGAGGCAAGGTGTTGACATAATTTACGTATACATAAACATATTTACACGCACACGCACACCCAGCCAACCAGCCACCAACACATCTTTGTATGTGTGTGTCTGTGTCTTCGGTAGATACGTGGAAGCATTTTATCTTCGATAAATGATTGTCAACAAAGGAGACTGCTGAGGTCAATGAGTGACAACATGCTAAAATATAGTAACATGCTAAAATATAGTAACATGCTAAAATATACTATAAAATGAGCTAATCTGTAAGAGGTTAGAGGTTGCTCCTATCAGGGTTACAACAAGAGATTAATTTTGCCTCACATCATATGCGTCTGTGTTTTAAGTAAATAAATGGAAGCATTTAATCTTTGATAAATGATTGTCAACAAATGAGACCGCTGAGATCAATGAGTGACGACATGCTAAAAGATACTATAAAATGAGTTAATCTGTAAGAGGTTAGAGGTTGCTCCTATCGAGGTTACAACAACAGACAATTAAATTTTGATGCATCAGACATGTACAGTATGAGACCAATAGGCGCACCTTTGGAGAAATGATGGGATCATAGTTACTAGAGCATTGAAAACTAGAAATCTAAATGTCATGGATGGAGGCAATTAAGCATAAGGAGCTCTACTAATTTAATTGAGGAGACGCCCCTTTGCGAAACTGAGCAGAAGATGAGGATTCATATATCCGAAAATTTGAGATAAAAGCCTTTCTTGTTGTTCACTAAGTTTGTGAAGATGGTTTCCCTGTGAATGCATATAAATGATATATAATACCACTATACATCGATACACATTAAAATCAAGTTCACATATAGTATCTGGTCTTGTACCAAACAAATAAGCGAAGATAGTGTTCGTTGCAAAGTAAGTAATTGATAACCTATTCTACAACTGTTTCACATCTGCCATCCTCGATTATTAGTGGTTTTGGGTTGTAACTTATATGATTACTCTGTGTAATCTACTTATTCTCATTTACAGCTCCGAGTGCATTGTGCTGAAGCACTAGGCACTCCAATCGTCGGGGACTACAAGTATGGTTGGTTTACTCACAAAAGGTGGAAACAAATGCCTCGTGTAGACTACGAACCAGCCTCTGGCGAGCCATACAAGCTCCGGAGACCAGAGGGCTTGGATGTTCAGAAGGGCAGTGTTCTATCCAAAGTCCCTTTACTTCACCTCCATTGTAGAGAGATGGTAATTCCTAATATTGCGAAGTTTATGGGTAATTCAGGCCAATGGTATGATGAAGGCAATCCTTGGTCTTCTGAGAAGCCAAGCGTTCTTCGATTTGTAGCGCCAATGCCTTCGCATATGAAAATAAGTTGGAATATTATGTCATCTTACTTGGTTTGAGTTATTTTGGTTATAGTATTTATTTAACATTGTTTTGTATTTTAAGGACGTTGTTGAAAGAAATAGAATGTTCAATATCTGGTTGGCAGTCTGTTGTAAATTTTTTTTGAGCGTGGTTGCTAATTTGACTATTCGATTAAAAAAAATTGTACTTGTGTTATAATATGCTGTGTTTTAACTTGTAAATTCCCAAGAAATCAATCCGTGCATGCTTTATTTTTGCACGGTCTCGTGGTGGAGTTTATAGAAGATATGTTTAAGTGGGAGAATAGGAGAATCAGAATGTACAGTATTTCTTTATGATTATCGTATATTTAAACCAAGCAAGGTTGTTGAATAATAAAATAAAACCAGTACTTTTGCTCTGAAAAATAAAAGGAAGAGGAAACAAAACATTCAGAAGATCTTTTCCTTGTACCCAAAAAAAAGATCAACTGGACATATAAAACATTTTTGGGTCTCTCTCTTTCTCACGCATATATAATGTATGTGGTTAAACATCATGATTAGCTATTTTTGTTTATTTCCTTGCTTGAATTTATTTCTCGATCCCGCTTTGATAGTTTTTGTTCACTTATGTTTCTAAACTTTAGCATATGATTATTTATTTTCTTTGATGTTTGTTTAATTGAGCTAAACCCAATTTAAATTTTCATGTTGATGATTAAATTGACATGAAACAAATGTGATCCGAAGCCAATTGAATTATCATATTATTTGGACCGACTTGAAATCAAACTTGACCTGAGAAAGTGCAGTGTTACAAAAGTGGAAAAAAATACTTTAAAAAATAGCGTTATAAAATAAAGATGAATAATTAAAGCTAATAAGACAAGATGATCGGTTAAAAGTGGGTTAAAACAACACAAAAGAGAATGTGGAGTTTGTTCGTAATCCTTGATAGAATTTGTAAAAAAAGTCAAAAATTAAAATTAATGCTATCTCCAGGATAGTTTTATAAGAGAATAGCATCCACATAAGCATATAAAAGTACTAAAAAAAGTTTATGAAAATTCCTTCTAAAGATTCCTAATTTACTTAGAAAAATAATTATTATATAAAATATTTAGAAAATAGTATCTTTCATTTGTTCTGTTTCATTTTTTATTGAGGTGACATCAATCCTTCTCCACCTTTATCTTTTTTAATAAAATTAGACTACATTTAGATACTAAAAATGGATAGTAAACCTTAAATTGAAAGTTAAATTTAGATATCTTAATGAAAAAAACTACTCTTTTCTTTGCTAAGTTTTAAAATTTTAGCCCTTTTTTGTAATTTTGAATTTTTAGAGTGTGTTTTGCAAATTCTAAATCTTTGAGATTATTTTAAAAAAAATTTAAACTTTAATTTGGGTGCTTGTAATTTTCATATTTCATATGTTGGTGGTAAGTTTTCGAGCGTTAGGATATTTCTTGCAACTCCCAAATTTTAAGAGTGTTTTTTCTAATTATTAAAACTATGGGTTATTTTTTATAAAATTCAAAATTTTATTAGTTTGTTGATTAGTCCTAGATTTGATGTGTAATGGTTATAGGTTTTGAAAATTTGGGGGGTTTTTTAATGATTTTTAACTTTTGAAGGACTTGTCTTATAATTTTTATTACTTTGAGGTTATTTTTTGCAAATTTTTAAATTTCCAAGCGCTTGGTTGTAATCCATTAAATTCATCTATGTTGTTTGCACTTTTTAAATTTTTAAAATTTTTAGGGTGCTTTTTTATTATTGAACTTTTGAGGGTGTTACTATAACTTTTAAAATGTTGAGGGTGTTAATTACAAAGTTTAAATACTTCGAAGGCTGCTGTAAATTTTTAGATTACATGTTTGTTATTTTTACTTTTGAAATATTAGGATGTTTTGAGTAATTTTAAACTTTTAAGGGTAGATTGTGCAATTTTTATTTTTTGGGTTATTTTGAAATACTTCATATATTATAGTATGTTAGCTCTTCATGTTAACAAACTAATACCATAGAGTTGTTTCATATATTTTACTAATCATATTTTTTTAAATTGTTAAGCTATAGATAGTTTACATGGGATTAGAATATAATATAATTATGATTTAGGATAAATTAAAATTTAAATGGAATATTCAAAATAGTGAAATGTAATATTGGCCATGAAAGCTTATACTGAACATGTGCTTTTAAAGGAAGTAGTATAATGTGTGTATATATACATACATATATATATGTTTGCGTATT
>BQKN01000043.1:61284-86691 GCA_022839385.1 Asparagus kiusianus
GTGGGTATATTCACCGCAAACCCTTACGAGACTACAACTCGTCCACTAGGGTAACCTAGGGGTTTAAAGTCTTGTTGTATGCGCTAAATACAACCGTAATTCCTATAAAAGTAAGTTAGGATTTTTCTTTCTTTACTAGAGGACTAGCAAAAGTTTAGGTGTGGGGGGGTATTTGATAATCATATTTTTATTATAATTTTATACCCTCATTATCTATTTTACATGAATAAATATACTACTAATAAATGTTTTTATCTTTAATTGCAGGTTAATAAAGAAATAATGAATAAAAGCCCAAAACACTCTAACTTTCTCACTTTGTAACCTTTTATTGAAACCAAGAATCAAGTCGAGTAGCCTGTAGAAGTCGAAGAAAATCAAAAATCTAATATGAAAAAAAATCATATTCAAAATGGTTAGCCACAAAGAAACGACGATATCTCCTAATCCGGAAGGCGAAATTTAACATATAATATATAAAAATCGCCTATCTCGATGAGACAAAGCTATTTGTGAAGTCAGAATTTAGATATAGTGGGTATAAATAGTGGCATCGATGGGGGCATCGATGCAAGTTTACTGTAGCGCGAGTCAATAGCTGATTTTGCTTATCTTGGGGCTCAAGTTTGATCTAATGGCTCTCATTCACTGATGTTTACTATAAATAAAGGTAGAGAGTGAGGGGTTGTGGGTGTGAAAAATTTTGTAACCCTATTTGGAGAGGAGGGTTATTCTTAATTGAGAAGACTTTCCAAATTTATAAGTTTTTGTTACAATTAATAAAAGATTTTTTTTACCTCTTCATATTTTTCTTTTCTTCCCTTTATTTGATGATGAAGATGAAGATGAAGATGGAGATGAAGATCAAGATCAAGAGTGATGTTTGCTTTTATCTTGAGGCTAGAACCCTCTTGGGTGGTAAATTTCCTCTTTATTAATATTTTTATCTTTTTATTTTCTTGTTTAAATAGCCAAGATGCTAGAACCCTCTTGCCTTAGATTTATTTTATACTTATAGAGTAGATTTATTTCATGCTTATAGAGTTATTTTCTCATATTTAATTCTTACAATTTATTTTATAGTTTAGTTTTTGCAATTTATTTTATAGTTAGATTTTATTTTCTTACACTATTCACCTTGAGGCTAGAACCTTCTTGGGATTAGTTCTTTTTTTTCATATTCTTTGATTCGCCTTGAGGCTAGAAGTTTCTAGGGAATTGCCTTTTCTTTTGAGGTGGGTTCAATTCTAGATTCTTCATATCTTTAATTGAACCCTCATTCTTTTCTTTCTTTATTTTTCCTTTTCTTTTATTTTTTTGATTTTTATTTCCTTTATTTTTCCTTTCTTTCCTTGTGATTTTATTTATTCTTTATCTATCACTCTCAATATCATTTTTTACACACAATCATTCTCATTCTCTCCATCTCTCCACAATCACATCTATCATCACTCCTAGTTATCACGCACACAACATAAGAACTGAATCTAATTTTCTCCTACAAACACCTTACTCATGGGATCGATAACTTTTTATACTATAACTTGATTTGTTGTGCACTTGTAATTTTTGGTATATGTTTATGCCGCATCAGTAGTTAATGCAGGGGCAGTCGGTTAGTGAGGATTTTGAGATAATTGTTGTTTCTCTATTTGTTTGGTCATGGGTCGACTAACACCGTCTTTTAACTCAGCTACGCGAGTTGTCGGCTGATTAGTAGGTTGAGTACGGGTCGATCTGGTGGGTTGCCCAACAAGTATCACCTTTTGACTCGGCTATGAAAGTTTTCGACCGATCGAATCGGCTGTGAAAATGGCTTGAGTCATCTCGATTAGTAATTTGTTTGATTACGTGTAGGGCCACATGTCAACGTCTTAATGGATATTAATAATTTGTGTTTTTTGAGTCATAACAGTTGGCCCCTTTCACTTAGACTCGGTGTAGGTCGGGTCCGCGTGAAATCATGGTTTGTTAAGTCATGGGGTGCATTTATGAGGGGTGACTGAGAAGTCATTTCGTACGTGACGTTGCTGAGCCGAAGGATAATTATTGGCTGTTGTTGCCTCATCTTTCGTGCCTGAGTGTGAGCTAATTAAGGCAGGGAGTGCCTTGATTCTGGAGTGGTTGCTTCATATTCTAGGGTTAATCTCGACTGTTGGCTTAGAGCTATGTTTACTGTTGAGACCTTGATAGTTGTTTGACTGAGTCTACCTATAAATATGGTTGTTTTGGTATGGGGGAAGGTGCTGTTCTTCGAAGATCCTTGAATCTTGACTGCAAAAGACTCTGATTCTTCATCTTCTTTTTTCGGTGATCTTTAGAACGATTCTAATGGCGACTCTGACGGCTTCTGCGCTCATGGTTCGACAACGCAAGTTGGAGAAGTTTCACTCCGGAGTGACGGTGCTACAGTTGAAGGCGCTGCACAAGGGGTTCGACATTCCATGGGGATTTGTTTTGATAGCACCGGCAAAGTCCCAGGCGGTCTTCGACCATGATGCAAGTCAGGCTTTGGTGTATATAAGTCATTTTGAATATGGTTTACGTCTGCAGCTGCATCCCTTTCTCCATCATGTTTTTGAGGATTTAAGGATACTACCGATGTAGATGAAGCCAATTCAATTGGTACTATGGTGAGGTTTATCATTATTTATCACTGGTTAGGAGTCGACCCAACCTTGAATTTGCTTGGCCACCTCGTCATTGTCAAGGTGCATCAGCAAGAAGCCCATTTTCACCTTCAGGTGTTGGAGGGATACAAGATAATCACCGATCCCCCCGAGTCAAACAAAGTCTGGAAGGAGAGGTTCGTATGGGTTTTGTAAGACGACTCGAACTAGGGCTGCTCGGATTAGTCCAAGATCTCCAGGGAGGCTCTGAAGGCAGGGCCATTGTCCAGTGTCGAGAGATTGGCGTTGGAGTAAATTAAGGTGTATTCGGGTTCTCGTAAGATGAATCCTTACTCGACAACTTGGTCTTGTGAGTAGTCAGTATCTTCTGCAAGCCTCTATCTGCTGAGGATGTAGCAAAGACGACTTCCCTAACCTTTAGGAAAAATGTTAAGGTGCCGAGGGCCCCGCTAGCTGAGGCTCAGGAGCGAGTTCAGGAAGGGCCTTTGACGAGGCTAGTGAAACATTTTCGCTAGGATTTGGCACCTAAGGAAGTGGTAGTGACTCGTGATTAGGCGGCTGAGATAGCCACTAAGCTAGCAGAGCCGACGCCTTCGGCTGTTCAGGTTGAGAAGAAGAAAATGCTAAGAAAAGTGGGTAGCTGAGGGCCCAAAAAGTGGTTGAGGTTGCGGATATTGATGTCGTTTATATCAATGAAGGGTTCCCAAAGCAAGAATAGGGGGTTGACATCCAAAGGGTCAAGGACGAAGCCAGGATTCCTGGTGGAGGTGAGATCCCAACCAAAACCGAAACCTAAGCAGGAGGCGAAGGGGCCCCAAGTACTATCGAGTCGACCCATCATCAAGGGATCCCTTGGAGATGCTCTAAGGCCTCCCGATTCTAGGGGTGTTGATGGCTAAGATCTGTTTGTGTTTGCTATCAACAATCCAAAGAGGAGCATGAAACCTATTCCAAGTCATGTTAAAGTTTCTCTGTGAGGTGATTGCCGCCAATTTGAATAGACACAGTCGGTGTGTCTCTTGGTTCATGAGTCTCTTACGTAGTTCAAAAGCGTTTCAAGGTTTTAAAAAGTTTTAAAAGTTCACAGAGTCTCTTATTTTTCTCGAAAAGGCTTTAAAAGTTACATTTAGTTGAGTACCTTAGTTGCATTAACTTCAATGCTCTGCATCTTATTGTGGTTTTTTATGAAGGAGCTGGTTCCATGAATTTAGGGGCTAGGGGTTTTACCAAGTCCATGTTTTACTTGGTCTTTGATTTCTGTTAGTAAACCCTGGTCTCAAGGGATCAATTTGAGTTGTTATTTGTTTCAAACATGTTTGCTTTGAGTGCTAAACGTGAGCAGTTTGTTAGGGGTTTCTGTTTCATTGTAAGGCTATATAAGCCAAGATTGTTGAATAAGATAGTATCATTCAGTTCCATTTGTTCCGTGTTTGAGTTTTTAATATCTCATTCCTAACAATAGGTATCAGAGCGACCGGTGCGTATACCTTTGTATAATCTATCCCATGCCTTATGACTAAAATCATCTATAAAGCTTAGAGTATACCTTTTGCCGCTGTTGGAGGTGGGACTGACTGGACCACAGATATTACTTTTAGGATTTATATAACTCAAGAAGAAAATTTGTTTTCTTTAGTGGGAGAGTTATTTAATCCATTGGAAGAAGCTTCAAATGAGTTGAAGATTGTATAAATTTAGTGGGAGCTTTAAGTAATAAAGTAAATGGAGATTTACTTACTAAATTTATTGTTGAATACACTGATTACAAGTAGGAGATCATATAGGATTTTTATCCACCTGTATAGTACAGTAACGTTGTTAATATATATTTGATGAAAAGTAACAAGGAGAATAAAAATCCTAAAACTTACACAAAAGTCATGTTGGATATGATTTCATGTAAGAGAGCTGATGTCACATTTGATGACAAACAGTTATTAATTGTTGAAGAATTTTTTTCCTCTAAGTTGGACACAGAGGGGGCATCTTCTCTTGAGGAATATGGATGGCCATATCCTCACCATGTTGGATCGAGTCCGAGGCATGGAATAGGCTGAGGATGCTACTAATAGGATCCTCCTGGGTTGGCCCTCGATATGAGAAGGAGCTGATCCTGGAGCACAGACACCAACCTAATTGTCATCTTGATGCGAGGGGGTCTACCCTTGAGTCTCAGCTCGTCTAATCAAAAGCGGTAGAGCAATTTTGGCTTACTAGTGATGTAGAGATTCTGGGGGAAGTTCCAGATTTCAGCCTTCACCCAAGTTTTAGGAGTTACCTGGTTCACATGGCTCTCATGGAATAGGAAGTATTTGGCTGAATAGAGCGAGTCTGGGCTTCCTATCTCAAACTTTAGGAGGAGTCAGCCTAAAAAGCCGATCTAGAAAAGGCTCTTCTATCACTATCGACTAAGGAATGATGAATTAGGTGACTAGCGTCGAGAAATGGAGGTGCGGGAGAGTCTGATTGAGAGCTGGAAAGCCTCGGATAATCAAAAGTTGATCGAGATCGACAAGCTTAAGTGTGAGCTCCTCGAACAGAATAAGAGGGTGAGACATTTATCTGAGGAGGCCGCGCATGGGAGGCAGGAAAGAAATCGAGCTTTGGAGCAAGCCGAGGCAGATCATCATGTCGCCAATTGTCTGAATGCTGAGCTGGAAGAGGAGTGGATGGCCTTCAAGAAGCTCTAAGAAGAGAGTGTTCAACGCGAATTGTCCCTCGCCGAGGTCTGAAGCCGTATTGCTCACTTGGATTCGGAAGCTCATCGATTCGAAATCGCTGAGGATTATCGCCATAGTGTTTTTGGAAAGGTGGAGGTGACAATGGCTTGTAAGACAGGATATGATTATCTCCTGGCACAGCTTCTAACAAAAATGAGAAATGTGCCTAACTGTTTCCACTATCCTCCGAAGGTCGCTAATTGCTTGGATACGCTCTTGGAGGTAGAGAAACAGGGTGTGGGACTTGATCTAGGTGGAAGTAGTGCCGGATGAGGACACAGATGATGAGGCTGATGCCGAGAAGATTAGAAAGGTAGGCGAGGGCTCGTCCAAGTAGGCCGATGAGGGCTCGGATGGAGATAGTTGGGTAATTTCGCCCTAGAAAGATAAAGGGGCCAAGCCGAAAGTACAATTGACTCCCTTGTCACCTCTTGATCGTGGTGTCAATCCATCTCGGTCTTCCAATCTTTCCTTAGGGCTTTTTTGTATATCAATGTATTTTATTTTATAGATTATATCGTAAATATTTTAAAGATGTAAATAAAATATGTTATTTTTCAATAGGTACTATCTTTTGTGTTCGTGTTGAACTATGCTTGGTTTTATGGATTGGGATGACTCAATTTTGAGTATTGAATTGCTAGGTGTTTTTTATATTTGTCTTATGAAAAAAAGTGTTCTCTATTAGAGTCAACCGAGTCTAGGTACTCATAGGCTTGAATCGGAACGACTTGTTAGAGTAGGTTTAGTGAATGATAGTTTAATTGAATGGACTGATAATGCACTAAGAATTAATGATAACTTATTAAAAATATCTTTGTTGTTCAAGTCAACTTCATTGAGGTCCCACTAAATTGGGTTAGGCCCAAGATGAGATTTGAATAGTTGTCAGTTGTCAAGTTTTGAGGAGCATTTATGGAGGAAATGATGGAGTGCTATTGAGGTGGCCCTTTGACGTTATCGAATGCCAAGTATCATTGTCACTTTGATTTCTGAGCAAGGCGTCGCATCAAATGAAGGGTATTGCTTCTTTTTTGTAAGGCCCTTTCAGTTTCTGAGGTCAATCTCAGCCGTTCATGTCAGGTAGGGTCGGTTGTTCCGATCTTGACACGTGTCACCATTGGGGTCTATATGTATTCCCCCATTTGTGAAGAGATTCTTCTTCCCCACTTCTTGCCCTAGCTTCCTAGATTAGAGTTTTTTGTTTTTGTTGATCTTCTATTCTAACATTTGATGATCTCTAATGGCTTTCGATGCTTCCACCACTAGCCGCAACGAGATGAAGATCGACCTTCTTTGACCCTTCCACTCGAACCTTTGTATGACAGAGCTCAAGATTTATTATGAACACTCTGATCTTCCCAAGGCTTTAGCTTTGTTGGCACTGGGGAAATCTAAAAAAGTGTATCATCATGGCGGCGATAGGTCGCCTCAGGCATTTGGAGTATGGGCTCCGATTGCCACTTCACCCTTTCATCCGTCAGGTGTGTATAGCTCTGGGGGGTGTCCTATGACGCTACTGTTTTTGCTCATGGCTACAGTCCAAGGTGAACCCCGAGATGTCAAATCTGCTATGCACCCACACCGTGTAATAACACGTTTCACCAATTATAGTAATATCCTCTAGTGGAATCAAATAAAAGTGTAGGTATAAAACAGACAAAACAAGGAAATAAAAACAATAGACATGATATAGAAAGAGATATCTCATAAATGAAAATCATGTCTCAACTAAAATACATCTGATATCTGGAATAATGAAAGTGTCTCATCATGAATCAACTAAAAATCATACTGAGGCACACTGCTTTTATAATATGAAAACAAAACTCTAATATGTGAATGAGAATATAAAACTATAGTGGAGTCTCAGCTACTAAAATGTATGACGGCGACTGTGCTAGAACTCCATCATCATGCGGCTCTCCGAAACTCTAAACTGCCTGAAAAAGAAATTTAAAACAACAAAAAGAATAACAACAAGAGTGTCAGAGCACTATAACAAGATCACCTCCATCCACCCCCAGGGGAAGGGCTGCTAGATGAAATGGAGGCTCTACCTATTAAGTATAGTCTACCTAGATTATTTTTCCCGTATCTAATAGAATTAATATTTAGACACCTATAATGCGAGACGTAGTACATCGAGCAAAATAATCCAAATAAGAAAACCCTCATGTATATACCATATGTCTTAAATTGTAGATAACTAAATATTAATCCCGAACTAAGAATGAAAGGAAACATAACTGGAAAGATAAAGCATCGAAATAACCATCAGTATATGTATCTCGTGTACTCGCACAACAAGGTATCTTAGTCATCAAATATCTCAACAATTATTCGAATTCACTTTTGGCATCCACCAAACTCAGGTTATCACATAATTGTCATATTGTAATTCTTCGCAAAAATTCTAATTTTCGCATTATCATACGCAACGGACTATCATGTAGGTATCCTAACTATGTACATGACTCATTAGTCTCATCGCGATCTCAGTGCGTAACATGATTGCGGGATGGCCTACCATATAGGAATCCTAAGAGACGGCTCACAAGCCTCATCGCACCCTCGTGTGGACGGACTACTAGACAAAGCATCCAAACCCGACTCAATGGTATATACAAATGGAATATCGACACACCACCACACGTAGTACTGAACTTAGCTCATCAACGATATCCATCTCGTGTATAAACTGGTTATGTCTGGTATATCAATGCACTATCTCATTTAGTACTAAGTTGTACTCATCAATGATATCCAACATGTGTATAAACAATCTCTAACTCAAGTGTAATCAGCTCAACATTTGTCAAAATCCCCTTTGGGATACTCATGTGTGTACTACAATACTATGCATGTATATTCATGTCTATACGTGTACTACCGTGTGACTCAAACCCTGCGATCACATCTCAAAATAGTGCAACACAATATTCAGGAAAAATCTTAGTAGTCGATTATACTGAGTCCATCCAGACTCTGTGAGGCATGTATCAGGATTAGTAGTTGACTACTGAGAACATTAGTCGACTACTCTGTAATATTCTAGTTTTTGAAAATCCAAACTGAACATGAGTAGCCGACTACTAAACTTAGTAGTCGACTACTCTGTCAAAACATGCATTCTTCCTTGCATGAAAAGAGCTTATCATTCATCATATGCTTATCATTAGATTTAGTACAAATGAAAACATGTAATATTTAACAAAAATCATCCCGAATATGAAATAAATCTATTAACTTGTTCTAATTAGGGATTAACATCCTAATTAAACAATTTCCTCAGTTAGCTCTTAATTAAACAACATAATTAGGGTTTACTCATGAGTTAAACATAATTAACAAGTTAAAAACGAAATTAACATCAACCCTACTGATCATGATCATGTTTCTATCATCAACAGCAAAGATTTCACTTCAGATCTAGTATAGGATTAAGATTTATCATCAAAAATTTGATTTTTATCACATTAGGTTACACTTAACCATGAAAACATCAATTAAACATCTTCAAAACTTTAACTATTATAGGGACAGGTTTGGATGAAGATGATCTTGCCTCAAACGTTGTGTTGAACTCCTGAATACGCGTGCAAGATCCCTTCTTCGTCAAAAACCGCAAAGCCTCACCTTTCTCTCGACAAACGCCTCGAGATATCTCCCAAAACTCACACTTTAGGGTTCGGGTTTGAGGAGAAAGGTGACTGGTGTTAATCTCACGTGAAAGAGGGTAAAAAAGAGCTTTAAAATGAGTATATGTACGCATATATACAACTTGGTTCGAAACAAAATGAATTCGATCCGAAACCCATAAGAAAACTGGAAACAACCCGACTAGTCGACTAATACCCTTACTAGTCGACTAATGGCCTTCGTAGTCGACTACTAAGCTTAGTAGTAGACTACTAAGAGCACAGATTCAGCATGATTCTCTTCTATACTAATATATATATATATTGATTTGATCTCAAATCAAATCCTAGCATACTCAAACATCAAAATATATTATTTATAACCATATAACATATTTATTATTATTTATTACTATATATTCAAATTTGCGGGATTTTACATTCTTCCCCCTTAAAAGAATTTCATCCCCGAAGTTTTGCAATCGTATCTTAGAGATTAATAATACCAGAAAAGCACTTTGAGGGGATAATCCAGATGAGGAAACACTCACATACACATCTCGTACCATTAATCTTTAGATATGAAACATAGCAACATCTATATTTAACCATCTAGAATATGAGTACTCCCACTTAAATTCTAACTAAGCAGAACTAGTACGTTGGGCGAAAAATCCAAACAAGGAACCCCTCATATATATACCATATGTTCCGAGTGATTAGGAGCTAAGTGTCAGTACCCCTATTCTAACGTTAAATATAAATATGACCATAAAGATAATCATAAGCATTAATCAAATTAAAATTAGTCAATTTACCAGCTCAAACAGGTGTGGGTAGTCGCGACGGATATCCCCCTCGCACTCCTAAGAAGCCTCTTTAGCTCCCTTCCGAGTCCATTAAATTTTGACCAAAGATATTATTTTGTTTCTAAGATTCTTGTCCTCCTTGGCAAGAATACAAACAGGAACCTCTATCGTAGTCAAATCATCATGAATCTCAATCTCTTATGCGTCTAACACTCGCTACTACTCCGCATCACGTAAATGCTTCTTAAGCATCAAAACATGAAAAATATCGTGTATACTCGACATCGATGCTGGAAGGTCTAGCCGATACGAAACGGCTCCAATGCACTCAACAATCCTGAATGGACCAATATACCTCAGGGCTAGCTTTTCCTATCTCCCAAATCACTAAACTCCCTTCATAGGCGATACTTTCAATAATACATAGTCCCTAACCTGGAACTCTAATGGTCGTTGCCTCTGGTCTGCATAACTCTTCTGGCGACTCTGCG
Organism: Asparagus kiusianus; assembly: GCA_022839385.1. Taxonomy (NCBI): domain Eukaryota; kingdom Viridiplantae; phylum Streptophyta; class Magnoliopsida; order Asparagales; family Asparagaceae; genus Asparagus; species Asparagus kiusianus. The sequence continues at coordinate 71,576 of BQKN01000043.1, forward strand.
CTGTAAGGATGCGCTCTCGAATCACTTCTACCTTCTCTGTAGTCTGTCTCACAAGCTCTGGTCCAAGTAAAAGGTTGACTTTCGGTTCTGCCCAACAAATAGGCGATCTGCAAGGCCTCCCTACAATGCTTCACACGATGCCATCCTAATAGTCGCTTGATAACTATTATTATAAGAAAATTTAATTAATAGGTTGTGGTCCTCCCAACTACCCTGAAAGTCTATAACACATGCTCGCAACATGTCCTCCAATACCTAGTTCACTCTTTCCGTTTGCCCATCTGTCTACGGGTGAAAAACACTAGAGTATGATAATGTACTACCAAAGAAATTCTGGAAACTCCTCTATAAATACGAAGTAAAAACTAAGCCTCGATCTGATACTATCGTCTTTGGGACTTCGTACAATCTCACGATCTCCTAGATGAATATTCTCGTGTAAGTCTCTGCGGTATAGGTTGTCTTTACTGGTATAAAATGTGCTAACTTCGTCAACCGATCAACTATCACCCAAACGGAATCGTTCCCTCTCTTCGATCTCGGCAATCCTACAATGAAGTTCATAGAAATATCTACCCCACTTCCACTCTGGAATGGGTAAAGGTTGTAGGGTTTCTGTTAGTCTCTGGTGTTCCGCCTTCACTTGCTGGCAGGTAAAGCATTTTGTCACGTACTCTGTAATCTCCCTACGCATGCTGCTCCACCAAAAGTTTCTCTTCAGGTCCTTGTATATTTTAGTCGTGCCTAGATGCATTGTGTACCTAGTGCGATGTGCCTCATCTAATTAAGTCTTTCTTCAGCTGTGAATTTCTTGGCATCACTAATTAGCCCTTCATTCGAAGACCTCCATCTGCTCCAACGGTCCAATCAGCCCTTGGCTCTTTGGAAATCTCATCCTTTCGGGTTTGAATCCAAGAGTTCTCTAGCTGAGCTCTGACCATTCAATCACTCTAAGATGGCTGTACTGACAAAGCTCCCAAAAATACGCTGCTCCCGCCGATCTCTGGTCTAAAGTCAAACTAGCTAATGGTGTGAAGATCTCTATACAATGAGCACCTCAAAGCCGTAATCCGATGCTGACGCTTCCTGCTCAATGCATCTGCTACCGCATTAGCCTTTCCCGGATGATACTGAATCGTAAACTTGTAGTCCATGATTAACTCAACCTATCGTCATTGTCTCTGATTGAGTTTTTTCTGAGAGGAGGTATTTCAAGCTCTGATAATCTGTGAATAACTCGAACTATACTCTATACAGATTGTGTCTCCGTGTCTTCAGTATGAAGACCACTGCTGCTAACTCCAAGTCGTACGTAGAATAGTTCTGCTCATGCGTCCTCAACTGTCATGAGATATAAGCCACTACTCTCTGGGTTTGCATCAAAACACCTCCTAGACCCGCTAATGACGCATCTGTATAGACAACAAAAGTCTTATCGCTGTTTAGAATAGTCAATACCGGCGCTGTAGTCAACTTAGCCCTTAAAGTCTCAAAGGCTTCCTAGAACTCTATGCCCTAAACAAACGGTACACCCTTCTTCGTAAGGCGTGTAAGTGACGTCGTAATCTTTGAGAAGTCCTGAATGAACTTCCTATAATAGGCTGCCAAACCCAAGAAACTACAAATTTCTGAAACAATCTTTGGCGACTCCCAATCAAGTACTGCCTCTACTTTCGTGGGATCCACTGCAATGCCCTCTTTGCTGATGACGTGGCCCAAAAATCTAACCTCAGGTAGCCAAAACTCGCACTCACTGAACTTAGCGTACAACCGATGCTCTCATAAAGTCTGTAATGTCAATCGAAGATGCTGCTCGTGCTCTGCATTCGTTCTAGAATAGATAAGGATATTGTCAATGAATACAATCATGAACTGGTCTAAATATAGACGAAAAACCCGGTTCATCAAATTCATGAATACTGCGGGTTCATTGGTTAGCCCAAATGGCATGATAAGAAACTCGAAGGATCTATATCGAGTCAGAAAAGCGATCTTAGGAATATCCATCTCCGAACTCACAACTGATGATAGCTAGAACGAAGATCAATCTTCGAGAAATGTTACGCTCCCTGTAGCTGGTCAAACAAGTCATCGATCCTTGGTAGTGGATACCTATTCCGGATAGTGACCTTGTTCAACTTATAATAATCTATGCACAAACGCATTCTACCATCCTTCTTCTTCACAAAGAGGACTAGTGCTCCCCACGGAGAATGACTTTGACAAATAAAGCCCTGAGATAATAACTCATCTAACTGGGTCTGTAGCTCACTCATCTCAGTAGGTGCCATACGATAGGGTGCTTGGGATATCGGTACTGTGCCTGGCTATAATTCGATGCAGAACTCAACCTCTCTCACAGGAGGTAACCCAGGTATGTCCTAAAAGACATCCTGATAATCTGAGACAACTCTAGTCTTGCACAAATCAGCACTCCGGTCCCTCAGCATTATCTTCTCGACGTACGCCAGAAATGACTCCGTAATCTGGTTGCCCTGTGAGGTCGCTATGATCAATTCAGACTAATCGGACGCCCACAAGCTGACTGTTTTAGCAAAACAGTTGATATTGACATGGTAGGATGATAGCCAATCCACACCTAGAATGACGTTGAACTCTAACATCTGCAAAATGATCAAATCGATGATGAACTTAGACTTATCTAGACTGATGACACATCTCCTACAAACACTCTCTAATTGGGATACCTCTCCTAAAGGACTAGAGATGGATAACAGTACATCTAAAGGATGTGCGATCAACTAGAGCCTATCCATAAATGTATGAGAGATAAAAGAATGCGAAGCTCCTAAATCAAATAAGATCCGAGTTGGGAAGGAATTCACTAAGAAAGTATCTCCACTATGGCTCCGCTCGCACCATGATCACGTGGTACGACTGTATAAACCCTACCTGTGGCTGGCACCTACTGCGCTGGTGGTGGTGGAACATATGGGTCTGTCTGACCCTAAGGAAACTCCTGAATAGCGCGAATCTGGCCCGTTGGCCCCTCAATCCTCAAAACAAAATGTGGTACCTTTATCTTCTACTGCTGGTTATATCCACAACCCTGTGACTGCTGTCCCTGACCACGGTTCTGCTGCTGACCGTGTCCTCATCCCTGTTGCTGGCCCTGGCCTATGCCCGGCTAGCCTCCTGCTGGTGCACTACGATAATCCCTGGCCTTATGACTGATCTTGTTGCAGTTAAAACATACACCCTGAATCCTGCGCTGCTGATGTGTTCTCGGATCATGTTGTGCTCCCTTCTTAAACTGACCCTGCTGCTGGTACTGAAAATCCTTACCCCAGTACTGGGGTCCTCCAGGTCCGGCGAAAGGTCTCTTACCCTTTCCCTTGTCATTCTGCTATCCTAACTTAGCGTTACCCTCCTTGTTCTTCTGGAACATCGTAGTCTATGTCTCCTATGAAATAGCTACATCAGCTACCTCTCTAACTGAGTGAAACCTCCTGGACACAAGGTAACATCAAAGGCTTGGACGAAGCTCCATAAGAAACATCTGAGCCTAGCATTCTCTTGACTGCCACATGCTTGTAAATCGAAGTAGACTCGTGAACCGACTCTCATAATCTGCTACAGACATATCTCCTTGCTCCAGTCTGGACAACTCCAGCCCTTTCCTGACCCGTGCCGTGGAAGAGATGTACTGCTCGTTGAAGAAATAAATGAAGTCCTCCCATGGGAGTATCATTCAGTGTTCTGGGGTGATTTGAAGCCTGTACTATCCTCCGACATCACTCTTTAGGTTGAAAGCTATCAACCTCTGCTTCTGTACTGAATTGATGTTAAGTAGGTCAAGGATATTACTCACGTCCTCCTTCCACTTGTGGGCTATAAGCGAATCTGATGACCCTTAAAATTCTGGTGCCCTCATCTTTTGGTACCTCTCAACTAGGCGAAACTAAGCCTCCTACTCTGCACCTGCAAGTAATGGTGGCATGAGTCCTGGTGTAACCTCTGGGGACTTCTTTGTAATGGGAATAGCTGGAATCACTGGTGGTGGAACTACAGGTGGCGGTGTGATGGTGGCATATGATTCGCCACTTGCTCCTTGAGCGCTGCTAGCTTAGCTGCTATAGGTGCCATGAGGTCTATGAGGTACTGCGAAAACTATTGCGGCTCAGGTGGAGCTTGTTGTGGCCCTGATGGAGCGTACTGTAGCTCGGGTGGAGCCTGCTGCAGCTCTGGCTCCGACTCATCCTGTCTCTCTCTCTGAGCACGGGATACTCTCCGTTCATGTCCTCGTACGGTCATCTATAAATTTCTAGGAAGAGAATTTATAAGACGCAATTATGAGACCTCAAACAAAAGCATATATAACATAGAGCAATAAGAAAAATTATATCGTAATTCAATCATGCAAATACTTTTCAATCGAAGTAAGATAGTCATAAAAAATTTGTAATTTTCGAGGTATACGTATATAACATCCTCACTCATTCTAGGAATTCCTAGCAGACTCTATACATGATTCCTAAGAAACTCTATTCTAGCTCCACGACTCGACACAGGATAATCCTAAAGATGCTAAAACTATAGCTCTGATACCAACTGTGACGCCCCTATTTTCACACATGGTTGCAGTCTAAGGTGAACCCAGAGATGTCAAAATTGCCATGCACCCACACCGTGCAATAACACATTTTACCAATCATAGTAATATCCTCTAGTAGAATCAAATATAAGTGTAGGTACAAAACAGACAAAATAAGGAAATAAAAACAATAAACATAATATAGAAAAAGATATCTCATAAATGAAAATCATGTCTCAATTGAAATACATTTGATATCTGGAATAACGAAAGTGTCTCAACATGAATTAACTAAAAATCATACTAAGGCACACCGCCTTTACAATATGAAAACAAAACTCTAATATCTGAATGAGAATATAAAACTATAGTGGAGTCTCAACTACTAAAATGTACGAGGACGACTATGCTAGAACTCCGTCATTCTGCGGCTCTCAGAAACTCTGAGCTGCCCGAAAAAGAAATTTAAAATAACAAAAAGAATAACAACAAGAGTGTCAGAGCACTATGGCAAGATCACCTCCATCCAACCCCAGGGGAAGGGCTGCTAGATGAAGTGAAGGCTCTACCTATTAAGTATAGTCTACCTAGATTATTTTTCCCATATCTAATATAATTAATATTTAGACACCTACAATGCGAGATGCAGTACATCAAATGAAATAATCCAAATAAGGAAACCCTCATATATATATATCATATGTATCAAATTATAGATAACTAAATATTAATCCCAAACAAAGAATGAAAGGAAACATAACTAGAAAGATAAAGCATCAAAATAACCATCAATATATGTATCTCATGTACTCACACAACAAGGTATCTCAGTCATCAAATATCTCAATAATGATTCAAATTCACTTTTGACATCCACCAAACTTAGGCTATCACATAATTGTCATATTGCAACTCTTCGTAAAAATTCCAATTCATCGCATTATTATGCGTAACGGACTACCCTGTAGGTATCCTAATAGTGTACATGGCTCATTAGTCTCATCACGATGTCAGTGCATAACATGAGTGTAGGACGACCTTCCATATATGTATCCTGAGAGATGGCTTACAAGCCTTATCACACCCTCGTATGGACGGACTGCTAGACAAAGCATCCAAACCCGACACAATGGTATGTACAAATGGAATATCGACGCACCACCACACATAGTACTGAACTGAGCTCATCAATGATATCCATATCGTGTATAAACTATGTATGTCTGGTATATCGATGTATTATCTCATATAGTACTGAGTTGTGCTCATCAACGATATCCAATATGTGTATAAACGATCTCTAACTCAAGTGTAATCAGCTCAACACTTGTCAAAATCCCCTTTGGGATACTCATGTGTGTACTATGATACTACTCATGTATATTCATGTATATTCATGTCTATATATGTACTATCGTGTGACTCAAACGCCGCGATCGCATCTCAAAACAGTGCAACACAATGTTCAGGAAAAGTCTTAGTAGTCGACTACTAAGCTTAGTAGTCGACTACACTGAGTCCATCCAGAGTCTGTGAGGCATGAATCAGGATTAGTAGTCAACTACTAAGAACATTAGTCGACTACTGTTTGGTGGAAAATTTGTAAAATAAAAATGAAAGAGCTGTGTTTGATTTTTTTCTTTCTAATTGCTTAGAAAAAGAATATTTACAACTCTCTCAACCTCAATTGCAATTTGGATTTCCGATTATAAAAGAGAAGAGAATTGATTTGAATTCTCCCCTTTGTTTAATTCTGGGTTCTTCACGGTGGCGATGGAGTGTCTTCCTCGAATGCTCGCATCGAGTTTGCTCTCCGTTGACGATCGGCACGTCTTGTCTTGCTGGAACAACTAACTTGCATGGAAAGTATGATTAAGAACTCTTAAACGAGTTTTATAACTCAGGGCGAGTGTTAAACTCCATGAAAAAGAGTTGTTTGAACCGAATAATCGGTTAATAAGCCAAGTATCCTGATCCTTTGCTGCTGGTGGATGCTCCAAGATCTTCTTGTTGGCAAAAACTTCCCTCTAGCTAATCTCGTGGATGATCTGATCTAAAAAATCCAACCCCTTACTCGGTTGAGTAAAGTGGTTATTTATAGGGGGATATAGGGTGTAACCAACCCCTAAATCCGCTTCAACGTGGGCGAGAATCTCTCAAAACGTGGGATAAACGGTTCTGAGGCCGTTCAGCTTGTGTTTGAACAAGTCAAACGCTTAAATCGGCGTTATAGGCCTTAACTCTGCCTCTTAGAATTGAGACGCAGAGTTGGGTGCTTGCTGAGAATTGAAAATGCAGGGGTCGCTTGCGTTCTGAGTCCTAACTCTGCGTTTTAGACTTAAGACGCAGAGTTGGGTATCTGCTAAAGATTGAAAACGCACGAGCCACTTGTGTTTCGTTTGCTAAAGGTCGAAAACATAGGGATCACATGTGTTCAAAAACTAAAACGCAAAGGTGAATTCTGCGTTTAGAAGGGGCTAATAACTTGTAACCTCTTATGTAAAGCGTTGCAAAGACCATTATTTAGTAATCTTCGCTTTAGCTATTTTAAGTGTGAAAGTCGTCAGATTGTAGTTCTCACAACTGATGGTAAATGCCACTGAATAGAGTTTTTATTAGTCGTCGGAAGGGTCATTGAATTATAACTCCTATCGATCTACATGAAAAGTCCTCCACTTGTAGCTTTCATTCGTTGACATGAAAGTCGTTTGATTGTAACCTTCTTAGTCAAGATTGTTGATTAAGGTTTGATATGTATCATCTATCTGTTGTGATTTTTAGACAGCCTACAGAACCACCTCCAAAGTTTTCGAAAGTTCATGGTTGACTGGGACGAATTTTTAGAATACTTTGGATCTCAAAATTTTATTGATTGATTGTTCACTCCGCCTGATTCGAAGACATCGTGGACCTGGTTATTAGAACGTAGTGATTCAGCTTCCTTAAACAAAACAAGGTAACTTTTACATCTTAATGACAATAAACTTAGTCAAACAAGCTAAAGCCCATTGTTATTGAACCAAACAAGGACGAAGATGATAACGAACTTGTCTGGATCCTTAAGATACTCTACTTAACTTGCGAAGAGGTGTATTCTTCGAATTTTGTCTGGATACTTGAGATACTCCACTCAAATTTCGAAGAGGTGTATTTTTCGAATTTCGTCTGGATCCTTGAGATACTCCACTCAACTTATGAAGAGGTGTATTCTTCTAATTTTGTCCGAGTCCTTGAGATACTCCACTCAACTTGTGAAGAGATGTATTCTATGTCCAGAAAACTCTTATAGGTATTGATGTACACTCGACGTGCAACTGCGGGCTTTAAGTAATAAAAGGTCCGATAATAGCGACGCTATCATAGAAACACCAATTGCAAACTTATTAACGAGGTCTTCTTCAGTGAGATTGAGTATTTTTTGGCTTCGTTAAACTTTGTTGGAATGTTAAGTCATTCAGAAGAATGAGTTGCGTGACGGATCGAACTTGATGATTTCAATCATCATTGATTGTAACCAATCTGTACTCATCCAAAAGGCTGTATAGTTGCTTATCATAAGCCAGTTTCTTCTCAGCTTTGGTCACCTTGATGGCCAATGTTAGCCTCTCTTTATTTATTTGAAGCTGTGTTATAGCCTTGGTCGTCGAGACATTCCTTTTGTGGCGTTTAAAACGCATAAGTGAACTCTATACTTGAGAATTGAAACGCAGGGTGAACTCTGTGTTCAAAAGTTCAACCAACACGGATGCAGAGGTCGCATTTGGTGGGATTCTAGCCTAGAATCTCGTTCTGATTTGACAGCTCATAGCTGTCTATAAATAGACCGCTGGGGTCAAATCAAGAGTTATTCGACTCTTTCCATTTTTCTTCTCCGAAAGGCTTAACAAAAATTATTTGTTTTAAAATCCGGCGAATCTTGTTCATATTCTCCAATCGTCGTCCTTAATGGCGTCCAGGAAGAAGACTGTCTCTCATCCCAAGTCCGCCGTCACCGTTGCTCCAAGTTCGCTGCCGACTCCGGTCATAGGTGGCGTTATAGCTCAGGCAGGTGCGTCTCCGCTGTGAACTTCTCTTGTCGGTGGTGAGTGCCAACTTTCATGCTTGCCAAACTTGCTTCGACAAGTTTTGATCAATGAGGAAACTCGTTCTGACGTTGTGACGCTGAGTTGGGCATCTACATTTGGAATTTGAAGCGCTGGAGTTCAACCTCTGCGCTCGAATTTTGAAATGCAGAGCTTGGACTCTACATTTGAATGTTAACACAGAATCTGTCCTATGTGTTTGAATGCTTAACGCAGGGTCCAACTTCTACGTTAAAAAGAATATTTAACGTAGGGTCTGAACCATGCGTTTGAATGTTTAACGTAGGATTTGACCTCTGCATTAAAAAGAATATTTAATGCAGGGTCTGAACTGTGCATTTGAATTCTTAACGCAGGATTTGGCCTCTGCGTTTCACTAATTTAACGTAGGGTTTGGACTCTGTGTTAAAATATTTGACGCAGAGTCTGAACCCTGCGTATGACCTCTTTCTTAAGGAGTTCAACCTCTGTAATTAAGTTAAGTCTCTTTTGTTTTGTTTTCATGCTAGCTGATTGAGTGCCTTTCTCTTTTGTATTGCCTTACACCCACGAACCTCTCACTTTTCGTCATCACTTTGCGCATGAGGGCGGCATGGATTTGAACATGTAATTTAATCTACGTCAGGAACTCTCGGTTTTTCAAGATGCTGACAAAGAACGTGTCACTCTAATTACCCAAGCTAGCCCGACTGTACTCAAGATTTTAGTTACAGATGCTAAGTTTGAAACTGAATCTCATAAGAAATTCACCAAGCCAATATTTTTGTTTGGGGACCATGTTGTCATCCAGAAAGAATAGTACATAGTGGACATTAAAAGTGGTTGAGGCAAATAGGGGATCACCGCTTCTTTCTTCCCGAGATGCATAGGATGTTCCCTATCTCCTATTATTAATGTGCCTCTGTCTCTCAACATATGAATTGGGACCTTGTTAAAGAGCAGGATGGGGTAGCCGTTAGGGCTTTGACTTATACAGGCTTACACACCGTAGGTTACAACCGATAGGTGTCAGCCTTAGAGCCATGCTTATTCTCAAGGGGATATCCTATAGGAGAAACAACTAGTCCAGCCAACACCTTCATACGGAGATTTTTGGCTGTGAAAGGGGATTTCCCTTCTTTAGTATTTATAACTCCCGGACGGGTGCATTCCACCAAAGCTGGGTGGTGGACAAGGATGACAGAATTTGTGTTGATAGAGTTAGAGGGGCCGTTAGCTCGATCTGGACTCGACTGCCTTACAATGGCTACCAGATGTGGTATTGATTACAACTATTACAATTTTTATGCTATTCTGGAGAGATGCAACCCAGATACTTATACATTCTTTACTCCGGTAGGGGATTTAGGGTTTGCCCTCCACGAAATGTATGACGTTTCTGGCATTCCCTTTGGAGATTTACCATATGAAGAGTTCATCCCAGGATTGAGTGAGCTTATGATTTTGAAGGAGATAAGCCCTGAGGTGTATGACACCCTATGGGAAGTGATGTGTCATTTTCAAATCTGCACTCAATTGACGGGGACACGAGGACGTGACATAAAGCAACTGTCATGGGCTAATTATCTCTTCCAGAATTTATCCCACAAAATTGCTGCTGTGTCTCGTCGGAGTGTGAGCACCCCTGAGACTATTCAAGCTTTGATCAATGATGCCACTGTTCATTATGTCAATGAGGGATTAGAGGACGGTTTCCCTACTCAGACTGAATTCGAAAGCTTCCACCATCAAGCTGCTATTCCCATTTCTAACATGGCCTTGCTGGCAGGTTTTCTCATGTTATGGCTAAAACGGTGTGTCATCCCCACCAAGACGATAGACGCTGTAGTAGTAGAAGTAGTCTACCCAGCTGTTCTCTTAGCCCATGGGAGGCCCGTGAATTTACTTTCGGCTATGACATGCTATTTGCAGCATGGTTTAAGAGAGTTGTGCCTTGAATTCATTCAGGTGAAGGAGACATGCACTGGAGAAAAGAAAAGTTTAGAGAGAAGAAAAGTTTGATAACTCCTAATCCTCGAGTATCATTGCTGTATACTTATCTGATGACATGGTACGTATCTCATTGTCCTTATTTAATGAGTGCAAAATCTTCCTCGGATGATAGTTCAACCACTTCGTGCAAAGATTGGAAGAAGCTACCAGGGAGGGCACGTATGTAGTAAGGGTTCGTCAAATCTTATTGAGAGACCTCAACTATCAGATATTCCGCTGCTTCCCAGACTTTGAAGGTGGAGGTTATGGGTAGGTATTTCAAGACACAGCTGGCCCGAATGGTTTCACCCGATTAGACGGGGGAGTCTTCCACTAGTTACTTAACATTAGACCAGGTTATCTCCTTCTAAGGCAGAATGAGAAATGCATAATTGAGCCGTACCAACCGTACAGGTTCGCTCGACAGTTTGGGTATGATCAATTATATATTAGGAATCCACAGGGTCAGCTTGTAGTTGTTGGTAATCTATATGAAGGAGCTCGGGCCTGGTACTATTCTACAGCAGGCTGCACTGGAGCTATATTCAGGTTACCTCACAAGACGCCCAATTCTCCCCTCTCCATGGCTTTCTACAATTGGTATCATACGGCTTCTAAGATGCCTGAGTATAGATTGAATTATTCCGGCTTAAGGGAAATTAGAAGAATATACTCATCTAGAAGAGGATCTCGAGTATCTCGTTTGAAAGGAATTAGAGAATTCTTGTCTTATGAGGATGAAGCTGAAGAAGGAGAAGGAGACCTTGGATTAGAGAGCGCTCTAGCACTAAGTCCTAGAGCTGCCGAAACTCCGAGAACAAGGGCAGCTAGAAAAGGGCTCTTAACGAGGAGGAAGCAATTCAGTACGAGAAACGTACTCGCAAAAAATTATTATTAGACTCTCCTTCTCGGAAATTATTGGCGGATGCTTTTAAATCCATTGGGAGAGAGGAAAAACAAGAATCTGTTACTGCAAGTCGTCCTCTTCGCACTGGACTTCGCTCTAGGGGTCCTGCGTTATCAAGCGAAATTTCTTCCTATCATCCCTCGGACCAGGAAGAGGGCGAGGATGAGTCGTTTGCTGGGGATGCAGAGTCTTTCCCCATAATGGACCCTGCTATTTCACCACTTTCGGGTCAAGCCTCAAATACCACTCTTCCCACTGTAGGGGTGATGCCTACAGCGTCTCAATCTGAAGGGGTTAGGCCTCCCGCAGACGAACCTACAATGTCCGAGTTTGAAAAGCCTAGCGAAAATCAGTCTCCTGCCACCTCGGCGTTATTGTCAACTATGGGGGCTACTATTCCTAGCCCGATAACAGGCATAATGACTAAAGCAGATGCAATCATGAGTTCTCCTGAACCTTCGGCTACAGATGGTGAGGAAGAAGTGGATTATGAAACCTCTTCCGACGGTGACGGTACTAATAGGGAGGAAAGTGATAGTGGCGATGATTTTGGTGATTGGGCTATTCCACTACCGCTCTCTTTTGACAAAGCATCGGCCTATGTCCCTCCTTCCCTTATTGGTATATATTACCCACTCTGGTCTTTCTGATATTTTCTTTTTTGTGTACTAACTGCTTTTTTGTGTATGCTCTCCAACTCGTGAGGCTGTTGGCATGACCTTGCCTCCGGACCAACAGGTAACAGCTACTTCTCTCCCGAACCAACACAGACAATGACAACTTCTTTGCAAGAGAAATCCCCTCCATTAACGATTTCTCTCAAACCTGCGGAGATGGAGAGTATGCTAAGCTCAGCCCAGGCGGGGGCGCTCATGGTTCTCCCTTTAAGTCCTTCATAATTGGATGTTGCAATGGCTTCTCCAACTTCTTCATGATCATCACCAACCGTTCTTGCACTGAGATCTACAACTTTAGGAGCCCCAGTGATGTCCTCTGTTGCTTTTCTAAGTCCGGTGACCATTCCTTCCATGCTTAAAATTCTTATGAGGCAATTGGAGGACATGATAAAGATGACGATTAAGGAAGTTAGTGCTGGACGAGCTTCATTTGATTCTTTCAAACCAATACTCGTGAACTCTCTGAGCAATATCCAATATGTGGACAATGCTCAATGGTTTCGGCACAGTTCAGACAATGTCTCTCGATTGGAAAAGGACTTGAAAAGCTTTAGAGGAACTGTGTTGTGCCGATCTTACCACTCAGATTACATCAACCTTTGTTGATTTCAAGGCTGAAGCAGCTCACAAGTATGATGTTCTTCAAAAAAATGTAGCTGAAAAGGAACTTGAAATTGCATTCTTGCAAGGGCAATGTGTTCAGAAGCAACAGACCGTGGTTGCTTCTAACACTGCTATACAGACGTCTCGGACGGGGATCGATCGATTAGAGGTAGAATTGGCCCGATACAAGGCTCACAGTTGAAAGCGTGTAGACTTATGCCACGTATCGCTCATCAATCAAATCTCTTGAATTTTCCTAAAAGGAAGCTTCCACGGTGATGCCGGATGAGCATGAACTCAAGAAGAAAGCTGAAATAACGGTACAAGCCGCTCATGAAGAAAAACTTTCTGCTATCAAGTCCCGGCTCGCATCTTTTAATTTTATGGGTCCAGAGGCTTAAGTATGTATTGCTCTTTTTGTTTGATAAGATCAAGGCTTTGCATCACTTCTTAATATTTCTGAATAAAATAAAAAGAATGATTTTGGCTTTTTCTTATTTATTGCATGTGTTGTGTACTGACTTGCAACAATGAAGTTATATGGGGAATGCCAGATTTAGAAAATTCTCTTTATTATCATTTAAGATACTTTAAGAAAATTTTCACCTGCCGGGGGTAAGTACTTGTCATTCTCTTAGGATAGGATGGTTCAATATAATTATTCCTGTGTTATGTTTCTGCTTTAATCACTAAAAGAAATCCATAAGTGCCAGAGGTGTGGTCTTAACTTGGCATGATTTTTCACATGGAGTGAAGTTCAACAATTTTCCTTGTTACCACTAGGGATAAATCTGGAAAGAGTTTGACCCACTGGGGATTTTATGAGAACACTTGTTATTCTTATGTAGAGGGATAAAAAGGTTCAACTGGGGGTTTAAATTGTTAGAGGTATGATGTTAACGTAACAGGAAGAATATTACGATCGGGATAATTTTGAAGACCTATCACTCTATTGAGGAGAGTCGATAAGTAGATTTGTCAAAGGTGTGATATTAACGTGATAGGAAAAATATTGCGATCGGGGCAATTTTGAGGACCTATCGCTCTATTTAGGAGTCGATAAATGGATTTGTCAGAGGTGTGATATTAATGTGAGAGGAAAAATATTATGATCGGAGTAATTTTTAAGACCTATCGCTCTATTGAGGAGAGTCGATAAGTGGATTTGTCAAAGATGTGATATTAATGTGACAGGAAAAATATTGCGATCGAGGTAATTTTGAGGACCTATCGCTCTATTGAAGAGAGTCGATAAGTGGATTTGTTAGAGGTGTGATATTAACATGACATAAAAAATATTGAACAAGATTTTGAAAATTAGCATCTTACTGTGGAGAATTGCTAAGTGTGTTTATCACCAAAGGCGACAAATTTTGGTATTCGTGATTTAGGTAAGGTTTGGAAATTTTATCACTCTATTAAAGAGAGTTGATAAATTGGTTATTTACTACTCAGTTGGGAAGAGTTAGTAAATTAATCATGATTTGAGTGATTTTGGAGACTTATCGTTCTATTAATGAGAATTGATAAGTTGATTTTAACTGAGGAATTGTCATTGCATTGGGAGTGATGCAAGTTAAACTCAAACTCTATGAGGGATGATGATTGTTGGAAGTGTGGAATTACTCTGACGAGAGTTTTGTCAACTGAAACAATTTAGATTTTGTTGAGATGATACAGAGGTTTAACAACACTCTGTGGAAAGAATTCATGATCTTAGAGAATAAGCATCATGTTTGAAAATACAAGGATGGATCCTTTGTTTAGAATAATTGCAACGCAAAGGTGACCTTTGCATTTGAAATTCAAAATGCAGAGTTAAGAACTCTCATGACGTAGGTCTGGGTCTAGCATTTAGTAATTTGAATGCAGAGATGAACTTTGCGTTAAGGTTTAAAGTCCAAAATATTTTTATCCATTAACGCTAAAGATAGCATTTCTAAAAATGGTTGGGATTCTCTCCTAGAATTCCGTACCGATTTAACAGCTTGATGGCTGTTATAAATAGACATGTATGGTCACATCAAGAGTCATTCGACTCTTTCTACTTTTGGCTTGATTCCAAGAACGAGGGTTCTCGTTTAATTTTGGCAAAGTCTCTGACGCCCTTTGTCTTCTCCAGTCGACTGCATCAATGGCGCCATGAATAATGAGTTCTGACTCCAAGAAGATCACCAGGGCAACTTGAAAAACATCACCGGCTGAGGACGCCGGTGGTGTTGTTGCTCTTGCGAACGCTTCGTCTGTAATACCCTAACCCTTGAGAGGGTGATGTGATTAGTATTGATAGATTTGGTTGGAATACTCATACCACCAAGATG
>BQKN01000043.1:123111-155245 GCA_022839385.1 Asparagus kiusianus
ATATATATATACACACGAAGAAACCAATAAATGTGTGTGTATAGATAATTGAGCTTAGAGTACTTAACACACATAATATAAACTCCTAAACTAAATTACCCAAGTTATGATCTTGATCTTCAATAAGCTTAACTTGGTACACTTGCGGATGAAGTTTGAACTTGATCTTTAACTTGAATTGTACGTTGCTTCACTCCACAATTCCTCTAACCTCCATTGGATATCGTCGTTGAAGCGTTATTCCATCCATCCTCCAATTCGTTGTTTGCCTAGAATAAATGCGAAAACACAAACACTAGACAAACAACATTAGAAGTAAATTGTTTATTAAACGTCATCAAAACAAGAAGGCCAACAAGATCTTCCCCTTCAGTAACTGAAAAGCCTCCTTATGCGTCCTCCCCTACTCGAACTGAACCTTCGTCTTCGTAAGGCCATGTAAAGTTGCCACATAAGTCAAAAAATATCGAATGAACTTGTGCAAATACTGGTAAAACCCCATGAAGCTTCTAACCTCTGTCACTGTCTTAGGTGTCAGCCACTTCATGATCATCGTCACCTTGCCTGGATCTATTCTCTACTGGCCCTTCCCTACGATGAATCCGAGATACACCAATTCACACTTCTTCTGATTGAGCTTCAGCTATCAATTCTGCAGCACTTCAAACACCTTCTCGACATGAACAATATGCTCCTCCCAGGTCCTGTTGTACACCGGGATATATCATCGAGGTAAACTATCACAAAATCTTCTATAAAAGGTCGTAACAAATCATTCATGAGTCTCATAAAGGTTACTGAATCGTTGCATAATTCGAACGACATCAACAACCACTCGAACATGCCCTGTTTGGTCTTGAACGCAGTCTTCCAAGTGTCATCCTCCCAAATCCTCACCTAATGGTAACTAGACTTCAGATCCAACTTTGTGAAAAACCTCGCTCCCTCCAACTGGTCTATAAAATCATCGATCCGTGGTAGTGGGTAATGATTCTTGACCGTTATCTTGTTGAGCGCCCGATAATCCACGCACATACGCTAGCCACCATCCTTCTTGGTCACCAACAACACTGGCAACCCGTAAGGTGAACAACTTGGCACTATCACTCCTGTCTCCAGAAGCTCCTGAACATGCTTCTTTATCTCCTCGGACTTCTGTACAGATGTGCAGTATAGACCTATATTCGACAAGGAACTCTCGACTGTCAGCATAATCTCATGCTCCACACCCCGTCGTGGTAGTCCCATGATCTCTGAAAATAAGTCCTCATACTTGGCCTTCAACTTGTCAAGATCTCTCTTTTGAAGCTTGCTCAAGGTGGTCAAGCATATCCTACTCAGCTGTTCCTCACAAGGCCTAATGAATAACAATACAAACTTCTTGCTTGCATTCACTGTCCTCTTCGCCTGAGTCACCATCACTAAACTAGTCTCTTGTTGAAGAGATGCCGAGCAAAATATGAACTGCTCGCCATCCTTGGTGAACATATACTTCTGGGCCCACCGGTCGTAGACCGTGTACCTATCCCACAAATAAAGATTGCCCAGTATAACCTGGCAAACATCCAACGGAACAACATCACATGTGACCTTGTCAATATACAACTTGTGGAGTGCAAATCTGAAAGTGTATTGGCTGATCACACTCAATCCCGCCTCCTTCTGAATCCACCCTAAAGGATAGGGCTTCAGATGCTTTACCATCTTCAATCCCAGCTTCTAAACCAAGGCCTCAGATATCAAATTCTTCTGGCTCCATGGATCAATGATGGCATCAACCAAGCTGGTCTTTACCTGTAACTTAAGAACAAAGAGCTGCTCTCTAGGGTCTTCGTCTTCATTTGCGGCTTGCTTCCCCACCATAAGGTTAAGACTATTGTTGGGTTCCGTCATCTCGAGAACTTCCTTCGGACCCTGTGCTATCACGTATGTCTTTTTCTCATCCTTCTTCTTCAACCCCTTCGGCTTCAGATGAGGATACTTCTCTCAGCACCGATCAGCTATGTGCCCTGTCTGCTTGCAGTGATTGTAAGTCAATCCAGTCTTACCTAGATCACCCTTCTTCTTTTCTTTCTTAGGTTGATAGCCACTAGACTTGCCTCCAGCTTGGTTAGAATCTCCCTTCGTCTCATTGCCCTTCTTCTGCTTCCCCTTAATGGCAATATCCTTCACACTCGCTTCTACAATTGACTCAACCATGAACGGCTTCATCTCCTTCAGAATGTATTCATTCAGACACGCCATATACTTCATGAAGATGGAGTATTCCTCCGTTGTGATGTTGAGGACCATCTCCTGCTGCTGGAACTCCGAGTGTATTCTTGAATGGTCTGATTGAAACTTTGGTGCAAGCTATACCACTTGTATCAACGCTCCTCACGGAATTCCACCGGGTAGAATTACTTCCTTAGTAGCTCCTTGAACTTGTTCCATGACATCACATGCTTCTCCTGCTTGCAGTAGGATTTCCACTACGTCAACGCGTGCCTTAAAAGTTTCAATGTCGCAAAAACAATCTTCTCTTTTGACGAATAGCCATAAAGAGTAAAATAAATCTCTATTCGCTCGATCCTATCATCAAGCCTCTCGACATCGATACTCCCATCATAAACATGAATCTCTACTCTAAAATCTATCTTCAGATTCTGGTAAGTACCTTTACCCCCTTGATGTGGAATAGTCTTGACGGTCTCGACCTCCTCGTCGGAATCTGTAGCCTCATTCTCCCCATCGGACTCTACGGGTTTCTTCTTAGGCTTCGAAGAAGATTCACCCTTTTTGTCCCCTCCATGAATGAGATCGACGAGTTGTGTGAGAGTCGATCCTATCGTCTCGATCTGCTTCTCCAATGCATCAAGCCTTGTTGAATTGTCATTTTCTGTTATCTTCTTCTTCCTTAATTTCTGGATTTCTTCCAAGGAAATAAGAATCTCGCCTAGCTTCTTGTACTATGATTGAGTAAGGACTATACACAGGATTCCCCCTTCACATGATCTGATCGCTCTGATATCAACTTGGTACGAGTCGTCGTGGGAGCACCTTTGATCGTAGAATTATCAAAGGTGGATTGCAAAGAAAACAATAGAAAACACAAGAATAATTCAGTTAGCGAAGGAAAATACATTCTATAGATTATGAGTAATAAAAGATTATAAATCTCTCTCTCACAATCTCACAAGAATAAAAAACAAATCTCTCTCTCACAATCTCACAAGAATAAAGAACAAATTTCTCTATTCTCTTTGAATATAATCTGATTGCTTAGAAACCCTAAAACAATCCCATTTACATCCCTAGCAACGTGGATGCTAATCTTGTAAATAAACAAGTCTAAACAAATCAGGAAAACGCGTCAAAAAGAGTTCCAGACAACTCAGGAAACCCGATCCGGTCGACCATCACACATGTTGCGATCGACCGGCCAGAGGGTTGGTTTCAAACCCTGTAGGCAGAACCACGTCCGGTCGACCGACCAGTGTATCGCGGTCGACCGGCCAGAGGACTCATTCCTCACCCTGTAGTGTGCACGAATCCGATCGACCGACCAGCTTGGTCCGGTCGGCCGGCCAGAGCCTGAGCGTCAGTTCCCTGATTTTGTTGTCTTCTTGCTTTTGGCTTCTTTTGCTGGCACCAAAGGCTTCATCCACGCCTCTATTCTCAAGATACTATGAGAACTGTCTATCCTTAAGCTCCCATGAGGGTCGCTAATCTCCCGAAGCGGAGAAGAAGCCCATATCAGGGCCACATGAGGTTGTTTATTCTGGGGCCTTGACACATTTTTCTAATAAATTAACAAATTTAAACAATGTGTTGGCCTTCTTGTTTTGATAATGTTTAATAAACAATTTACCACTAATGTTGTTTGTCTAGTATTTGTGTTTTTTTATTTATTATAGACAAATAACGTTGTTGGAGGATGGATGGAATCGAGCCTTAACGATCATATCAAATAAAGATTGGCGGAATAGTGGAGTGAAGCCTTACAATTCAAAGTTAAAGATCAAGTTCAAGCTTCATCCGCGAGATTACCAAGTTGAACTACATTGAAGATCAAGATTGCTTGGGTAATTTAGTTTAGGAGTTCATATTATGTGTGTTAGTACTTTAAGCTCAATCATATACACACATACACGTTTTGGTTTTGTATATATATAGTTATATATATACATATATGTTTTGGTTTGATAGTTTTTAAGTTTTACTATGAAACAATGGAATATAATTAGAAAACATATTTTTGTTTCATACTTATATGCATATATATGATTTCATCAATATCAATTTCAGTTAGTTCAATGAAATCATGGTTTAGTGCATTATATGTGTATTTTGATAAAATACTACATTTATTGTTTATAAACTTCATAGCAATAGTTTATATTTTTTTTCAAGTCTATAAAATCATTTTATAAAGTTTCAAAAGTTGGTTTATGTCAAAACATCAAACTCATATGTTTACATTTTCGTGTTTTGGACTATTTTATAAAATGATGATATTTTTTATTTGGGAAGTCTTTTTTTGAAACCAGTCATTGTAGCATGTTTATTATCATGTCTACAATCATTCCCCAAAGTTTTATATTTTTTGGAATTTATTTGATATTTTTAAACAGTGTTTTAAAATCAGAAAAATAGTTTTCAGAATCAGTTTTCTGCTGTGTCAGTCTTCGGTCGACCGCACCGGTCGACCGCTCATTTGTTCTTTCGTCAGCATGCAGCAGAGAGTTGATCGGTCGACCGATGCGGTCGACCGAGAGCTCGATATTTTCCATCGGTCGACCGCACCGGTCGACCGACGATTGTCCAGAACAGTTCTTCGTGTTTTTGCTCTTCGCGGTCGACCGCGAATATTTTCGGTCGACCGCCAATAGATCCGTTGGTTCCCAACGACTATTTTTCTGAGCTGTTTTCTGGGGGCTTTGTTGTCATTTGTTTTGGGTGTTTTTGTTGAGATCTCGAGTGGGTATAAATACCCCATTGCTGATCTCTTTTCTAGTGATTAAGAAGTGTTTTAAAACAAAGTTTTTAAACAAGGGTTTAGGGTTTTACTGTTTTGTTTAAGATTGAGTTTCTGTTTACAAAGGAGGAAGCTTTCACTGCAGATTGAGGGATTCATTCTCAATACTTTTCATCCTCTTCTTTGTGTTTATAGAGAAGTTTTCTAACTCTTTTCTATAGCAATTTCATTATTGATTTTCATATTCTTATTATTGCTAGTTTGCTATTTGAGTTAGATTTTATTTACTCATTGTTACACACACCCACTTTGAGCTTATTGTATTTGTACTCATAATATATTTGGGGTTGTGAGAGTTGTAACATTGAGTGTGAGCTTTCATTGTGTTCTCATCCATAGTTGAGAACAATCAATTATTGTATTGAGCCTAATTGTGAGATTCACTTTGTCATACACTTGTACACCGAGAGGAGTGTGTGGTGAGAGTCGGGGATCGTTCCAAGAGGAGTGGCGTCGGTTGACGAGCCTAGGGAGATGTTGTAACCGAGCACTTGAGGGAGACACGGCTAGGTCCAACACTTGTGAGGGTGTAGAGTGTGATTGCAAGAGTGTCGATTGTAAAATTTTTGGTTAGTTAGAAAACCGAGTGTGAGGTGTAAACGTTATTGGGTGAACGTAGAAAACCCGGTTGTGATAGTGGAGTATCTCCTCGAGGTGAGGAGCGGGGACGTAGGTCGTGGGGACCGAACCTCGTAAACATATCATTTGTTTGTGATTGCATTGGCGCACTTGTTTTCATGTTCATATCTTACATCGCCATTGTGTATTGCTTGTTGATCATTTTGCCCTATCACTTTTGTAGTTAAATTGTTTACCCCTTGTGTTAGTTTTATATCCTTGCATATATCATATGATATATCTCTTGTTGTTAGGATATATCTTGTTGTTCATATTGCTTATTCTTGCTTATATCTCTCGTATATCTATCTTTCAAGAATATATTTGTTAAGTAATTTTAATTGGTATTTTAATCGGATTAGATTAGCATAAGACCCTAATCACCCCCCTCTAGGGTTTAACACAATGGAGAGTGATATTTTAAAAAAAATTATGGCAGGGGAGAGGGGAAATAATTATTTCCTTAAAACGAACAAAAGAGAGGGCCTATCTACATATTTCACCTAATCTCCCGCCTTTCCTGAACAGCCTGTTTGGATTTGTAGGGGGTGAAGGGAAGTTAAGGGAATTTGAGTAAAGGGAAGGGAAGGGAAGGGAAGAGAGTTCCCTTCCCCTTGGTTACACCCCAATTTGGGGGGTAACAAATTTTATACAATTAGGGGGTGAACCAAGGGGAACTAGGGTGAATTAACTTCACCTCCTAAGTGTTCCCAAACAAGGTGAATGGAGGTGAATGATTCCCCTAACTTCCCTTCACCCTTATTCCCCTCAATCCAAACAAGCCCGAAGTCTAGCGGGATTCTGTCATCGCCGCAGGGACAAATTTGTCTTTTCGAGCCCTTACCTATTTATCAATCCGTCACATTTCCGCACACCCTCTCTCTCTCTCTCTTCCCAAATCCCTCGACTCGAATACGCGATGGGGGCAAAGGAGATACCATCACTAATAACTAAGGAAACGAAACCCTAATCCGATTGCATCGTCCGTCGTCCGATTCGCTAGGGTTTTGAAGATTCGAGAAGCCCTGATATTTCTTCGTCCATCCGTTCCCCGATGGAAAGGGGGGAGCTTGAACGGAGAAAGCTCTTGGATCGATGGCGGATGATTCAGGAAGAGCTCGAGGACGACGACCCGTCGCCGATCAAGCACCAGAGGCTCCGCAGGGCGAAGGAGCAATGGTTTGATTCTGATTCCTCTCTCCCTTTTGCTTCGCTGTGTTGTTAATTTACGACATTTTTTGATCTTTTTCATTCCAGTACTTAGTGCACTTTTTTTTGTGGCGAATTTTGAGAGATTATTGCTGATAATACTCACATTAGACTGCTTATTGCGGTGCCGCTTTGTTGTTGGAGTCCATATAGTACCACATTGATGATTGATTAAATGGGGAGCCAGTTGTGGGTTTATAAGAGTTTGAGCTCTCCTAGGCTTCGAAGAAATGGTATAAGACCCAATCCCACCTTTCCTGTTGCAAGCGAGCTTGTGGGTGGTGACTCCGCATTGCGACGTTTGCCCTGTGACTAGTTCACTGCAAACCCTGGGGGGTGACAACAGGATTGCACCGGGATTGCGGAAGTGAGATGTTATGTTAGGTCCATTTGGTCCCACATTGATTTAAAGGGGTGTCATTGCAGATTTACGAGGGATTTGAGTTCCCTCCCTCTATGGCTAGTTTTCAGTGGCGAATTCTCCTTGGTCTCTTATATTACCTTGTAAAATTGTCAGGACTTCTATTGTTTGTCAATTGGGTCAGCTATGGAATTTATTGTCCATAGAACTCATAATGGGGCTACCAGTGTTTAATCTTTTACATCTTATAATATAATATAATCAGTTCCTTTATTCACTATAGTTTTAATTCATGCTTTCTAAATTTTCTACTATTGTTTTTTTTTCGGTGGAAAGCTTTGTGGTCAATGAATTGAGAATGAGATTGTTTTTTGGTAAAAGTTTTGGTAAAAGATATAACTAACTTTACTCTGTTCATAAGTTAACCATAAGTTAAAGATTTGCTCAGTATTCTCGTAACGTGCTGTTCCTTTTATTCAAATAAAATTTACATCAAATTGAGAAAACGATTGGTCCTATTGCTGTTCTGATGTGATAACGGAATGATCGTCACATAATTAATTTTTAGAATTTTGTTATGCCACATATGTTGTGTGCAATATAGATTTCATTAGTGTAGATTTTGTTGGGTGCAACCAGATAGCCTTGAGGCCAAACTTAAGAACAAATGAAATTTAATTCATTCAAATACTATAGTTGAAAATTTGGTTACATTTATCAGTTGGATTAAAATCAATACAACTTTTGTAAAAAAAACAAAGTATTTTTAAGTTGTGAATTGCTAATACATGAATACGTCCAAAAACTGTGATTCATGTGAAGAACCAAGAAAAGAAGAATAAGCTTGACATAAGCTTGACATAAGCTTGCTTAATATGTCAGGAGCATCTGAGAAATGAATTGGTTATAAGAACTCCCCATAGGAAAAGAACAGAAGAAAAATATTTTGACAGATCCTTAATCACATTATTAGATGACTCTTATGTACTTATAAGAGTTATCTAATCTTAGGCCAGCCCCGTATCCATTTCTTGCCCAATAGGGATTACAATCTCCATTTTCTTAAGATATGGATGGTTATGGAATTGAGCAATAACTGAACTTCTGTTAGATATCTGAAATTCCGATAGATATTGAATATATATGAACAAATTGTATTATTGACAATTTACTTAAATTATGTTGGATCTAACATTTATTATTGTTAGCTTTCATAAAAGTTGTGAAGCCTACAAGACATCACGGGTAGAGAGACGTGAATCCGGATGTTTCATTTAGATGTCTTTGAGCTCTGTGCTTACCTGCTCTGTAATTATAAGCTATATAGTTATCCTTCCTTTGTGTTTGATTACACTGTTTCCTGCAGGTTTTCAGATTCCTTTCAGTTTTTGGTTGATTTGCCAACTGATGATCATATTTGGTGCGGCTTTTCGGGCGTAATGGGACCCCTGCTGGAGACCTTCCATAGCTATTTCGACGACAAGCATATCGACTCACCTCTCAAACTCATATGGAAGAGAGTTTCTCGGGAAATGGGACAGTGTGCACAGTGTATATGCCAGCACCATCAAGCTCAGGAGGGTTACAATGCTGAATATGAATCAGATACCATAGATCCTCTTCTCAAAGTGCTGCAATGCCTTGATGAAGAAAGGGTAACTGATCATCTGAAAGAAATAAATGCATGGCTTAGGCGGAGAGAATATGACCCTGAATGTCACAGTGCAGAAGTTGTTAGTGTAATGTTTGAAGTAGGTCATCATTTCCTGAGCTTTTAATGTAACTCTTTACTCTTCACTAGTTGTCTTTCTTTATATTTAAGATCCTACTCTGCTTGAATAACTTTGGGAGACATCAAGTTCATGTCATTTCAAAAATAAATAATTTGGTAGAAGATGTTGGGACTAATATGATTAGGAATTTCACTATTATTAATTAATTTAACGCATTGAATTTCATGTTTCATGTTATCTGTTAACAGTTAGTTTCCTCTTTATTACTTGTTGCTTTGTCTATTTTATCATCATCTGAGCATTTTACTTTGCCCATCAAATTAGAGTTAGGTATTGGTGCAAGGAACACACTCTACAAATATACTAAATGCAATAAAAAAAGTACATGAATGATTATGCAGTGTCCTAGCTTAAGTAGACAGATGCATAAGATTCCTAGAGTCTGTGGATGCTTTACATAAGATTCCTAAAAATATGTTCTAAAAATTAATATGCAAATATAAATGAGATGACAAATAAACACAGAAGAACCATAGGCAATTGTGACTTGTGAGTTAATAATCATTGATTACACTTAAGTATAGAAACATAAATAAGCTCAATCAAAACAACTAAACCTGACAAATATACTCAAGTCCAAAACTAAACCAAAACAACTAATCTCAATCAACTAGACTCAAATAAGATGACCAAGCCTAAATTAAATTAACTCTCCTTTCTCCAATATCCTGTAGAATAGGTCTCCACGTCATGATCCCCATGAACTATCCATGTGCAACATCTTCTCGACTTTCGCTTGTTTATTATCATGTCTGATGGTCAGACATGCCAAATGCTGCTTCCATCATTACTAGCTCTTCCCCTCTCTTAGTTTAGAGCAATTGGGAGCTTGATCCCATTTTGTTGTTTGGGTTATATTGTGCCCTAAAGCAAAATACGATTGAATTTCTGAAGCAAATCATATTGTCTACATCTCTGTCTAAAATATTCACTGCCCAGGGGAATTTTGAAACTTATTCTTTTTTAATGAGATAAAAACTGCATGCCCTTAGCTCTCTTGTTGATATTCTTTTTTGTAATTCTCTTGTGGACTTACATTTCCCAGGAATTTGGGAGAAATCCACAGGGTTTTGATGGTCAAGTTGACAATAAGTCATGAAAGTTAGTTTGTTCTTGTGCCGAGATGTTTTGACCTTGAGCTGTGCTCCATGATTGACCCCATTTTGATGGGAAAATGGCTTATAATGGTGCTTTGATGTAGTTTAGAATCCTAGTGTATACTCTCAGCATGTTATTTATTTAGTTCATCTTCTGGAAATGACCTCATAAAATTACATTTCTAAATCTTTTTGCTCATATTATTAGGACTAAGATCTGAATATTCTTACTCATAACAGGTATTGATGTTTCCTACGTTGTTAGATGACCAACTTTTGGTAAACGAGTTTCAGTTCTTCATTGAAGAAATTGAGAAATCTCATGATGTGAATCTTGCTGGAAGTCAACAGTATCCAGTAAATCTTTTTCTTATTCTGCTGCATATTAGTTTGACTACAGTCATTGTTTATATTGCTTTCTCATGAGTGTTGTTTGTAAATTTTATAGGGAGTATATGCTTTACTCTTTTTTAAGAGTGGAAGGGCGCGTGCAATTGGGCTTCGTTTAGCTGGATACATGGGGAAGCTGAGGTAATTTTTTTCCCTTCCACATTTCATGTGCAGCTAAATTACTGCTGTGCTGAATGAATAAATATTTTGTTCAAGGATCTTACTCAAGCTGAACATAGACTACAGAAAACTGTTCTTGATTTTCCCCTATTCATACTCCTATTCTGTATGGTGGCCTCTTATGCGTTGAGGAAAATGAGCCTCATACTGTCAACTCTGTGCTATATCTATAAAAGCATGATATCCTGTCAATTTTGTGCAGTTGTTCAAATTTAGAACCACCATACTGATTTATTGAGCCTAAATCACTTGAGAAATCATGTGAGCTTAAATATATGATGTAATTAAGAACCACTGCTTCACTTTCCACCATCATTTAGAGAGATGATCCAGCACTCATTTTTGGCTGTACGTCAGACAGTTATTCATGCTGTCTTATAGGTCCTGTGAGGTTAACTGCATTATAATTTGAGAATCTGAAGGCTATTCTATCAGATAATGAAAAGAAAGCATGCTCTATCTTAAATCTAATAATCTGAAGCATACAAAAACTACAATCCTCAATCTTAAGCTCCACATTCCAGTGCATATCCCAAAAAAATCTATGTTATATATTTATAATAAAAGAAACTCATAAATTTTATAATTTAAAATTTCTTCACCGTTTCAAGTAATTTTCAGACCTAAATAAGCAAATCTAGATTATATCAGAAACTTGAGAATGGAACTCCCACCAAGTCCCACCTGAAAAATCCTGGTCCCAGTTCGACATTATTACATTTCACACTAATTAAACTTCACATCAGACTACAATAACAAGCCATCACAAGCATAGTACAACCAGCTTCTGGTCTGACATGTAATTTGTAACACCTATTAATTTAACCAGAGTATTCCATTTCTTTATAAACTTTGTTACTGTAACACCAAGATCCTAACTCTCAAGTGACCAACATCGATCTCTATCTTTGAGCTCATTCCAATGGAAATTAACATTTCTTTCTTCACCATGACTATCCATGAAATAAGAGTTGTCTGTTCTACATGTGGCCTGATGAAATATTATGGCCAATGGAATTTGATATTGTTTGTAGGTGACATATTAATGTAGTTGGATAATATAATTTGACCATGTTCATGTTTCCTGCCCTATACTAAAATCGATGGCTCTTGGTTAAATTGGCAAGTCATATCTGTGTCCTTGTTAGTCACACGGCATTTTCTCTTCCTATGATTCACTATTGTAGGATGCGGTAGACCAACTTTCATCCGATGTTCAGCTTATGGTAGGATCAAGCACTCCAATGTAGCAACTCCACGTCTATTGAAGAAAATTGACTGAAAATCTTGATAGCGTAGTGGGAAAAAAAATTATAGCTGAATAAGAGGGAAAACAAAGAAACTATTGGATTTGTCTGTTAGAGTTGGTATGGACAGCTGAGGAACAAAGTGAGGCTATAATAAGTACATACTATGATAGCTTCCTCCTTCGTTATCCCCATCAGTTTTTTCTTGGATGCTTTTATGTCAGAAACAAAATTTTGTGATTGATGTAATCTCTAAAAAATGATTGCTTTAGAAATTAAAAATGAACAAGAAAGAAGATAACAGACATAAGGAAAAGCCAAGAAGATTTCTTTCTTTCTTTTTTTTTGTTTTTTGTTTTTTGGGGGGGATTCAAGTATCAAATGGATGTCATCTTCATTAGAAAATAACTATTTCATGCTAGAGGCTCACACACCAGAAAATCACTGAGAGAAACAATGGCCCCTGACACTTCAATCAGGCTGTTCTGAGGAAAGAGCAGTTAATTTACCATTCAATACAGAAGATGCTACATTTCCCAGAAGAAAATGAGCAAATACCTTTCTCTCCAAAAGATGTCCAGAACTCTCCTCTATTTGCACATAACAATCCCTTCAAGATCATTGCACATCTGAGAGTGATCTTGTTACAACTATTGAATATTGTCCCAGCTAGCAACAAAAGTTAGAAAATAATATTTTTGACCACCAGCTAACTACTGAAAAATGCCTAAACATGGACTATAATTCCCAGGTAATGCTTGTTTAAGTGTTCAGATCAATCTTGGCAGTTATTGAAAATGTTTATGGAGAGTATTGTGTTGTTTACAGTACACGGATTACCAGATGTTACCTTGGCTGGTATGATTCCATAAACACTTAATGGGACCCTATTTCACTTTATATGACCCAATAACACGTCCTAGAATTAATTATCACCTGTAATACATGCACCTTAATTCTCATCGCCAGTAAATATAGGTTCATCCTTGACTTGTTGATGTCCCCAATGTTTTAATACACACATTGTCAACTATTAGCACTCAACATTCTAAATACCTTGACGCTTCTTGATTTGAAACTCATCGTCGATGTCTCAAGCTGCATTACTACTTGTATTGCTGAAACCTATGCCATCAGTGACGCAAAAAGCAGATTTCTCAAGCTGCATTACTATTTGTAATGCTGAAACCTATGCCATCAGTGATCCAAAAAGCAGATTCCAATTTTTGGATCAATAAAGGTTGGATACACTATCAGTGATCTGAAAAGCAGATTTCAAATTTTGGAACAATAACAATTAACAAGTTGGGACATATCGACATTCCGGGTCTTCATGACTTCCGTAAATTACTGATGGTGACAAACTTTTCAAAGCAAATGTCTCCTTAATTTTCTTGCTATTTGCAAAACTAGTTGGGGGACGCGAATGGAGGGCAATAACAAAGTTCTTTTTGAAGACGAGAGAAAAGAAGCAAGCTGGAACCTTAGTCCCAACATAAACCATTGCTCTCCTGAACTCACTACATTGACCTACAAGTTACAATTGGTCAAGGCAGGGAGCAAGTTGGGAACGTTATAAGAGCTCAGTGAAGCATTGCAGTTCAATCATAGTTGGGAATAGTTATTGAATTTTGAATTTTCTCACCCTATTCTTTCTTCAATCTCCATATATAGTCTATTTTGGTTTGGAGCCTCAATGCCCTGATATGCCCCTCCACATCTTATTATGTTACGGAGATCTGCGAACTGCCACCAACCCAAATTGTTTAGTTTGTAGCTGCCAAGGGCAACCTCTTTGAATTTCTCAACTACATTTTATACAACCATTTCGATGAAATAGTCAAAGTAAAAAAAATTTGTGTATGATTTGTCTTACTTTGACAGTTTATCTGACTTCATGGTCCTATCAGCTGTACTCCAAGCGTTATTCCATATTGATCAAGTACTATTCTTTAAAGTCAGCTTGCGCAGCATCCAAGAAAATGATAGGCTAATTTACATTTTCTCCAAGAAATCTGAACTTGGGATATTGGCTGATCATGTATCTGCTATATAAATATTTGATCATAATTGTGATTATGAGTAGTAAACGAAAAATGTTAGAATTTAGATCCTTATCTTCTTAATGCAGTCACCTAATTTATGGATCCTTATCTTCTTAATGCAGTCACCTAACTGTATCATATAGTAGCTTGATGTTGCATTATTGAAGAGCCGCAAGTTTTTTTATTTATCATTTTTTCTGCTATTACCCAGTGGATGTAGCTCAGGGAAACACCTCATTCATCCTCTCATGGAAGCTAACCAATTCTAGACCCCATTGGTAGAGAGCATGGGATGATACTTGGGGGAATATTTAGGAAAAGCAGAGAGTATAGGGTAGCAAAGATTATGGCTTTCGATGCAGCAGAATGGGCAATTAATATGTGTATTTGTTAAAGATTTTGTTATTGCTGCTATTTGCACATTATTTTCAAGTTAATATCCATTAGAGCTAATTTGGTAGTAATGGATATGTTTACGTACTTGTTCCTTAGGACGGCAACAGACTTGGAGCCTTTGCAACCTCTGCTAAGGAAATACATTGGGTTTCTGGAAATGGAAGTTTTGCCGGCAGCTTTAGATACTTCAAGGCCGAGAGTGCAGCTTGAGCAAGCAAATGTATGGCTTGGAATCAAATCATTGTATGTTAAACAAGTTCTTCCTGTTTGATAATGTTTAAGAGACATATTTGATGTCCACAATTAAGAATATTAGGAATTTCCTTTATATTATCTCTTCTGAGACTTGTTGTTTTCAACTTGTAGGCTAGGCTTTCTTGAGCCTCCAGCATTTGAAGACGGGATATTGGAGAAATATCCTAATTTCCTCAACATTGTACTCAACCATGTCAGTGATGATTCTTTTGAATCTTCATATGCTATAACTTGTCTGAGAGCGTGCTTTGAAATGCTTGGTATGTTTTTAACTAAAATCTACCCGTCTAATAATCATTCGGTAGATTAAAAAATAGTTTTACATGTGGGTTATTCGTTACTAGGATGCAAACTTTGGTGGAGAACCACTTTATCACCAAGCGTAATGCGCAACACACTATTGGGTCAGTGCTTTCATACTCGAAGCGAGAAAAGCCATAAAGATATATTTGATCTTTTCCTCCCATTTTTACAGGCATGTTTCAGCAGTTAATTTCTTAAGACCTTTTATGTCAACTTATTTCCTAAAATTCTTACTCCCTTTTTGTTTTGTACATAAGTTGGTTCTTTATTGTTTATATTTATTTGATTATAAAACTCTTTTCCAGTCTCTTGAAGCTTTGCAAGATGGTGAGCATGAAAAGCAGCGGCGGCATTTTCTTTATTTTCTTCTGCACCAAGTGACTCAAAGTAGCAACTTCAGTGTTCTGACAAGAAAGAGTGCTCGCAAGGTATTGATTCTATCATATACTGGTTTTGGTAATTGTG
Organism: Asparagus kiusianus; assembly: GCA_022839385.1. Taxonomy (NCBI): domain Eukaryota; kingdom Viridiplantae; phylum Streptophyta; class Magnoliopsida; order Asparagales; family Asparagaceae; genus Asparagus; species Asparagus kiusianus. The sequence continues at coordinate 138,488 of BQKN01000043.1, forward strand.
CAAATGAACCAGTCATTTTTTATCTATCCAATTATCTACTGGACTGAGGTTAAGTACTATCATTTTCTTTGGTTTATCATGGTCAATATAAATACTACTGATAATATTTTCACATCTCTTTACTTTCTTGATCAGATCGCACTTCTTATCATACATCGTGGTTACAAGATTAACCCTCCTTGCCCACCTTTTGAGTGCTCGCATATGTGGTAAGCACTTATAAATTTTCTTCTTCTGGTTCATGCTACATATAGGTCTTCATAATCTCATAATTTATGTAGTTCTTCTAATGACATATTCATAAAAATTATGACCTTTGTAGGAACACGTGAGAAATAATATATATATTATTTTGGTTAAGGGTAAGTTCAATGCATCTCTCCCAAAATTTACCTTCATACCACATCTCTCCTGTACGCACCCCCCCTCCCTGGGCTGCGCGAAAGAAAAAAAGGTTGGATAATGAGTGACAACTGATGATGTTAGTAGTAATGGTGAAAAAAAAAGACTTTTCTACTCATACCCATAGCCCATACATAAAAGCAAATAACTATAGCTTATTTTTTATCTATCAAAATGATATAGAACTAGTCTTTGAAGAAAGGTGGTTGGTAATGTATATACCGTAACTTGCACTTTGTCCTATCACTAAAAAATATCCTGACATATGTTAATTAATCAATTGCATGACGAGGCTAATTGTTTACGAATTGTATTCTTTTCCCTATTCACTAAAAACTACTCTATTAGGGCGTAGAAATGAATTTTGATTAGGCATAAGCATAAAAATAATAGTATTATGTTTTGAATTTAGTTAGAAATAGGGAGAGGAATGACACTGTAATTTGATTTGGGCTAAGGAAGGCAAAGTTATTAGATGATTAAAATGTATTGTATAGTAATTTTTTGAATTGTTATGATTTATATCCTTTCTTTTCTAAACTATAGAGTGTTTGTAAAAGTAAGAGTAATATTTTCATCGCAATAATCATGTTTTTTGCCCTCTGTTGTCTTTATAAATATCGCATCTGCATTTCCACATGTTTCTATAGTTTCTTCAAGTTTCCTTTTGTGTTTTTGACTTTCTTACACAATAATCTCTATAATGACACCTTGTTAGGACCATTTGACTTTGATTTTGTGTAACATTTACCACTGAGTTCTTTCGAGTTTTCAATATTTTTTCCCTAAATCCTTCAACACGCTTTGTTGTCTTCAACTTTCTTGGACAGATTGCTTTCTCTCCAATGTTTTGAATTTCAGCGCTACATGAATACCACTTGCCATTTTCCCTTTTTAATTCTATGACTTTGCTTGTTATGCATCTTTAGATGTGGATGTTATTATTGTGTCCTTTTATGTTTTATTGTCATCTATTGATGTTTCTCTTCTTTCCAAGATCTGAAATCTGCAGGATTTCTTCCGACATTCAAGACATTAGTTTTGTAATGTCAAGAAGTACAACCTTTATAATTCAGATGGAAATCATGTTGTCTTGATAGTTCTATGAGAATTATATTATTTTATTTTCTTACATAGAGGCAGATATATTTAACTTTTTTTTGGCTTAACAGGGGGCCTTCTGTGGTGAATTCGTTGAAAGATGCATCACTTCATTTTTCTCTTCGCCAGCCAGCATTTGATCTAATAGAAACTATCATTATTTCTGATGTTTCTGCTATGATATCTTTAAAAACGAAAGACCAATCTGTTTCAAAGATTAACTCTACCATCTCTCGTCTGACGATTGATGATGAGGATGAAGTCCCATTCTTGCATGATGTTGAGGAGGATAAATGTTGTTGGAATGAATTTAATACACAGAACAAGCTTGCATCACAGGAATGTAGCCAGTGGACTTGCATACCTATGTTATGGTTTGATTCTTTGGTAGAAGTGGGCCCCTCAATGCTTCCAGCATCTTTTTCCAAGGCTGTCTTCTGGGCATTATCTCATGTTTCTGTAATCATGCCTAATACTAGTACCGAGTCTTCACTCTCTACGAAAGACTGGTTATCATCATATGCCGGAGAAATCTCTTCGTCATTTGGTTGGGAAATTCCAAATGGTTCTGATGATGGCGGAGATGGCAAAGAATCAAGAAATTCAGTTAAGGTCTCATCCATGTGCAATACCTTGATACAAACATTCAAGAGGTTTGAAGTTTATTATTATTATTTTAATTACATTGTTTATTTGAGTATAGTTTACTTAGGTTGCTTGACATTTTCCTTGGTCTCACTCACATGCACACATGCATCACCCTTTTCCTCTTTTTTTCTTTCAAAGGTTTGCTGCTGGTTTTATTCTCGAAATGGAGAAACATGAGCTTCATAGGCAGTGGACTTGGGAACCAAAAATGGCAGAATGTTTGATAATTTTGCTTATAGATCCTGATCATGTGAGGGTGCTAACTAACTCTAATCAATTTTTATCATATAGAATAGTTACTAAAGTATATACTGTAAGAAGAAACTAATGAATATTATATGAATCAATTTATTTGCTGAAATAGTTCAGTTTATTTTCTTTTCCAAACCTTATGATTTTGTGAGATATTCATTTGTATTCAGGCCATACGTCAAGCAGACAAGGTCATTTTGGAACACATGTCGAAGGCACGTGATTTGACTTCTCAACTTAAATTCCTTTGCTCCAGTGCGTCTTCTCTATCTGCCATGTTTTTGGGATTGAGGTATGCTTTAAAACAGGTATGCTTTCTAGGAATTTTGCGTTACTGAGCTTTATTCATGATTAAAGTGAGGTTTCTAACTAAGTGTAGTTAACTATTTTTTTTCAACATATGAAAATATTTGACAAATATCATTATATCCACTACGATGGTCACATAGTTTTGATGCCTTGCAGTCATTTGATTCCTGCATATGAAATTACCAAAAGTGAATTGGTTACTGAATCTTTTTTTTTTCCTATAATGACTGATTTTCTGTGGTTTGGTTACTCTGTCTGAAGTGCATGCCCCTATTTCCCCCTAAAGTTTTCATTAAGCTAACTACAAAATTCATGTTCAGTTCTTTGTATGAGGAGCCAGTGCATGCAAAGTGTGTACAACCCTTGTACTTTTGTTACGCTGGCATGCAGAACTGTTGGAAATTAGGGTTTCAGGGGGAGAAGGAACCAAAAAGAATTTCGGAATTCTGGTTAGGGTTTGCCGCGAAGACTTTGGATCAAGGACGTTTTCTAGTAGTATTCATATCTGCTTAATGTTTGTCTTAGATTTCTATAGAACGAACGTAGAAAATCTGAAAAGGGTGACGATAAAGAATGTAGAATATTTGAAAAGGGTGAAGGATAAAGAAAGGAAGTTCTACACTTCTTGGCTTCATGCCTATATGCCTTCCAACCATGGCCACATCATTCAACAAACTATCATTAAGAAAATACATGAGAAGAAGATCCCACAGTGCATCCACTCCATTTTTACCTTTAAAAGAAATGTGAAGTATTGTATAAATTTACATCATTTTGATCATTAAGAAACCTAGTTGTAAATAATAGTAATTAGTAAAGAACTTTTAACCATACTAAAGTAAGTATTCCTTATAGTTTGGGTTAAAAAAGATCTCCAAAACAATTAGAGTTCTGAGTAACTTGTCTTTGATAGATTAGGTTACAACAATATTTTTCTAATAAAAAGAGAAATCAAAGTCCTAATACCGATAGAAGTCTACACCATTTTTTTTCTTTTTCCCCCCTTTTTGCTGGTTTATATAGCAACCAATGTTTTCCCCTCCTTTTAATTTTGTTCTTCAATTTTTTTTCTAATGTTTCAGAATGGATCCACTTTTCTAAGGCATCCTCATTCTATAATTCCCATAGAATATTGAGTTAAATTGCAGAAAAATAACATCAAATTTCACTATCGTCCCAAATACCAGTCTATAAAGCTTTAGTCAGGACTAGTAACTATCTACTCTTTTTCATCATGGGAATGGTCTTCTGTGTTTCAGTAGACCTTGCAAGACCTTAAAAAAAAAATTCATGCGGTAGATAAATATTGCATTGATGTCCGACTGTTTTGCAGTTCTCAGACAATTTTTCTAAAAATATATTGTTATTTATAACCTCATGACCAACTTAACATACAGCTCTTTAAAGATCTCTTGGTTTCATTAGTGTCATAGAGTTTTACAGCTTTATACATTAGTGAACTTGATGCAAGTTTGTGTTCTTGCACAGTAGTGTAAGACTCTAATCTGTTCTGTGAAGTGACAGAAACTGATATGTATCTGCTAAGCCTATTTGTATTGCTTTTTAAAGGGACGAAACCAAGATAATTTTCTTTTTGGCTGATACTTGGGAAACTCAGTAACGAAGGTTGGACCAATCCTAGGTTACTAACTGCCAATAAACTTTAAGTCGGTGTGATCTGAGAGAAGTTTATCATGCATATGGCATTTGGTACATTGCTCAATGAGTGATCCTGTACTTTTTTTCTGTCTTCTTTACCTTTTTCCTATTGACCATGGTTGGACTAGGGAAATCAATAGTTTGAGCGTGCACCAGGAGCCTTTATTAAGTCATTTTGATAGGAATAACTGATTAGGTTTATCTCAATTGAGGTCAGCACGGGTTGCACTAACATTTCTAAATTGAATTTATCTTTCTGGCCTTATTTACCTAATCGATCCAAATCTGAATTGATTAATGAACTCAGATATTCAGCTTGGAAGAGGGAGCACAAATTGGACTGAGAGAAAGGAAATAATCATTTTTGGGGACTATAGGGAGGCAAGTTAATGTAATATAAACAATTGAATTAGATTTAGCTTGGTTGAAGTGAGCACAGGCTGAATTAATAGTTTAGTTGAACCTGGCTTTTTGGCCAAATTACCAATCGGCCCAAAATCCAAATTAATTAACTTCAGCTCAATGTTTGAGAGGAGGGAAAGCAAGAGGAAGATGCCAAAGAGTAGGGGTAAAAAGTTTATGATCATCCAGATTTACCATAATTACCTAATCTGAGCAAAAACATACATGTTTTCTTGTGCGTAACAATTTTATTTAAGTTAAAAGTAATTTGTGTGTTATGTTGTATCGGTATGGGTATGGTACCGGTACGGGTACGCGACATGGTAAATTTGTAAAAGGTAGGGTACCGGAACACGACTATATAGATATTTATATATACATATACATATTATATATTGGAACTAATAATTTATAATTTAAAGTAGATCAATATTTTTTTCATTCACGTGTTATGAGAATTAGAATCCCTATAACATTTTTATGTTTCTTTTATTATGTGGATTATAAATTGGAAAATTGCTAGTTTTTTTAGGACATCCAAACAACCCTTTAAAATCATAGTTCGGAACATGACTTATGTCCAACGAGTTTCAAGAAGTGGATGTGTAAGATATATGTTCAAATAAATGTATGACAAATGTTTTAAATTAAAACATGTATTGTATAATTGAGTAGATGCCCGAGTAAATGTATCTATATATGCAAGGAGTGTCCAAGGAGTTTGGGTACGGGTACTGATACAGTACTCAAATAGAAGTATTATATATGTCGTAAAATGTGCAAGACAGTGGGTTGCTGGGCTGACACCTAGTGCCTAGCCTCGTACCCCCATTTAGAAAATTGGGCTAAAAATTCTGAAACTTAATGAAAAGCAGAATGTTTATAAACACACTGAGGAAATATTCTCTTCCACTCTCTTTCTTCCCTCGTATTTATCCTTCTCACCCCTGCTTTTTGGCATCCAGCTTGCTGCAACAGAGATTGCATTCTGTCATTGTTGCTGCTGCCTGTCTTACCAACAAAAGGAAAGATGGGAAGAGAAGAATAAATAACAGAAAGGTGAGTTAAAGAGTAGAGGGAGGAGAAAGAGGATGTTCAAACAAGTTTCTCACACACACACATACACACAAAAAAGAAAAAAGAAAAAAAGGGGAAAAAAGAAGTACATATTATGCTACTTGGAGAAGGCATTTACCTAAAGGAAGATGCATGCCGCGACAGATATGCTCTTGAAAGGTATCTAAGGGAGAGAAGGCCCGGGTGGGTGAAGTTTAAGGATCAGGCGGGCTGCTTCCCTTTTAAATCATTTATTGGGCATTGGGCTTGAACTTGAAATTTTAAATGTTTAATCAAACACGCACCCCTCACCACCCAAAAAAAAGATAAAAAAAATACCCAAAGTACCCATGCAGCCCATTTTAGTAAAGTAGGTTCTAATTCACCTGCATTGGTCTTGAAAAGCCAAAAAAATTACCCAAGCAGCCCATCTTATTAAAGCAGGTGCTAGTTCACCTGCATTGGTCTTCAGAAGGTCCGGGTGGGTGAAGATTAAGGATCAGGCGTGATGGCTGCTTCCCTTTTAAGTCATTTATTGGGCATTGGTCTTGAACGTGAGATTTTAAATGTTTAATCAAACACCCCCCCCCCCCCCCCCCCCCCCCCCAAAAAAAAAAAAAAAAAAGTACCCATGCAGCCCATCTTATTAAAGCAGGTGCTAATTCACCTGAACCGAGGTCCCAAGTGACAGAGTGGTCCCGCCTCCACTAGGTGGGTCAGCAGCCTGCTAATGGAATGTTATACATGAACAAGGAAAAAATGTTAACTATTAATTAGTTCCCTTTCCCAGGTTATCATGTACATATTTTTGTCCTCCTGTTAGAGATGGGGAACTGTTGTGCACTACATCAGCTTTTCATGTTGGAATACAGTTTCAAATGTTCTTGCTTAAAGAACAGAACCAGTTCTTTGTTAATTAAGAAAATTAGTGAACTAACTAGGTGTGGAATGTTTGACTCCTCACAGTTAACCCTTTTCAAGAATTTATTATTACATGAATTACTGTTTCCATAGTGTTTTTTCCTTTTGCTGTCATTTCAAGTTATAATATACCCTTTAACCGTTATTGTTGATATGTCTGCTTTCCAGGTTGAAGCTGCTTCCATCCTGGCTAACTTTCATAACCTTCAACACTTATTTTTTGTTGTCAACAAACTAGTAAATGATGTAGTCAAGACTCAACCACCTACCATTTCCGTTGAAGATACAAACACTAAGTTCTCATCTGAAGGGGGTTTTTTGCGACAACCTTGTGTTGATAATTTCACAGATACCCTAGGGTGTTCATCAATCATTGTGGACATGATATCTTGGGAGAAGTTCAGTTACTTACTTTCATCAATTATGTGGCCATTTACATTAAAATGCATTGCGGAAGGGAAAGAATTTATTGAAAGCAAAACTCATCAGGTATAACTCTAGAAAGGTTTCTATCTTTTACCATTTAACTTGTGCAGTTAAGCATATCCAACTTTTTTACTTTGTTCTAGCATTTGCGGGCAAGTTATATTGCCTAGTTTGGGTGTTCTATGTGATTTCTTTCTGTGTGTGGACATTCCTTCATGTTCTGTATCGATCTTCTCTAAGCTCTACTTTATTGTTTCAGATGACATTTGTCCGGTTGCTTGATACACTTCCATGTATTTATGAAAGTCTTTGTTGCTCTGCACCAAAGCTGTCATGGAGTTCAATGTTAGCGGTCTCTGGTCTTCGTGACTTCAAATGGCTTTCTTGTCTGGTGGACTTAGGAAAATCATCTCTGCTGGTAATCAAAAGGCGTTGGAAGCAGTGCTTGCTATCTCTCATGAACCTTTTCAAACGTTCATGTAGTGATTCAATTCTATGCACAATTAGTGTCATCGAAGCCATTATCTCATCTGGTCAGTTTGGCCCATTTCTAAAGAGATTTATAGCACATTTATCTCTTGTTGATTTCTTTTTACCCGTTATTAATTTTGAGTTCTTGCCTTCCAGATAGCGCTGTTGTCGATAGCTTGAAGAATGAGGTACTCCATGTTATCAATTCATTATCTGATGAAGCTTCTTGCACTGTTGAAGTTAAAGTAAGTAAGCCTGAGCCAAAACCCTATCTTGAAAACCGGAGTTCGAATGTAGATAGCACATTTTACTTCCCCAAATACGCTGATGCTGAGAGAATAGAATCAAAGAAGAAACGTGGGGATCGAGATCTTATTATTCTTTTGGATGATGAAACAGTAAATATGGCATCACCAAAGTTGGTTTCTTCATCTTCTGACCAGTCAAAGCAGCCTATACTGGAAGACACATTACCACAAGATTCTCGTAAATGTGTCTTATCTAATGGGCCAACAGAGTCTATTAACAGCAACGTGTCAAGAGACATTCTCAAGCCTTTTCCATCTAGAATATTTGATGCGGAATCACCAACTTCTTCACAAGAAGAAGAAAGTGATGTGCTTGACAACAAAAGTTTGCCTTATGAAGTCAGTTCTTCTGTTCGTAGAAACACTTCTCTTATCCACTCAAAAGATACAGATAGAAAGAAGATAAACAGTATGACTGCCAAAGATGTTGTCCGATCACTTAAAGATTCCAGGTCATATTGCAAGGCTTTATCCGGCCAATCTGTTAAACACCACTCATCCTTTCAAATCTCTTCTTCTAGGACCCGCAAAAATAGTTTGGAAATTCAAAAAGATGATGCTCTAATTAAGGAGTTAGTTTGTGACAGCATTTATGATCCATTGGAGCGTGATCTTGATAATGTTAAACGTCCACCCTCTGTGCTGACAAAGCCAATAACTACTGTTCCGAAGCGGAAAGTTATACAGCTTCAAATGCCAACTAATAACAAATCTGGTAAGAGAATGAGCACAGGATTTAAAAGACTTAAACCTCCAAGATTGGATGACTGGTATAGACCCATTTTAGAATTAGATTACTTCAATATTGTGGGTTTATCTCCTGGTACAAATGAGAAAAACACAACTTCAGCCAATCTAAAGGAGGTGCCTTTATGTTTTAAGTCAGTCGAGCATTATGTTGAAATTTTCCGGCCATTGGTTTTGGAGGAATTCAAAGCTCAGTTGCATAGTTCATATATGGAGACATCTCCAGATGACATTTTCTGTGGTAGTCTTTGTATACTTTCAGTTGAAAGGATTGACGATTTTCATCTCGTCCGTGGTCGTCCTGATGAGAACGAGTCTGCTGCATCCAAGGGCTGTGTAGAAAACGATCTGGTCCTGCTCACCAGAGAACCTTTGCAAAATTCTGCCCAAGATGTACACATACTTGGGAAGGTGCTAAGTTTATGTAGTCTTCCTTTTCTTTCCCCCTTTTTTTGTGTAGTTATTGTGCTGTATGTAATCTGTTGTTACATCTTACAATCTTCTTGTATCTCAGGTGGAAAGGCGTGAGAAAAGCAATAAAGGCCAGTCAACAATTCTTGTCATTAGGTTCTACCTTATGAATGGCTCTTCCCGATTAAATAAAGTGATGAAGCTTCTGACTGAACGGAGCAAATGGTGTTTAAATCGAGCTATGAGTATTACCCCTCAAATTAGAGAATTTCAGGCCCTTTCATCATTGCATGACATTCCTATGCTTCCAGCCATCTTGAATCCTGTTGAACACTCTCTTGGACATCATGAATATAGAAAAGCGGAACTAAGCAAGCTCACAAGGCCGTTGCAGGACATGCTTAAATCATCATTTAATGACAGTCAGCTTGAAGCTATAAGCATTGCAGTTGGAACACAAGCTTCAAGAAGTAGTTTTGAACTGTGCCTTATTCAGGGTCCTCCAGGTGAAATTCCTTTCTGATCTTATCAAATTTAGTGTTATACTAACATTTATGCAATGAGTTTCAGCTGGTAGAATATATCCAAACTTTCATCTCGTATGATTTGCAGGAACTGGTAAGACCAGAACTATAGTTGCTACTGTTAGTGCATTGCTTTCTTTACATTCAACTCGTGAGAGTTGTTCTTCAAACATATGGAATAGCAGTTCAAGGACAACTGTCTCATGCGCCAACCCAAGAACACAGATTGGCCAATCTGCTGCTATTGCAAGAGCTTGGCAGGATGCAGCCCTTGCAAAACAAATGAGCAATGAGTTTGAAAAAAGCTCCTTTGGACAAATTGAACGTTCTCCGAGAGGGAGGGTTCTTATCTGTGCACAGTCAAATGCCGCAGTTGATGAACTGGTTTCGCGAATTAATGAAGGTCTTTATGGGAACGATGGAAAGGTGTACAAACCTTATCTTGTAAGGGTTGGCAATGCAAAGACTGTCCATCCTAATTCACAACCTTTTTTCATAGATAGGCTTGTTGAACAGCGGTTGGCAGATAACAGCAGAAACAATGCTGATCTAGAAACTGATACCAATGCTGAGTCTTCTAGTTCACTTCGTTCTAAACTTGAGAAATTAGTGGATAACATACGCCATTATGAGTCTAGGCGTGCTAAACTGGATAATGCTGATGCGAACTCAAGTAAATCTTCTGATGCCAGGGCTTGTAATGGTGATGATATGCAGGAAATATCTGATGCTGCACTGGGAGCAAAACTCAACATCCTGTATGGGCAGAAAAGAGTTCTCTGTGCAGAACTTGCTGCTGCTCAGTCCCGAGAGAAGAAAGCATCTGAGGAGAGCTGGTCTCTCAAGAAAAAAATTCGCAAATCAATCCTAATGGAGGCCGAAATTGTAGTAACGACACTTAGTGGCTGTGGCGGTGACCTGTATGGAGTTTGCTCTGAATCAGCTTCTAACAATAAATTTGGACGATTTTCTGAACAATGTTTGTTCGATGTTGTTGTAATTGACGAAGCTGCCCAAGTAAGTACTTCTTTCTGCATTGTCCCTTGTACATGCTTTAGTTTATATTGTTTTGGCATAAAGATCTTCTTATGTATTTTTGTTTTGTAATCTTAATGTATAGGCTCTTGAACCAGCGACACTGATTCCTCTTCAGCTTCTTAAATCTTATGGAACCAAATGCATAATGGTAAGTAGTTGTCTCATTTCATCAACTCTGTTATTGATTGAAATGGGATTCATTTTATTAGTTTTCCTTAATGAAGGTTGGAGATCCAAAGCAACTTCCAGCTACCGTCCTTTCTAGTGTGGCTAGCAAATTTCTTTATGAATGTAGTATGTTTGAAAGATTACAAAGAGCTGGTCACCCGGTAGTGATGCTTACGGAACAGGTAAGATAGACCATCTAAAATATTCATCTTATGTGTAAGTGTGTGAACATGTGCTTGCTCTAAAATTGAACGCTCATTTCTGCATTTAACATGTCTACTAATTGTACATATGAGTGTGGAGTGCCAAAGGGGAGTTCCTTAGATAGCACTGGTTGGCAAATGCTTCCGACATTGCAGTAAGGTCATCCCTGCATTGAAATGTTCTATTTTGTATTGCTTGAACATATCACCTTATTAACATATGGTTATGTAGGTTATTATTATTTTCACATGTGCTCTATAAGAAAAGCCTCATGTCTGGTATTTAACATGTCTTGTATATTATGTTACCCTGGTACTTCCATCATGAAGCCGTACTTGTACCCGACTGGTATCCAACACCTACCCATACCCAAACTTCATGGATACTCCTTGGATATATGCATACATTTATTCAGACTTTTCAATTGTATGATATATTTTTAGTTTAAGACACTTGCCAAACACTTCTTAAACGTATATCCCACACTTCGTATACATTTCTTGAACCTCGTCAAACATGGGTCGGGTTCATTTCAACCCATACTTACATTCAAAGCTATGATTTTAAAAGGTCACTTGGGTGTCTATGTCACGCCCTGAAACCATAGCGGATGATATCTTACAGGCACGTGACAACAACGACCTATGCACAAGACAAATCTTATGTACGTGTCAAGCCTGACATTTCATATCACAGAGCTTTTCTCTAAATATATAAACCTACTGATGATAGAAGATCAGAGCAAACTATACACACACACACAGAGTAAGTACAAGTCAAAATTTCACCGTTACAAAAGCATTTTATAGAACCAAAACATATTGTTCGGTTATACATAACACAAAAGAGAGGCTTTCCTATATTATGCCTCTTTGCGACATGCCACAACAAAAAGTTTAGTCTATATGCAAAGCTACACCAGATTTGAAAAAAATTTGAAAATGACAAAGTGAGCTAAAGCTCATTGATAACATATTCTACTAGGGTTTCTAGATATCTAACAAAGTAATAATTCTTAGAAATAGTGAATTATAGGTTTTGCACAAATTTATGAAATGACAAAATATTGTGTAAAAGAACACATTATTATCATTTTCAAGAAAGAATGCAACATTTTAAAATTCTTTCTTATGTGCAAACTGAATATACTGTCATAGATTCCTGAACCAGACTTTTTAAAATCAAGATAAATACTTAGAAGGAAAACAAACTATTAAATTTTGTGCAAAACCAAAAGACTATTGTTTCTCAATTTCAAAGTCAAATCTCAAAATCCCAAATCTTGATGAGTTGCTCACATAGTTGTAAGAATCACCTCATAGATAACATTAAATGCTATGCATATTATAGCCTAGTAGCATGAGAATATGTAAAAATCATCACATATCACAGTTCTCACAAACAAAATGCACCTAGCACTGCCATATGCTGCCGGTCACATAACAAATGCTCAAAAGGGCCCCATCACAAATGCCCAAATGGGCCACATAAAAGTGCATTCGAACCATATGGCTGACATAAACACATCACTCCATAGTGGACTTTTTGCGGGTTTTGAAAATATCGAGAATCACTTGTCAAATAACTTGATTTTGAAAACAGATCATGTGTCAAATCATTTGATTTAGAAACACATTACTTGTCAAATTGCTTGTTTTCGTCATTTGTACCAAAATAATATTAGTATGTTCACTTGTCAAAATTATGAACACTTAAAATCAAGCGGATCATCATAAATCTCATTATCTCAATCAGAACAGTTCGTGAAATTCATTATTATTTTTTTGTCAAATACCAAATCAAGGGAAAACCTCATGGATCTGTCAAACTGTTAAAACACATTTAAATTATTTCCTTTTTCAATACATAAACAAAGCAATATTCACAATTATTTGAGATCGCATGAGAACCAAAATCACTTATCACATTTATACGAAATCAAATTTACTTTCAGTATCTCATACGTAATTAAATTCATATTATGGGTTAGGCCGCAACAAAATAGATCAAATCACATTGCATTTTATATACATGAAAAATATTAGAATAATTATTTTTCGAGCACACGATCAATCAAATATAATACTCACGTGGTTTGTATTATAAAAATACTAGTGAGAAATGAACTCACCTCTAAACCAATTGGAGTGTCTCAAAATCTTCCAAATTTGATTCCCCTCGATATTCTCAAGAACCTATAATATAAAATTATAAGGTTAAAACGCCACTGATATAAACTTATACTAATTACTTAATAATCTAGATCCAAATAAGATCAAATATAATCAAATAATAATCAAGACTTATGAATAGGATTCACATAAGCTTATTGCTAGCTTTTAGCAATTTATCACAATTTTGTAACTTTTTTTAACAATAAAATTAGACCTGCTAACAATCTATGGCAAGCTTGGGGGGCTATAGATAATTGTCCAGACCTATATACTTTCTCGATTTGGACTTGTAAAAGTGTAGAACAACTGGGGTCTATAGCTAATTGTCCATGCTTATTCAAGATCTTAATTTACTTTGTTAGGGCCCAAGCACTAACATTCTGAGCTTCAAGGGGGCCAAAGCAAGTTTCCTTTCAAAATCTATATCCTTTTTACTCAATTTGGGCTAATAGGCAAAGTTTTGTGAGAAGAGGAGTCTAAAGATAATTTCCCATATGTTCCCTTTATCTCTTCTCTATATTTGCTCTTGTTCATCTTTTTTCTTTTCTTTTTCATTTTTTTGTCCAAGCAATTCTTATTTCATAATTTTTATTTAGACATCAAAATCAAAATTGGTTTGTCACTATCACCCAAATTAGAGACTTAATTGGGCAAGAGAGATCTGTACCTTAGGGTCTGGGGTTGGAGGCTAAATTGGTAGTTCTTTCTCCTTATCTTTCCATTATCTTCCCCTATGTAGCACGGACACGGATCCGACACGGCCATCTGACACGCCGACACGAGGCAAATCCTAAAAAATACATAGGATACGTGTGTTCGACACGTGTGTCCGACACGAACATGACACGACACGGCTTCATGTTATGCGTGTCCGTGCTTCACACTAACTCAATCTTTAGTAAAGAGTTCAGGAAGCACAGGCCTTGAGAGAATTATGTTTGCGTGAAATATTTGTTTTCTTGCTTTATCTTTCTTTATTCTTGTCTTTCCTCTTCTTATTTTTACGAGTCATTCATGGCTTCTAATGATATCTTACCATTAACGGGAAGCCTTGGCAAACATGCAGTAAGGATATTTGTATTTTTTTGCGGAAAACCCCTTATATTTTAGTATTTGCATAAAGCTCATTGGATTTAAATATTTTATGAAGGAGAATCCGAGGAACACGTTTCCTTGAACTGCCACAAGCTTCCAATAATAAGTGGCCAACAAAATCCAAGAGATTTGTAATCTTGACAACTTGTTTTGATGAAACTTGCAAACTATTTATTCCTATTTGCATGTAAGTCCTTTCTAAGAGATATTGAGATTAGTTGATTGATTATGGGCTATTATAGTCTAGTTAAAAAACGAGTGGCTTCCAATTTATAATTATCAACATAATAAAGAGACTTAAAATGTGATAGAAATCTGATCCTAATAGCACATGGATCGAAAAGCAATAATCATCTCATGTAAATTATTAATTTCAACTTATAAATAGATGTAAACAAACATATATGTATCTCTCTCTCTCTCTATATATATATAGAGAGAGAGAGAGAGATAGAGAGAGAGAAATGAGTATGCTTGGTACCAAGCACAAGTTTTTATGCTTGGTAGTGAAGTGATATATTCCCCTCCACTCATTAAAATCGGGGTCTACATTTACATGGATTGGGGAGTGGTTGGGAATTGAAATGAGTGGATGAGAATACGGCACCTTACTATCAAACACAAAATTTGTGCTTAGTACTAAGCATACCCATTTTTCTCATATATATATATATATACATATGTATATAGAAAAATATGATTCTAAGGAGCCACCTTAGATGGAATCTAAGGATGCACCTTCAAAATTAGATTATATGCAATCAATTTACTTAATCCACTCAGTTCATTTTGATCTATATGATTCAGATAGCATGTAAACCAAAAATTAGGCATATCAGGTTGTATTTACAAATGCATCAAGTGATAGTAAAATTAATGGTTTTATGACACCACAACCAAAGAGATAATGAAACATATGTGTTAAAAATATTCAAACATCATGATTTTTATTTTGTAGATATTTCAAGACATTTAGATCATGATGAATGGAGCGGATCGTTCACTGAAATAGTCTAATCCATAGATTGAGGGGTTTATCCTTAGATTCAATCTATGGTAGCTCCTTAGAATCATATTTCCCATATATATATCCTTGATATGAAAAATGTTGCATGTGGAGATTATAGTGTGGATGGAGGAGAGAATATAAATACTACTTATAACTATACCTTCATCTTCATTTACATGTATATCAAGAATAGTAAATAGTAAAAATGGAAGCAAGAAAATGAATAATGGAAGCTAAATAAATAAATGAAGAACAACACTACGAAGGGAATATAAAGATTAAACACAAACTAGTTAGTAATATTTATAGAGAGCAAACTTACATATCGAAACAACTTACGCAAAGTGATAGCTGGGAGATGAGCTAACCACCACTAAAATAGTATTAGCACATGCTAATACTTACACTCTTATCTTATGAGTACTGAAACACTCGCAATGGAAAATAATACAAAGCAAACTCACACACAAACTAAAGACGAAAACATGAGGAAATCACTTTTTCATATCTATGAGCATATTTTCTATTTGTTCGCCTATTGTCTGAAGGGGAATGTTGGTAAAATTATTCTGTTCAGCCACAAGAGAATATGATCTTGTCGGGCTAAGCTATTGGAAGATTGGAGAGTTTTGATAGGAGTAGTTTTAACTTCTTCCTTTCCCTTATCAATTTGTGTTAGTTCAAGGGGTGGATGTAAAGATTCTATTTCTTTATCTTTATCTATTTTTCCATGTGTTAGAAATTCGTTTTTAACACAAAAGTGTTGTTTTCAACGGGTAAATGTTTAAGAGATTTTTTAGATCTTTAAGATAAATAACTTCATACCATAGGGAAGGGTATATTTCTTTAAATGGTACGCATGCAATCATAATATAAGGCTCGAATACACACACACACACACAACTATATTAAAAACTAAGTGAGGGTAGGAAGTGTTTAAAGGACATGGAAAAATGTCCCTCATCTCACTAAAGACATGAGGAGTTTACTAATTAAATATCTATTACATTTTATAGTATAAAATTATATAAATATAACACAATAATTTTTTGTAAATAATTACATTAAATACAACAATTAGGATTATAATATATTCCAATATAAATAGTCATAACCAATTTCGAATAAGCTAAGAAAAAAATATCGCATATTAAATGAATAAATATCATGAAAAGAGCCGAGAAATATCTATGATATGTAGGGTATTAAAATGACTCTTTTTCAACAAAAAATAGAATAGTTAAGTATTGATGATGGTTACACGTGCATTTGCATGCTCAATAAGGCTGTACACACATGTATTTGTATATGTATTTATGTATGTGTATATGTATGTAGGTGACGCACACACACGTGCACACACCCGCGCGCACACACGTACACACACAAATATATATATATATATATATATATATATATATATATATATATAT
>BQKN01000043.1:168605-194316 GCA_022839385.1 Asparagus kiusianus
ATTAGTCGGGGTTGTGAACCCCGACTATTTAGCAACGCCAATTATACAGGAGTCCTAAATAGTCGGGGTTGGCAACTCTGACTATTTAGTAACGCAATTAAAAAAAATCGGCCCGCTTTGGGGCCACGATGCTGACGCGGCCCCAAAGTGGGTCGATTCTTGTAAAAAAAAGGGATAGGATCGATTTTTATAAAAAAAATCAGAATGGGTTTAATTCGAAAGTTTGTTCTAATATGAAACCCACCATAAAAATTATCGTAAAACTTTGGGGTGGGGCACAAAATTATCATGTCTTTCTTCAAATTTTATTCATCTGTTTTTTTAGAACTAATTGGATTTTTTGCACTTAAATGCCCCACATTAACTCTACACCATTCTTTTTACTTTGATACTCCAAATATAAAGAAAGAATATTCAAATTTAATACCCTAAAATTGCTTTTTTTTTTTTTTTTTGGGGGGGGGGGGGGGTGTCAAAGTTACATTTTTTGTTAACTTTGGGCGGGGTATTTTACCGGGGGGAGAGAAGTATCAAAGTTGAAAACAGATTAAACTCTGGGGTATTCGAACAATTGTACTAGCAACTAATGATAGAGGTATCAAATCCTATTTTCATGGAGTGTTACAAAAAATAATTGCTAATATCTTATAATTACCGTTAGGATGTGGTTGATCCACGCGCTCTGGCCGGCAGCATTCATCGCAATGTAGGTCCGATCCGGCCGCCTCTTTACGGTGTACCAGAGCCATACGTGGTAAAAGAGAGAAGAAAGAATAGCCGAAGGCACCAAAATTAGATCTAAATAAAAATTTCTCCACCCCATTAATTTCTCTTCCCTCTTTCCTCCTCTTCAAAATTTCCCCAGTAGTCCCCAGGTGTTTTGAGTCTGTACCTCTGCCTCTTTTTATATCGCAACTATGAAAATGGTGGTTGTAGCTAGACACGTACGTTAAGCTTGTTGTGATCAACGAGTTAGCCAAATTTTTTGACCGTTGGATTGGAATGGTGCACGTGGCGCGCTCTCATTAGGAGATGCTGGTCCACGTCTTGTCTGAAAACGAATTCGTGTAGTTGCATGTGACGGTACGTTTTGATTTTGTTAATTGAACCATGGCGTTTTCACGTGTTCCATTATTATTGGAGCTTGGGAGTTAACGAGGTATGAATTTATACAGTACACTATCTTCTACGTTTACCCGTACGAATGCTTATGCTCCCTCTCTCTCTCACGACAGAATTGCATTATTAAAAAGGGTTATTTCAATACTACCCCCTCAAATTATTATTATTTTGATATGGCTATTTCAAATCATCATAGTAGCTGTTACCTCTCCTAAATCACATAATGAGTTAAAATAGATCCCTTTGTCAGTATAACAATTCAAATGTTTTAAACTGGGATTAGGTTAATAATAATCAGGGATGTGCGTTTAATTAGAATTTTTCCTATTCAAATGGTTTAACTAGGATTGAGTTAAGAGTTATCAGGGATGTGCATTTACAATTTTTCCCAGGATAGGGGGTGTTAGTTAATTAGGACATTTTCATGCAAAATGAGATAATTGTTAAAGTAAAATAATTTTTCACTGGTGGGATATTTTAGTTGGATAAATAGGAATAATTTTGTGAAGCGGGATATTTTGATAAAATAACGTGGGATAAATTTTTATAATCATGAAATATATATTTATGTATTTTGAAGATATAAATACTATTTATGTATTTTAAACTTACTATTAATGATTGATAATTACTTACAAGAATGTTCTTTACTATTAAATAACTTTTGGTTAGACTATAAGATATTGACAATTATTATTATAATAATGGCCTAATAATGGTGATAACCATAATAGAAAAGAAGTAAAAAAAGAAACATAAAAATAAAAAATAACAAAATAAATATGAGTTCTAGTTTTTTACCACCTAGTTCCAAGCTAAAACTTGGAATAATTTGAGAGACTAGAACTCTCATTTTTGTATAGAAAAACTAAAAAAGTGGGATAATTTTGTATCATTATCCTAATTCTAGTTTTGCTAGAGTTCTACTTGACTAACACTGTAAAATTTTGTTCTAGTTTTAGTTCTATGTGACTAACACCTTAAAAATTTATCCCACAGATTATCCCAGTTCTAATTTTAAGTTCTAGGTGACTAACCCCTCTTAGGATTTAATTCCCCCTCAAGACCCTTCATCTTCTCCCTCCCTCTGACATTTCCCGCTTTGATGAGAGAAAAGGTTTTTTTCCCTCCTCTTTCTAATCATCTCAAATCTAGTAAGAAAAAGCCCAAAGCGTCAAGCTGCTTAGAGAACAACTACAGAATCTCCATCGCTTTGGCTTCAGTTGAACTGCATTCAATGGCTTTTGGTGGTAAGTTTTTGTGTATGTATGTTCTTTGGTTGAAAGAGAGCTGAGAGACAGGGACTGTTTATGGGAAAGATGATGAATTAATTGGTTAATGAGTTAGCGTTTGGATCCTATTTGTTAACGGGTTCAAGCAATTGTTAATGATTTTGGGAGAATAAGGGATAGATATAACTAGGGGTGCTAAACCGTATCCGTATCCAAGGAAATATCTGTAACCGTATCCGTTGGGGTACGGATATGGTTACTTAAATCTATAGCCGATAGGATATGGTTACGGATATGGTTTTGTAGTGAAATATCTGTATACGTATCTGAATACATGTTTTTTTGGTCAATGAACTGAAATTTTATTCATTTCCCAAATTGAAACATATTGAAGAACATTAATGTACCAGGAAAAACCTGGAAAACCAAAAGAAAAATTACAAGTATTCAAGTATCTCTTTCATATGTACATGTATACTCTTATTTTGAACCTTTGAAAAAATTGTAAGTTTAATATCTCTAAAAATCCGAGCAGGGTGCCTCTCTTTAGCTTGAAAAATTATCTGATTCCTCTCTTTCCAGATCATATAATCTGCAATGGAGAGACACATCCTCTTCAATTTCTTCATGGGGCCCTAACCTCTTAAATTGTGAGAGTACCAGTTCAATATCAATCTTCATACACAAGACCTCCATCTATACCTCAACCAGTTCATTACCATGTTCTTGACAGCAGCTGAAAATTGGCATTCAAAGAAAACATGATCTCTTGTCTCCAAGTGATGTCCATTACACAAGACACAATGATTCTGATTTGTGCTCAGTATACCCATTCGACACAATCTATCCTTAGTGAGGAGTCTTGAATGACAAGCTAGCCAAAATATGAAAGAATGTTTAGGATATAGGAAACCATCCCAAACAATTTTTGCCCAGACAACTACATTAGCAGGCTGGACAAGAGCCCTATATATTGCAGATAACTGAAGCTTATCATCAGTGCAACATTCAAACAAGGTACTCTTTATATTATCAGCATTCCCAACCTTTTGCAGCAACATATCTCTCACTTCCAGAAGCTGCCTCCACATCTATGAATCATTTGCCTTAGATTGGAAAGCCCAGATACTTTGATTTTTTAGATAGTTTCCAAGGATCCACTTGATCCATAGGAGGTCTTTTTTCAGATAAATCAACAACATGAGCTTTGTAGCAGCAGCATAGTTCCGAAACTTGGATGAAAAGATCCCCAAACCTCCTTGTTCTTTCCTTTGGCAGACAGATTCCTAGTTCACCAAGTGGAATTTATGTCCCCACAGAAATTCAGAACACATTCTGTCAATTTTCTCCAAAGCTTTCATTGGCATAATGTAATTGCTAAGCCAATAAGTTTGAATGCCCAGTATAACAGACTTAATCAGTTCAAGTCTACCAGCATAAGTCAGGCATCTCTTTTGTTGCCAGGATTGAAATTGGTTATTGATTTTTCCAATAAGGCTAGAACAATCAATATATGAGAGCCTTTTTGCATTCAGAGGCAACCCCAGATATTTCATAAGTAGCACACCCTCAGGAAATTTTAGATAGTTGCATATCTGAGCTTTAAGATTATTATTTACCCCACTCAGATAAACAGAGCACTTACTGGAATTAGCTTCCAAACCTGAAGCTTGTCCAAACTCTTGGAGGCATGTAAAAATTTTCTCAATAGACCTCATGTCAGCTTTGCATAACAGTAACAAATCATCAGCAATAGTCAGATGATTAATCTTCAATCTGAAGCATTTTGGGTGGAATTTGAAAGAGGTATCAACCTTTAGAGCACTTAGCTTTCTAGATAAGAATTCCATCCGAATGACAAAAAGATATGGGGAAAATGGATCCCCTTGTCTCAATCCTCTCGCGTCATGGAAATAGCCATGCAGACCACCATTTAAAGATAAGGAGAATTTAGGAGTGGAGATACACTCCATGATCCAGCAAACCATGTTATTAAGATACTCCTTATGAAATCCCAGCTAATAGTGTCAAAAGCCTTCCTTAAATCAACATTCAAAATAATTCTTGGGGAGTTATTTTTCCTTCCATAGTGTTTAATAAGATCATGAGCCAACAAGAAGTTACTAGATATGAGCCACCCTTTTACAAAAGCACACCGTGCATCATTAATCAGATAGCCCATAATTTTTTGCACCCTGCTAGCAATAACTTTAGAAATGATCTTATAGATGACATTGCAGCAGGATATAGGTCGAAAATCAGCAGCTGACATAGGATTAAGAACCTTGGGAACAAGAGTAATAGATGTGCTATTAAGAGAACCCAAAAGTGTACCTGAGTGAAAGAATTCCTCCATTTCTAAGAAAAGATCCTCACTGATGACACTCCATGCAGTTTTAAAAGAAATAAGCGTTGAACCCATCAGGCCCAGGAGCCTTACTATCAGGCATTGAGAATAATGCTTGTTTGATCTCATCCCTAAAAATAGGAGAACTCAGTACATGCTGTTGAGCAGAGGGTAAAGTAGGACCATTTAAGATTATACTAGGATCAACAGTTGAATTGGCTTTAGCATAACCCAGTAACTTCTGGTAGTAATCAATGAGTTCTGATGTAATTTCAGTCAAATCAGAAATTTTGGAGCCATCTGAAGTGTATATTGACAGAATTCTGTTCTGATGCCTCTTAGATTTCATAACTGAATGAAAGAAGTGAGAGCTCTTATCTGAATGAAGTCCCCATTTGATGTTTGCCTTTTGCCTCAAGAAAGAATTTTCATTTTCTAGCAAAGTAGAATATTTCTTAATGCATTCCTTCTCCTTTAAAATCAAATCAGCATTAAAAAGATCATAATTCAATTTGGATTGAATATCTAAAAGTTCAGCTTGAGCTCTTGATACTTGCTAACTAATATTCATGTAGCTCTTCTCTTTAAGATCCTTGAGAGCATGCTTGAGGCTTTTGAGTTTTGTATAAAATCTGTACATGTTATACCCTCTGACATTCTGATTCCAAGTTGATCTCACTACATCTAAAAATCAGGATGTTTAGCCCACATATTGAAGAATTTAAAAGGCTTTTTACCTTCAAAAGAGTCTTCTCCAATAGTAATAAGACCATGGGAGTGATCAGAGCAAAGAGGCATTAAATATTCAACTTGACTTATAGTATATTGATGAACCCAATCTTCATTTACCAAGGATCTGTCTAACCTGCTCCAAACTCTTGTTTCAGCATCCTGCTTATTACTCCATGTGAAAAAATAGCCAGTAGTTTTTATATGATTCAGTTGACTAGATGTAATAAATCTTTGAAAGTCTTCATTACCAGCTCCAAGAGCACCTCCAATTCTTTCATCACCATTTGCAATAGCATTAAAATCCCCACCCACAAGCCATGGGCAGTCAACACTCATTTTGAAAGTTAATAGTTCCTCCCAAAGAGTTTTCCTTTCATCATTTTGATTGTGAGCATAAACTGCAATGAAGAGGCATGACAATTTGCCATCTTTAGATTTTATAGCACAAGTGATATATTGATCAGAGGATTTAACCTCTTGAATTGAAAACACTTCACTATCCCATAAAATCCATATTCTAGCATTATTTGCCAAATGCTTATTTGATAGCCACCTCCACTCTTTTGCAATTTTCTATCCAATAATATGCAATTTCTCATCCCCGGCAATTTTGGTTTCTAAGAGGGCTATAAAAGAAATCCTGCATTCCTGTATAAACTTTTCACAATCCCATGCTTAGAGGATTTATTAAACCCCCTAATGTTCCAAATAGCTAAGTGCATTTATTGAAAAGAGCCCCCTCTATCAGCATTAGAGGGATCCAAATCAAAAATTTGATGGTTAAAGATAGAGAATTGAGAGGCTTGCACTGATGTACCGGGTTCTCTTATAATAGGTCTTTTTGCAATCATAGCTCTAGAGACATTTGTAAAACCACTTGAATTAATTGAAGGACAGGAGTAAGCTTTCTGCATAGACTGATTATAAGAACCCCCTGCTGTGCATGTTTTCCCAGCCTGTAAAGAAACAGAATTTTCCAGTGCATGTTTTTCCAGCAGTGCATGTTTTACAGGAGCTATGCCATTTAGATCATTCTCAGATTCTATAGCAATTGATTCTTGGTGATTTAGCCCTTCAACCTTATCGGAAAATTTATCCCTCACTTCAGCCCCCCTCACTTCATTAGGGACACTGGAAACATGTTTATTAACAGGCACCCAAGCTTTTTTTGTAACATTTTTCCTGTAGAGTTGAGTATCATGACCTACACTTTTGCAAAAAGAGCACCATATTGGTTTGAATTCATAAACCACCTTTTGATGATAACTTTTACCATCAGGACCTTGAATTTCAATTTGATCAGGTAGAGGTTCTTTGAAAGGTAAAACAACTTCCAATAATACCCTAGCATAACTCAACCTTTGCCTTGAGGCAGTAAACTTATCAGTAGTAATAGGGCATCCAATCAAACTACAACCTTGCTAATACCAATGGAACTCCACAAATTTAACCTTAGATTTGGAAATTGCACCCAAATGGGGTATTTTTGGTCTTGTAATTTCTCTACATCCATATCAATTGTCCATGACTTTAATACCAGAGGACGTGAACCAAAGAACCAAGGCCCTCCTTCTAATATTCCCCTCATACTGTTCTCATTTTGGAATTCAAACAGAAATATTCCTTGTTTAATCAAAAATACTTTAGGGATAGAAATTTTACCCCAAAAGCTTAATAACATAGGATTCCATAGATTTATACTTAACATTCATCCCAATTACATGTCCAATTAGAGCAAATTTCCAGAAAATTTCCCCTTCTCTCCATTCATTCTCATTAAAAGAAACAGTATTTCCTTGGGAAGATGGAACAAAATTTAAGGATAAACCCCTTCCAGGTTGTCTATTGTCTGAAAATAAGCTGACAAAGGATTTCTTAACCCCTGACACTTCATTATCAAGAATTTTAACCTCTTCGTCTCTATTTTCCAGGCTCTTATTCTTTTCTTGAACAATTTCAATAGATTTTTACTTTTAAGATCTCTTCAAGATTTGAATTAGCATAATCAAACTTATTCTGATCTAGAAAAGGAGTTCGAACCTCATCACAAGAATCCTCTACCAGATCAGATACACCAAATTCTTCAACATCATCAGCCCAAGAGTGAGGGGATTTACCTAGCTCATGAGAGATTCGAAGATCAGTACTAATCTAAGGAGGATCAGACAGTGAATTCGTTCTTGCAAGAATCTCAGATATCAATACCTTCTTCTTTGCTTCCTTAGGCCCCGTGCTATCCATTTCTTGAGTGAGAAGATTCACTGTTACATCCGATTCCACATCATATTCGGCTCCAGAGCCTCCAGAGATTCTAGACAATGAAGGATAAGAGAAAAGAGAATCTCGCAGCTCATTATTCAAAGATCCCTTGATAGCGCTCTTTTTCTTCCTCGATCTCGCCATTCAAAACTAGGCAGAGGCGCAGGTTAGCAGGGAGATCGCCTGCTAAAATGCACCTTCAGACCGCCCCCTGATGTTAAAACTAAAAAATTTTCATGCTTACAAAATATAAGGTATTTCTCCGAATACATGTTAGTCATACTCTTATGATAGTTTCGATTTTTAAATTATAGTTATGTGGTTAATTTTGATGATCAAGATGTCTAATCTTACCTTTTTAGTTATAATGAACAAATAATGACCTCTTTTGTATCACATGCACTATATTTTTCTCATACTAGTTTTCTCATATCCATTTTGTATCCGCATGCATATTCGCTTATATATACTTATCTATATCGTGTATCCAATTTTAGCAGATATTTATATGAATTTTCTTTACTGAGGTATATCTGTATCTGTATCCGTATCCAAAACGGATAAGCGCATATGGATATAGTACGCATCATATCCGAGCCGTATTCGGACCGAATGCACCCCTAGGTATAACGGTCCATCCACCATAAAAGTTAAAAAAAGAATATTCCTTTCTCATTGCAATCTCACTAACTATAGGGATCTATTTCAACTCACTTATGTGATTTGGGGGAAGCTAATAGCTATTATGATGATTTGATGGCGTTATATCAAAATAGTGATGATGTGAGAAGTAATATCAAAATAACGCTATTAAAAATAGCACATTACATACTGTAGGGTTCCCTCCATAGAATCCACCTTTAAAACAAGGCCATTCTGTAGAAATCACATTTCGTTTCTAATATATACATAAATTATTTTTAAAGAATTTTTTGTTGCAATCAATCACTTAGGACTATTTTTCAGTTAAGTTTTTCCGATAGTTGACCTCGCTTAATCTCAATTATGGGTCATCTCTCTAATATACTTGATATTTAACAACTAATTATTATAGCAAAATTAAAAAAGATGTGACTTTAAAATGAGTCCGTATAGCTGATTGCAACAAAAAATCGTTTAAAGATGGTTTATATATACTTGAAAATAAAAGGTGTTTCTATAGAATGATCCTAATTTAAAGGTGGTTTCCAGGAAAAAAAACCCTCATATTATGCTATGGTCTTTATTAGGATGAGTTACAAGCAATTCACTCTATTTATATACTATTTCTTAAGAATCATAATCTAATAAATTCAATAAAAAAATCCACGTGTGCTATGGTTGGTAATGAAACCATTAGTTTGAAGGAGAGTTTTGTTCTTTAGACGTCTAAATGAATGTCTACATTTCAGAATTCACAGATGATGATACTTTCGAACTTTCTTTCTGAATCAAACAAAAAGATGGACATATTTTGAGTGTTGAAAGCAAGAAAATATGTTACTTTCTAATTAGGTAAAGAAAAAAAATCATAACTTTTAACATTAAGCTATAATCCTGTCTAAGTGAAAACGTATACATTTGAAGCAAAAAAATAAGTTAAGGGTTTCGCTAGTTTCTTATAAAAACTGTTTCTATCCTTTTATTTTTTTGGAATAAACTTAGAAAGATGTTGTTCTTTCTACCGTACAATCTTTCAAGCGTTGAACGTTCAACCCTCGTATATATGTTGGCTCTCCAAAAATGTTTTACCGTCACACCACTAGAGTGGCGGAAGTATTGCTTGGTTCGGTGACCTTGGTAGCGTCAGCTAACTATTATGAATACAGGCTCCCTGCCGTTTAGTTTTTGAGCAATAATAACTGTACACACAATATATTACTATTGTACTACTACATACAAAAAAGTAAGATATTTGGGAAAAATGCTTCCAGCCCCCAAAAGCTAAGGAAACGTGTTTCCCACCCTCAAGACTTTATCAATGGGTGTTTTACCTCCAAAATTAAAGATTCTGTTCTTTGAGCCCCCAAAATACAAAACCCAATAGATTAAAATATGTGAAGACCATAATACCTTTATCTCTTTCTTTCTTCTTTTATTAAAATATGATGATGATTATTTTATTATTTTCGTTTCCTCTCTCTCTTTATCATGATGTACTAAGATGATAGTTAAAATGATTGATGATGATTATTTTATTATTTTTGTTTTTTATTATTTTCGTTGTTGGTATTGGGAGATTGTTAAAGTTACGGGTTAATTGTTAAGGTTACGAGTTAATTGTTAATGTTACGGGTCAATTGTTAAGGTTATGAATCATCTCTCTCTCTCTCTCTCCCTTCTCTCTCTCTCTCTATCATGATGTTACTTTGATGATATTGAAATGATTGAAGAGGATTATTATTTATTAATTTTGTTTTTTATTCTTTTCGTACTTTTAGAATATTCGTTGTTAAGGATAATGGTTGGTTGTAAAGGTTATGCATTGTTTGTTAAGGTTACGGGTTAGTTGTTAAGGTTACGGGTTTGTTGTTAAGGTTATGGGTTTGTTGTGTAGGTTACGGATTTGTTGTTAAGGTTACAGTTTAATTATTAAGGTTAGGGGTTTAATTGTTAATGTTACGGGTTTAATTGTTAAGGTCCGGTTTAATTGTTAAGGTTACGGTTTAATTGTTAAGGTTACGAGAGAGAGAGAGAGAATAGATCCATAACCTTAACAATTGACCCGTAACCTTAACAATTAAACCCGTAACCTTAATAATTAAACCCGTAACCTTAACAATTAAACTCATAACCTTAACAATTGACCCATAACCTTAACAATTAAACTCGTAACCTTAACAATTGACCCGTAATCTTAACAATTAAACCCGTAACCTTAATAATTAAATTTGTAACCTTAACAATTGACCCGTAACCTTAACAATTAAACCCATAACCTTAACAATTAAACCGTAACTTTAACAATTAAACCCGTAACCTTAACAATTAAACCCGTAACCTTAACAATTAAACCCATAACCTCAACAATTAAACCGTAACCTTAACAATTAAACTCGTAACCTTAACAATTAAACCCGTAACCGTAACAATTAAACCCGTAACCTTAACAATTACACCCGTAACCTTAACAATTAAACCGTAACCGTAACAATTAAACTCGTAACCTTAGCAATTAAACCCGTAACCTTAATAATTATATTTGTAACCTTAACAATTAACCCGTAACCTTAACAATTAAGCCCGTAACCTTAACAATTAAACCGTAACCTTAATAATTAAACCCATAACCTTAACAATTAAACTCATAACCTTAACAATTAAACCCGTTACGAGTTTAATTAATAAGGTTACGTGTTTAATTGTTAAGGTTATAGGTTTAATTGTTACGATTACGGTTTAATTATTAAGGTTATGGTTTAATTGTTAAGGTTACGAGTTTAATTGTTAAGGTTACGGGTTTAATTGTTACGGTTACGGTTTTAATTATTACGGTTACGGGTTTAATTGTTAAGGTTACATGTTTAATTGTTAAGGTTACGGGTTAATTGTTAAGGTTACGGTTTAATTGTTAAGGTTATGAGTTTAATTGTTAAGGTTACGAGTTTAATTGTTAAGGTTACGGTTTAATTGTTAAGCTTACAGGTTTAATTGTTAAAGTTACGGATCAATTGTTAAGGTTACAAATTTAATTATTAAGCTTACGGGTTTAATTGTTAAGGTCACGGGTCAATTGTTAAGGTTACGAGTTTAATTGTTAAGGTTACGGGTCAATTGTTAAGGTTACGGGTTTAATTATTAAGGTTGCATGTTTAATTATTAAGGTTACGGGTTTAATTGTTAAGGTTACGGGTCAATTGTTGAGGTTATGGATCCCTTCTTTCTCTCTCTCGTAACCTTAACAATTAAACCCGTAACCTTAACAATTAAACCGTAATCTTAACAATTAAACCTGTAACCTTAACAATTAAACACGTAACCTTAACAATTAAACCCGTAACCTTAACAACAAATCCGTAACCTACACAACAAACCCATAACCTTAATAACAAACCCGTAACCTTAACAACCAACCCGTAACCTTAACAAACAATGCATAACCTTTACAACCAACCATTATCCTTAACAACGAATATTCTAAAAATATGTAAAGAATAAAAAACAAAAATAATAAAATAATAATCCTCTTCAATCATTTTAATATTATCAAAGGAACATCATGATAGAGAGAGAGAAGGAGAGAGAGAGAGAGAGAGAGAGAGAGAGAGAGATGATTCATAACCTTAACAATTAATCCGTAACATTAACAATTAACTCGTAACATTAACAATTAACCCGTAACTTTAACAATCTCCCAATACAAACAACGAAAATAATAAAAAATGAAAATAATAAAATAATCCTCATTAATCATTTTAACTATCATCTCAGTACATCATGATAAAGAGAGAGAAAATAAAAATAATAAAATAATCCTCATCATATTTTAATAAAAAAAGAAAGAGAGAGAGAAGGGTATTATGGTCTTCACATATTTTAATCTCTTAGGTTTTGTGTTTTGAGGGCTCAGAGAATAGAATCTTTATTTTTGGGGGTAAAACACCCATTGACAAAGTCTTGAGGCTAGGAAGCATGTTTCCTTAGCTTTTGGGGGCTGGAAGCATTTTTCTCAAGATATTTTCTTGTGAATTACAAAGATATATTATGAACCACTACATATCCTAATATTGCAAACTCGTCAAAGTCATCCAAACTTCTCTCACGAGGCAAGAGGCCTATAACGTGGTTGCTCAGTGTCCGCCAACTTCACCAAAAAGGAAATCTATATTTGAGAAGTTTACTTTCTCAACTACTGAGCGAAAGTCAGCTTTTGAAAGGTTGTCTAATCCCGTCAACAAAGCAAATCAGCAAGAAAAAGTCAGATTTTGAGAGATTGACTCTTACTGACAACGTTGAGACTCTAGAAGAACCGATAAATTATGAAGTTTCTAATAGACGACCGAGCACTTCAAATTAATGCCACCAATGAAAGTCATCAGGAAAGACAGAACCTAAACAAGGCTGTCAAATCCGCAGTTCCTGTGAAGAATTCTTTTGAACCACCAAAATATATTCAGAAGAATGCTACTGCAACTAAGCTCTGCAAGAATGCTTTTGAAACATCTATGACCAAAGAGAAGAAGTCTAAGAAGGAGCTTAAAACTTTACCCTCCATGATATACCGAGCACTAAAGCAGGTTGGAAGAATTCAAGGCGTTACGTCTCCCTGCTACAAAATTAGAAAATTTAGTCACTAAAATTTCCTTAGTAGTCTAGCAAGAAAGGAAAGGATAGTGAAGAAAGACGTACGCTACAAAAAACATACAGTACATACTGTATATACTATCAAGAGCATAGTTGAAGATGGTCTCGCATGCAGAACAAGAAGCAAAAGCAGAGAAGAAAGAACCTCATGCCATTAAGATATATCAGGGAACCAAGGAGAGGAAACAGAAATGAATGCAAAGGATAAGAATAAAAATAAAAATTCTACTACTATCAAGGAAAATAGTGACAAGGAAGAGCCGATCTTCATTCCAAAAGACAAAGATGATATCATCGAAGGTATTTGGAGACAACTTGCTAAAAACAAGAGAGAAGTCAGTGTGCTAAATACTAGAATGAATGACTTTACATCAGTTATGAATCAAATTAGCAATCAACTTGTGAGGATTGAGTAGAGGAACTACGGGAAAAGACTTTTACTACTAAGTGATAACAATCAGGCACTCGTCTAGATACTAGTCAAAGTTCTAGCCAGTCTCATGTAGAATCTGAGGTCTTAACAAAAGACCCGATAAAAGGCATGGTATTGAATGAAGTTAAGATGGTTGTACCTGAAGAGGAGTAAAAAAAAGTACGATATATCAAGAGGTAGGCTATACCCTATGACATATGACTTGGTGGGCTGTCCTTCAGGCTACCTTCTATTAAAGTTTCAAAAGTTTAGTGGAATCGGAAATGCAAGTTAGCATATTGCCCATTTTAGGCAACTTGTGGCAACGCAGGGGCAACGATATTTTACTCTTGAGGTAATATTTCAACAAGCTAAGTAGATTGTCTTTTGAGCGGTATTTGATAATTATATTTTTATTATATTTTTATACCCTCATTATCTATCTTATTTAAATAAATATGTCACTAATAACGTGTTTTATCTTAATTTGCAAGTTAATGAAGAATTAATGAATAAAAGATGAAAGAAAACTCAAATTTCCTTATTTTTTAACTTTTTATTAAAGCCCAGGATCAAGCCAAGTGATCTACAGAAGCCAAAGAAGTAAGGATCCAATATAAAAGAAATCAAGTTAAAATCATGCTCATGATGATTACCCATAAAAAATGACGATATCTCCTAATCTGGAAGGTAAAATTTAATATATAATATATAAAAATTACAAATCTCGACGATACGGTGCTATCTACATTTTTAGAATTTTAAAATTCTAATAGGTTAGTCATCCGATTGGCCAATTGATTGACCGACCAATTGGTTTGTAACGAACTTATTTTGTGGCTAAGATTTAATCCTTGGAGCCCAAGTAAAATCCAATGATTCTTGTTACTTGCTGTAGGCTATAAATAGGGGTAGAAAGTGAGAGGTTTGAGTGTAAATTTTTTTATAATAACTCCATTTAGAGAGGAGAGTTACTCTTAATTGAGAAAACCTTCCAAAATTATAACTTTGTTACAACTGATAAAATAAAATTTTTTACCTCTTTGTATTTTCCTTTCTTCTTTTTGTTTGATGATGAAGATGAAGATGATGATGAAGATGAATGTTTGCTTTCAATAGGCTAGAACCCTCTTGTAATATAAATTCTCTTTTATCTTTTATTTTCTTGTGATATTTTTTTTTCTTATTTTAGATATTCAAGGGTCTAGAACCCTTTTATTTTAGATTTATTTTGATGCATTGTAGAGTAGATTTACTTTTGTGTTTTTATTTTTTATATAAATTTATTTTATTGCATAGTTTAGATTTTATTTTCTTGCATTATTTTCAAGAGGCTAAAACCCTCTTTGTATTTAGTTTTTATTCATTATTTTTCTTTTATTCTCTAAGAGGCTAGAACCCTCTTGGGAGTTAGTTTTTATTTTTATTCTTTTCCTTTTATTCTCCAAGAGGCTAGAACCCTCTTGGAAATTAGTTTTTATTTTCATTCTCTTCCTTTTATTCTCTCTAGTATAGATTTTATTTCTTTATTTTTATTTTCTAAGGTGTGAAAATAATTCTTGTAGGAATTCTAGAATTTTATGAGACTAGTTTAATTTATTTTATAATTTATGAATTATTCTCTTGTGCTTAAAATGATCATGTTTAGGATAATCAATTAGAGAACTAATTTGTAGAAGAAGAATTTAATAATCTATTCTTATCTTGAGTGGTTTGATAGGTTATCCTTATGAATTCTAAAATTACTATCTAATTGTTATTCTTTTTATGAATGTTAATTTTACTTGGATGATAATTTGATAGGTTATACTTTTAAGTGGTTTGATAGTCTATGCTTAAATCTGAAGTAAAATGTGATAAAAAAAAAGAATAGTTCAAAATCTATAAGTGAAATTGGCTAGTGGATTTAATTATAGATTCCTCATATCTCTAATTGAATCCTCCATATTTTATTTTTTTATTTTCTCTTTATTCTTGATTTTATTTATTTATTTCTTAATTTTATTTTCCTTTATTTTTTCATCTTTCTTTCTCCCCTCCCAATCTAGTTTTGTGTTATTTACATATTATCACATACACTCTCTTTATCTCTGCACAACTACTTTTATCACTCCTAAATTGTCACACACACAAATTTAAAAATTAATATTGATTAATTCTTACAACACCTTCCTCGTGGGATTCAATAATCTTTTATAGTATAACTTGATAGTCGTGCGCTTGTAACTTTGATTATTATTTACCCATTATCAAGTTTTTAGTATTGTTGTCGGGGAAGGTGCTTGCAATTAGAATTTTTTTATTTTGGTTATTTAATTTGTGTGTATAAGTGCAAACGAACAACTTTGAAGGAGAAAGTTGAAGATTAGAGAGAAGATTTGCTTGAAAAGATAAGTTTTCTTTTTTGTATTTTAATTTTATCTTCTAGTTAGGCTTTTCACATTAGAGACAGTTAGAAGCTAATAAAAAGAAAACAATTTTTTTGTCGACCCTAATAAAGTTCACCCTCCATTTAAATAACTACTAACAAGATAAAAAATCCAAACAAAAGCTTTTTCTCTCACATTTGTTTGTTTGTTTGTTTGACCCTAATTAAAAAAATATTTTCCTTTTTACATCCTTTGTAGTTGCTTTTAATTTCTAGGGTTACATTGCATATAGTTAGTAGAAATACACCCAAATGATTTGAGCATCTTAATTTGACACACACTTAAAAATAGTCTTAAGGGTAATACCCCCTAATTAAGATAAGGTGAGCGATTTCATCACCTTTTTCTTAGTCCACAAATCACTAATTACTCACTACACAAATCCTATATTTTAAAAACTTAATTAGGCATTGGCCCCTAAGGATTCCAGCTTAATTAAGGAATAAGAAATCCTTAAGTGAACCGGTTTAAGTTTACTTAAACTCATTAGTGTCTAAGGCAAGGTTCAGGGATTCCCTAAAACACTCTGCAATGGAAGACATGCTTAATTGGTCTTTGACCTCCCTCTAGTACTATCCTTACCTGGCTAACTAACCGAGTAAACTTTAATCTTTTCACTCAAGAAGTTTTTGGTTAAGAGCTGGTCTAGTTGAGTCTATGCTTAACCCTAGAAATAAGAGTGATTGTTTGAAAGTGGTTGCTTTTGATTTGTTTTAGTTAGGTTTTTCTTTTATCATTATTTTCTTCTTGCATTAATCTTCTTAGGTCTTAAAAAAAATAAAAAAACTAACTTTTATTTTTTTAAAGATTTATTTCTTATTCTCTTTTTAGTTAATAATAGAAAAAAGATAAAAATAGGAAATTTTTTTGGTGTAAGCAAGTTTGGATTAGGGATAAGACTAATCGATTAATCTATGTTGAACCAATTAAAAAAAAAAAGAAATAGCAAATCTTAAATCATCCTTTCTTTAAGACATGTATTTTCCTAAGAAAGAGAATGAGTCAGATCTGAGCTTCGAGGAAATTTTTGGTGAGGAGCTGAAGATATTAGAGGTGTTAGAATCAAATCAAGTGTTTCAGAACAAAAGAACTGTGTTAGATACTTATTTCTCTAATCTTAGTTCTAAAGAACTTTTTGCTGATAAGCTTAGGTTTCTAGAAAATAGACAACAACTAAATTTTTAGACATCAACCATAAATCTTGGGTTTGAGGAAATTTTTAAAGAAGAATTAGTTGTGTTAGGACAAACTTTCATTAATAAGGAATCTAAGCTAAAATTTGAGGATCATGTTAGCCTCATTGTTTTGATGATGTTTAATAAATAATTTACTACTAATGTTGTTTGTCTAATGTTTGTGGCTTTCTATTTATTGTAGACAAACAACGTGTTGGAGGATGGATGGAATTGCGCATTCACGATCATATCTAATGGAGGTTGGCGGAATTGTGGAGTGAAGCCTATGCAATTCAAATTGAAGATCTAAGTTCTAGCTTCATCCGCAAGTGTGCCAAGTTGAGCTACATCAAAGATCAATCAAGCTTGGGTATATTTAGTTTATGTTTTATATTATGTGTGTTAGTACTTTAAGCTCAATCATATATACACACACATATTTGGTTTTTATATATATAGTTATATATATACATAAGTTTTGGTTTATGAACTTAACAATCATTGTATATATATTTCATTAAGTCTATAAAATTATTTCATAGGATTTCAAAACATTGTTTATGTCAAAATATCAAATTTCATGTATATCACATTTTCATGTTTTGGACACACTTGCAAAATATATGAGTTTTTACAAATGAGAAACTCAATTTAAGAAATTCTTTTTCTAACATATTCAATTTCATGTTTATAAATGTTTCCCAAAGTTTTATCAATTTTGGAATTAAGTTGTTATGTTTATTTGAATTTATAAAATCAAGTTTTTAATAAGCTCATGTTCGTGCATGTTTTTGCAAAACTAATGCGTTTTCACAATTGGGAAATGCGATTTGAAAAATTTCTTCATTGACATGTTTATACTCATATATATAAACATTTCCCCAAGTTCTACTAATTTTGGAGTTGTTTTGTTATTTTTAATTGAATTTACAAAACTAAGTTTTTAGCAGTTTTTTCAGAAACTGTATATCTATGTTCAAAAGTTTATTTATCTCAACTGGGAAGTGATATTTCAGAAATTATTTAGAACCTTCCTGCAAAATTTCATGATTTTTAGAGTTAATTTACTATTTTTAATAAATTTTACAAAGTCAGATATGTAAATTTCCAGAAACTGTCAAAATCAAAAACAGTCTGTGAACAGTGCCGTCGACCATGCTACAGTATGGTCGGCCACCATTACTGTAGCAGTCGACCGTTGCACAGTAATGGTAATATCTGTTTCTTTGTTTTTTTAGTGGGTTTTAGGGTTTTTTGAGTTGTTTTCTTCTATCCTATATATACCCCTTTGTCATAACTATTTTCAATCACCAAGAGAGAGTTTTAAACAAGTTTTAAAAGAGATTAAAAGTTTGTTTAGTTTGTTTTAAGTTTGGGATTTTTGTTTACAAAGGAGAAAGCTTGCATTGTCAATTGAGGGATTCATCCTCAATCTACTTCATCCTCTCTTTTGTGTTTATAAAGAAGTTTTTCTAACTCTTTTCTCTAGCAATTTTATTATTGATTTTTATATTCTTATTATTGCTAGTTTGCTAATTGAGTTAGATCTTATTTCACTCATTGTTTACACACACCCACTTGAGCTTATTGTATTTTCATACATAGTATATTTGGGTTGGTGAGAGTTATAACAATTGAGTGTGTGCTTTAATTGAGTTCTCGCCTTGTATTAGAGAACAAATCATTTGTTGTTATTTGAGAGTGTTGTAGTGTTTTCGGTTAGCTAAAAAACCGTATTGTGAGGTGTGGAGTGTAGACGTTGATCGGTGATCGTTAAAAACCGATACTGTGAGGTGTAAACATTATTCGGACGAGCGTAGAAAACCCGGTTGTGATAGTGGATTTCTCCCCGGGAGTGGGGAGCGGAGACGTAGGACGGAAGGTCCGAACTCCGTGATCATATTGTGTGTTTGCATTGTTTATTTACACTATCACTCTTATCTTGTTTATGTTTATTTCACCATTGTGTTAGTTTATATAGCCTTGCATATATTACCTCTTTGCTAGGATATATCTCTTTATTCATATTGCTTATTCTTGCTTATAACTCTTGTATATCTATCTTGTAAGAATATATTTGTATTAGTTTTAATTGGTATAAAATCGGATTAGATTTGCTTAAGACCCTAATCACCCCCCTCTAGGGTCTAACAGATCAGACATTCAAATGCATAACACCATTGATACCTACCTTAAATTGTTATAGAAATTATTAAAAACTGTGGAGTATACAGAGTTTAAGCATGTTTTTGAGTTTATCATTCTAGATTTCTTTAAAATTCAAGGTATAATTTTTAGTAATAAAGTAGGATTTGATGTAGAGCACGAGCTTTTTATGTTTAACCCTTTATTCTACATCTATGTTTTATCACATAATAATAAAAATATTATTCTTCTCTCATTTGAGAGTTTCTTGTTCTTAAAAAAAAAAGAAAACATGAGAAAAAAAATGGAAAAAAGAAAAAAAAGATATGAAAAATATTTTCTAAAAAATGATGATAAAAAAGGAAGAAAAAAAAGGAAATATAAATTTTTGACTTGATGGTAATTATAGTTTTTCTCTTTATTCTAAATCAATCAAACAAATATAAGTGGTTCATTTCTTATCTGCTTTACTTTATGCATCATCGAGTTTACATTGAGAACAATGCAAAGTTCAAGTGAGGGGGTGGGGACTAGTCATTTTTCCTCTTTATTTTACCATTTTTTCTCTTTTCTATATTATTATAAAAATATTGTCACTTGCCAACTTAATAGAGTTAATTAATAATAGATCTACTTGATAAATTTTTAATTTTTTAATTCCTAGTTAGTTTTATACTCAACTTAACCTTTCATGATAACTCTAAATAAATCTATTATGAAATAATTTTCAAAGTAATATACTTTATTAAAGTTTTAACTTAGACTTTTAATTAAAGTAATAAAATTTTTGGATGCTTAGCTTAGAGTAGAAAATAATTTTTCAAGTTGTTTTAATCTAAATTTTTTTCAAGATATATATACATATACAAATATATATATATTAAAAAAAATTACTTTACAAAAGGAAGAGTGTGAAAAATGGGCACCAATAAAAATTTTCTTAAAATTCAATGTGGTTTTATCTTATAAAGCCTAAGTTGATCGAGTAATTAAACCTAATGAGTATTTCCATATTTAATAACCTAAGCCCAATTAAGTTGGCATTCATTGGTCAAAAAATCGTTAAATAGTCACTTAGAAAGCCCGATGAAGTAGAACAAAATCACTAAGGAATTAAAAGTTAAAAAATAAAAATAAAAATATATATATACTAACAAAAGTGAGTTAGCATTTTTCTTTCTTTCCTTTCATTTTCCTTCTTTGTTAGAGGACCAAAGTTTAGGTGTAGGGGTATTTGATAATCATGTTTTTATTATATTTTTATACTCTCATAATCTATCTTATTTAAATAAATATGTCACTAATAACAAATGTTATCTTAATTTTTAGGTTAATAAGAATTAATGAATAAGAGTTGAAAGAGTATTCAAATTTCCTAAACTTTTAATATTTTATTAACGCTCGGGATCAAGCCAAGCGATCTACAGAAGACGAAGAAGTCCTATATAAAAATAAATCAAGTTGAAATCATGCTTAAGATGATTAGCCACAAAGAAACAACGATATCTCCTATTTCGGAAGGCGAAATTTAACATATAATGTATGAAAATCACCTGTCTCGACAAGATTGAGCTATCTGTATTTTTATAATTTTAAAATTCTAATTGGTTGGTCAATCGATTGGCCAATTGGTCAACCGATTGGTTAATCGATTGACTGACCAATTGGTTCGTAACAAACTTAATTTGTAGCTAAGATTTAATCCTTAGAGCCTAAGTAAAATCTTATGATTTTTGTTGCTTGTTGTAGGCTATAAGTAAGGGTAGAAGGTGAAGAGTTTGAGTGTGAAAAATTTTATAATAACTCCATTTAGAGAGGAGGGTTACACTTAATTGAGAAGACCTTCCGAAATTATAACTTTGTTATAATTAATAAAAATTTCATTTCTTCATATTTTCTCTTCTTCTCCTTGTTTGATGATGAAGATGAAGATGAAGATAAATGTTTGCTTTTAAGAGACTAGAGCCCTCTTATAATTTAAATTTTCTCTTTAATCTTTTATTTTCTTGTAATATTTTTTGTATTTTAGATATTCAAGGGGCTAGAACCCTCTTGTTTTAGATTTATTTTGATACCTTATAGAGTTGATTTACTTTCATGTCTTTATTTTTTAGTATAAATTTATTTTCTTGCATATTTTAGATTTTTTTTGCATTATTTTCAAGAACTTAGAACCCTCTTTGTATTAGGTTTTATTCATTTTTTTCTTTTATTCTCTAAGAGGTTAGAACCCTCTTGGGAATTAATTTTTACTTTCATTGTTTTCCTTTTATTCTCCAAAAGGCTAGAACCTCTTGGAAATTAGTTTTTATTTTCATTCTCTTTCCATCATTCTCTCTAGTATAGATTTAATTCACTCTTGGGAATTTGTTTTTATTTTCTAAGATGTGAAAGTAATTCTTGTAGGAATTCTAGAATTGTATGAAACTAGTTTGATTTTTTTATTTATAATTTGTGAATTATTCTCTTGTGCTTAAAATGATCATGCTTAGGACAATCAACTAGAGAACTAATTGATAGAAGAAGATTTTAATAATCTATACTTATATTGAATGGTTTGATAGGTTATCCTTATGAATTCTAGAATTACTATCTAATTATTATTCTTTTCATGAATGCTAATTTTACTTGGATGATAATTTAATAGGTTATGCTTTTCTTAAGTAGTTTAATAGTCTATGCTTGATAAATCTAAAGTAAAATGTGATAAAAAGAGAATAGTTCATAATCTATAAGTGAAATTGGCTAGTGAATTTAATACTAGATTCCTCATATCTCTAATTAAATCCTCCATATTTTGCTTTCTTGATTTTCCTCTTTATTCTTGGTTTTTAATTATTTGTTTCTTGACTTTATTTTCATTTATTTTCTTCATCTTTCGTTCTCCCCTACAAATCTAGTTTTGTTTTATTTACATATTATCACATTTATTCTCTTTATCTCTCCATAACCAATTTCATAACTCCTAAATTGTCACATACACAACCTAGAAAACCAAATTTGATTAATTCTCACAACACCTTGCTTGTGGGATTCGACAATCTTTTATATTATAACTTAATAGTTATGCACTTACAAATTAGGTATCTATTTATTTCCCTTATTAGTATTCTGTCTTGCCTGATGATTTTTTTAGAACCTTTATAGAGATGAAATTGATTTTTTGTAAAAGATTTGCAAGTGTTAGTGATAAAATCACCATTGGAGATTTGATTGCAACCAAACATACAAACAATGTCTTGGACTATGTCACTAGGTGGTGTAAGTTAAGAATCAAATGTGAACAAAATTTAGAATAAACGAAAGTGTAGGCGTCTAAAAATGCCTATAGGTGTCCGCATGTAGCTCGAGACGAAGAAAAGACGATGACCGTCATTATTCGAGTCAAGAAAGATTATTCGAGTGGTCCGCGCTTGTCAATCAGCTCCAAGTGACCGAACGCATCGGTCAGCCCCAAGCGATCGAATGTGCTCGTCAGTCAGCTTATGCGCGTCGGTCAGCTCCAAGTGACCGAACACGCTCGTCAGTCAGCTCGTGCTCATCAATCAGCAAAGCGTATAAGTCAACAAGACAACCAAATACACAAAACGAAAAAAAAGATGGAATGAATGCCCAAGTGCCAAACTGACCCGCACGGTGGTGGGTCAGCGTGAGCTGACCTGCGCGACGGCGGGTCAGCGCGAGCTGACCAGCACGGCGACGGGTCAGCACAGGCCGACCCGCGCAGCGGTGGGTCAGCCATGGCTGACCCGTACGGCATGCGGGTCAGCAACACGTGTCGTACAGTTTTGACCCTCAAACACGTTTTCAATGGTTCTTTTGCTATTTTCTAGGGATTTGTTCGTTCTAGAGTGTCTCAACTGATTGAATATCATCCACAAACATGGTTAGCCCATAATTAACTGAAGATAGGGTTAAATCATCCATTCTTATCCAAATACCCCCATCCGGTGTCCTATAAATACAAGTTCAGGGCCTCTATTCTGTGGGGTGCAATTTTATCAAGAGGGCGAGGTGTTGCTGGATTGAGGAGTCAAAGTAGCATGAATTTACAATGAAGGCAAGTCAGATCCCGACGAACTTCAGTATAAAGAGGAAGGTTTTTGAAGGATCTGAACCCGTATCCCCCCCCGTCCGTTCCTTGAGATTAGGTTTGGTCTTAATCTCGAGAAGAGTTACTGATTTCGCTTGGTCGATTTCAGTACTTCAAGCGAATACTTCCTTGGTGAACTAGGAGCTCTGTCAATTTTTCAGCAACCGGATCTGATCCGCGGTCGTCCATGGATATCAACATCCCTGACACAGGCGAAGACCCCACGCAAGCAAGAGTTGATAAATAGTTCTTGTGTTTATTTTCTAGAAAGTTATAATCTTTATTTTTGTTGTTTGAATTCATTGTAAACGATCAAAGTTGTAACGAATTCTATAATGAAGACTACTTCCGACGAAAAAAATGGGCGACCATAGTGGGAGCCGACAGCCTTTTTGTGAAGGCTGATGTGTCACAACCTCGGATCCTTATCCCGGTTGAAGAAGAGGTTGAATATAAGTTCTACCAGCAGAAGTACGAGGAGTACTTATCCTCCTCCTCCAGATCCGCCTCTCCTCGCAGATGCAGGAAGGCCTCCTCCAAGAAAGCTCGCTGGACTTCGGGTTAGAAGATCCAAAAAGAAGATCTCCACGCCGTTGCTACACTTGAGTCTCGCAACGCCCCTCTGGCCACCAACGAGGCTGTAGCCGCAAATCTGGACCCTTCCTCCATCAAGGAGTCAATCGCTGAAGGTGTGCCAATTCTATCAAAGAGGGCACGCCAAAGGCAACGCTAACGACTTGCACGCCGATTCGACAAGTCTTTGGAGCCTTTTGACGGGATCTGCTATGATTTAGATTTGACACTCAGAAGGCGTCAAGTGTTGTAGCAGCGAGCAAATGCCTCCTCCTCCAAATCATCAACAAGTGAATGGATCCAAGTCAAAAGGACCCGTTTAAGTATTGAGGAACGAATCCAGAAACGCCGTGTATTGCTTGCGCATGTGAGAATCCTTGTGCAAGAAGCCAAAAAATTGCAGAAGGAAGTGAAAATGAAGCCACCAAGATTACACAAAGTATGGAGGCCAAAGTCCAAGACGGCGATCGAAAAGATCAAAAAATATGGGTCATTCAAGTCTGACCGTCCAAGCCGCGGGTCACTCAAGTCTAACCCTTCAAGCCGCGGGTCACCCAAGTCTGACCCTCCAAGCCGTGGGTTACTCAAGTCTGACCCTCCAAGCCACGGGTGTAAGACCCCGTTGATTTTGAAAATTCATATAGGTGAATATTAGTGAAATGCAATATTAATATATGATAAAATATCTTCATGGCATGGTTGTACATGAAAACTAGTGTTTTGAGTTTATGAGGATGTGGATATGCCTCAGGTATGAGGTTGAGTTGCAAATTTGTAAATCGTGTGCAACAGAAATCGAAGAATGCAGTTTTTAGTCCATGAGTCGACCCATGATATGTCATGAGTCGACTCATCATGTTGAGTCAACCCATGACTGTCATGAGTCGACTCACGATATCGAGTCCTGTTGCCATTTAGTTTCTGCTGAGTCGACTCATGAATTATGATTCGACCCATGACCCATGAGTCGACCCATAATATACCATGAGTTGACTCATCGGGGATTTTTGGCTTTTCTCAGTTCGGGTCTGTTGGGTTTCGAGTCGGGTTTTATCTACTCATATATATTTCCCTCCACCCAAAAACACTCTTTTTCATCAGCAAACCCTAGAGAAACCCTAGCCTCCTCTCCCTCTCAAAACCCTAGCTCGTTTTTGGGTATTCTTAGGTGATTTTTGCGGATTTTCAGCAGCTTTTTGGTGGATTGCAGCGAAGAGGATTGCTCTTCATCACATCTGAGGCGAGTAACATCTCGCCTAATCCTTCTCCCATGTTTTAATAGTTTACAAATGTTTTTCATGAGTTTTATTGAGCCTAAGACTTATTTTCAAGTATAAATCAATGTTCTTATTAGGGTGAATGCTAGAAATCATGTGTTTCATATTTTAAATCCTCACCAATGAGTTTTTGAAGAAAACCCAAATCTGGAAACATTTCTAAGGAATAAAATTATGAGTTTTCTTTTTGGTTAAATGCCCTTTTCATGTTTAGGGGTTAATTGTTAGATTTAACATATAAGAAATTGTTTCTCATGCTAGATATGAATTTATCACTGTATCATAGTCTAGAATTGATAGCTATAGAGTTGTAGATCAGTATAATGGAAGGATGGATCGAGTTGGAAAATTTAACTTGTGATATATGCAGATTTTAGCCCGTAAGTCGACTCACGACTCATCATGAGTCGACTCATCAGGTTGAGTCGACCCATGACTGTCATGAGTCGACTCACGAAGTAATTTTCCTGTTATCTCAAGTTTCTGCTGAGTCGACTCGTATCGGATCATGAGTCGACCCATGAGACATGAGTCGCCCATAAATGAGCACGAGTCGACTCATCACAGTATTTTCTGTTTTGATTGTGTTTCTTTTTAATCATCTGCTGTATACCTATATATACGCATATATA
>BQKN01000043.1:194716-247177 GCA_022839385.1 Asparagus kiusianus
ATATATATATATATATATATATATGTTCGAGGGTACTGTCTACTATTCTTGAACTTGGGGTGTTGCCTTGTTTATCGGATATTAAATTTGCAGTGATCTTGATTTTACCTGTACATGTAAGATGACATTTGTGGCATAGGCTCAGATCAGCACAGCAGGGCATGTACAGGAATAGGATAGGTATATCTTTCTATGCA
Source organism: Asparagus kiusianus (assembly GCA_022839385.1). Lineage (NCBI taxonomy): Eukaryota > Viridiplantae > Streptophyta > Magnoliopsida > Asparagales > Asparagaceae > Asparagus > Asparagus kiusianus. Next base: position 194,914 of record BQKN01000043.1, read on the forward strand.
CAGTCCTCGTGTTGGACTATAATCCATTTCAAGTCCTCGTGTTGGACTAAAATCCATTAGAGTCATCGTGTTGGACTATAATTCATTTCAATCATGTTTTAGACTTTTGCTAAACCTTGAGCATGTTACTTAACCAAGTTGGGTACACGACATATTGTATTAGGCTGGGGCATGATAACTACCTAGAATGTACATGACACCTATTGTAGCTTTGTCATATTTACATTTTATCGGTAGAGATGGGTATGTATTCTTTTCTTTAATATGTATTCTTTTCTTTACTATTCTTGTGACCAAATTTTGGGTTTTGTATTTAGGGATCTACAATTTGAGATACAAGGTATATACATGAGGGTTTCCTTGTTTGGATTATTTCGCTCGACGTACCTATGCTCGTGTTGTATTTCCCTAAGTACTAAAACCCATAAATGTTTTGTGTAAATGATTTATATTATTATGTATTAACTGTATTTACATACAACGAGCCCTATCCCTTGGGGTTGGTTGTGATGTTGCTCGCTAGCGCTTTGACGCTCGTTGTCCCTCACCCTTTCAGGTAACGAGCCAGGAGCCCGGAGAGTCGCAGGTTGAGGGCGACCCTTACTAGTGTCTATTCATCCTGTTATTAGATGTATTTTATTTTGTACTCCACTTGAGACATTTTAGAGTAGAGAGGTTTATGTTCTAGAGTTGTAAAGGCTGTGTGCCTTATTTCCTGTATCAGATATTATGTATTTTAAGATATGTTGAGATCTCCAGATTATTGTTATTCATTTCAGACTTGACTATGTATTTCAGCTTATTTGGTTGATGAGATATGTTAATTCGATGTTCTATCACTTCATTAATTTTTTGTTGTAAAACCTTTTACTTGCTTTGTAGCTACACCTGTTGTTGACTCCACTAGAGAGATAGTGATTGTGATGGTGAAACATGTTATTGTACGGTGTGGTGCATGTCAGGTTTGATATTTCTAGTTTCACCTCGGACTGCAGCCTTGTGTGAACCCAGGGGTGTCACAGCGAGTCACTCAAGTCTGACCCTCTAAGCCGCGGGTCACTCAAGTCTGACCCTCCAAGCCGTGGGTCACCCAAGTCTGACCCTCCAAGCTGCGGGTTACCTAAGTCTGACCATCCTAGCCACAGGTCACTCAAGTCTGATCCGCCCAACCGTAGGTCACCAAGGTCTGACCCTTGCCAAGGCTAAGACAGGAGACATTCTGCATCTATTTTTCCGATTCCATCGAGTTCCACCCCTACTTCAATTGATCCCACACCTTCAGTGAAGTACTACGGTAATACGGACTTGTCCTGACTCAAAATTCCAATCAAAGAATACTTGGATCCTATGACTGACCCCGAGCAACTACTCGAGCTGGGGGTCGCACACGCCCTCACAATCAGTTAGAGCCTTTCTATGGGAAAACTCCTATAAATGACCGCTTTGGATTGCGAGTCAGTGTCCAAAAGCCCGTTGATGTCCCACGCTCACAAATGTGTAGCTCAAAACATGCGACTCTTGAGAGTGCTAACAAGACATCGAACCCCCCCAGAAAGAAACGTTGTCGTCTGATGGTGACGATGTTATACCTGGGAATTTGTGCCAACACACGATATGTTGCTCCTGTAATTATGCCGATGAGTTATACTATCGGGTTAGGGGTACAAACAGATCTTGAAAGAGAGATACCCAAGAGATAGACTTTCATTCTCCGTGTACCAAACTTATCAGGATAGTATTATCAGCATGTAGCTACCCCAAGACCGCTCCACAGAGGGTCTCGGTATTCCAAAGACTTTCCTCTGAAGCATCAAAAACCAAGCCAAAATGTTTCCGCAAGAAACGATCAACCATTCAAGATGACGAACTTCCAGAAGTCATAATTAATATGGCTGATAGAGGAAAGTCAACTCGACCTTCTAGTTCTGACCCGCTCATATCGCATCGTCTAACCCGGTTGCGATCGGGAACCATTAGACAAAGGGATTATCAGAGAATGCAGAGGGGATTATCCTCAGATGATGAAGCATTAGATGCTAATTCTACAGTCGCTTCTGACAAAACGGTATCTAGCCTAGGACAATCCCACAAAGTGTTTATAATTAATACCGAAGAAGTAGCCAATATGGTTGAGGATTCTTTAGCCAAGCAGAAAGAGAGCTTCAAGTTTGAAATGGAAATGGCTATGATACAGATGAGAGAAGAGCATGACCAATAGATCCGAGCCTTGTCAAATCAGATAGGTGAATCCAGTCGTCGCAATAATGTTAGCCAAGCAGCTAGTGATTCAGATGTAGATGAACACCTTAATGCTGATAACCCTGTCGTTGACCAAAACACTTAGGGTGGCCCCACTAAAAATAACGACGCTGAGGGTGGTCCTACCGAAGATGATAATGCTGGGGGTGGCTGCTTTGTTCCTCTCAGAAATCGTCCAAAGCATGATGTAGACGAGGATGAAAAGATAAAGGACCTCGAGAGCAAAATCAACACTCTGATATCCGCTCGAGAGGTGAAGAAGACTAGTTTCCGTGTCCTTACCCAAGAGAGTGGGAGTCGATCCCATATCCGGCGAAGTTCAACCTGATTAACTTCATGCCATTTGACGGGAAGGGTTCACCCACTCAACATCTAATCTACTTCAAGTTTCACTTAGGCATGATCTCCAGCAATGAAGCATTGATGGTCCGGTCATTCGTGGGCATCTTTCGTGGGCTCGTCTTCGATTGGTACCGCCGTCTAAAACCTACAAGCATCAACAGCTAGGACGACCTAAAAACCTGTTCCTTGCTCACTTCTTTGATGATGATGCTGAGGTGTCAATCAGGACACTCTTCGATGAGAAACAGGAAGACGACAAGACGGTCGATGAATTCATCATGCGCTTCCAGAATAAGGTGATGAACTGCCGAGATCCGATCACAGAAGACTTCAACCTCCAAACCTGTCATAACAACCTCTCTTTGGACGTGTTGGAAGTTATGAGAGTAGCACCGTCCAATACCTGGAAAGAGTTGAAGGTGCACAGAGAAAGAGCCGAATGCTTCCTCAGAGGGAATAAAGCCGAGAGAAGCCAACCGACGGCTAACCCTCCGAACTCAAGCTTCGTCTCCCGTGGTAAGGGGAAGGTACCTGTAAAACCCCGTATTTTTTTGCTATGAAGATATGTGAATTATTGGTGATAAATAATTCTATTGTGGTAAACGGCTTGAGATCATGGATATACTAGATACCAAGTTATTAGAGATGTATGAGTGTATTTTTATTGAGTTTTGTGCATTGGTTTTGGCAAATAAGCAAAATATGCACGAATCAGGAAAATGTCTACTCAGTCGACTTATGAGTCGACTTATGAGTTGACTTATGAGTCGACTGACGGGCTGATTTTTAGTTTTTCTTTTAGTTTGCGGGTCTGTTCAGTTTTGTTTCGGGTTTGACCGCTCATATATAATTTCTTTTACCCAAAACCAACCCTAAAACCCATCAAATCTCACAAAACCCTAGCCCCCCTCTTTCCCTCTCAAACTCCAGCTCGGATTTTGGTGATTAGGAGGAGTTTCGAAGGGGCTTACAACAGAATTTTGTGTAGTGTAGCGAAGGAGATCGTTGTCTTGCAGATTCAGGAGTTGTGCAACACATCAGAGGCAATTAACATCTCGCCCAGCCTTCTACCCACTGTTTGTATAATTTTTATTGAGTTTTAATTCAGATTTTTGAGCCTAAAATGTATTTTTGTGTATAAAGATAGATTCTTTATAATATGGGTTACAAGATTTAAATGTTTCAGTTAATAAAAAACTCACCAACGTTTTGTAATGTAGATCCAGATCTGGAATTAGATTTAAACATGGGTTTCTTTGAGATTTATCGATTTTAATATGTTTTTAAACATGTATAAATATGTTTAGGGTTTTAATGTAAGTAATTACATGCAAATCTTTTATTTTAGTTTGGTACATATATGTAAGAATCATATTTATATTGCTAGAAATGACGAAGATGAACTTTAGGTTGACTTTTTTTTGCAGATAATCAACGTATGCAGGAAACTGGGAATTTTCTGCTCAGTCGACCAATCAGTCGACTTATCAGCCGACTTATGAGTCGACTGATGAGTCGACCAATGAGTCGACTAACGGGAAATTTATATTTTTCCTTTCTATTTGTCTGTTCGACCAATGAGCCGACGGATGATCCCAGTCGACTCATGAGTCGACTGATGAAGAAATTTCTAGTTTTTCCTCAATTTGTATATGTTTGGGTTGTTTCATTATAACCAAAACTGTTTGGACATGTTTACTATCATTGCATGCTTCTATGTGAACGAGGAGTCGCCTCGAATATCTGATATTATAAATTTATGTTTATTTTGTATCTCTACATGTAAGATGACTTGCGGACACGAGTTTAGATTTGCACACCAAGACACGTGTGACATCAGCGTATATGTGTCTTTTCATATATTTCATTTAGTCCATGTGTTGGACAATTATTATGTAGTTCATGTGCTGGACATTTATCATATTTAGTCTATGTGTTGGACATTTATTTTTCAGTCCATGTGTTGGACAAATTACATATGCAGTCTATGTGTTGGATATTCACTACATCTACTTTTAGTTCATGTGTTAGGCACCTGTTAAACCTTGAGTATGACTTACACTTACATAGGCTGGACATGACACTTATGTGGGTTATGACATGACATAGTATTTAAGTTCTGAGATAGATTTGTCTTCTTTTTATTATTGTTCCTATATTAGATTATGGGTTTGGTATTTAGGGATTTACAATTTGAGAAACAAGGTATATACATGAGGGTTTCCTTGTTTGGATTATTTCGCTCAACGTACTTATGCTCGTGTTGTAATTTCCTAAATACTAAAATCCTCTTATAGTTAGGGATTTACAATTTGAGCTACAAGGTATATACATGAGGGTTTCATTGTTTGGATTATTTCGCTCGACGTACCTATGCTCGTGTTGTAATTTCCTCTTATTGTTAGGATAAATGATTTTATGTACATATGTATTAACTGTATTTTCTGTATACAACGAGCCCTCTCCCTTGGGGTTGGTTGTGATGTTGCTCGCTAGCGCTTTGACGCTCGTTGTTCCTCCCCTTGCAGGTAACGAGCCAGGTGCCCGGAGAGTCGTAGGTTGACGGCGATGCACTTTAGTGATTCAGCTGTCTATTTTAGTTATATTTTTCTTTTGAGCTCCACTGTAGACTTTTGATTAGACATTTGAGGGTTTTATTCTAGAAGTTGTAAAGGCTGTGTGTCTTATTTCCTCTTATTCAAATATTTTGTATTTGAGACTTGTTGAGAATTCCAGTTTATTTACTTCAGACATTGACTTTGTATTTCTGCATGTTGAATGATGAAATATTAATTTGATCACTATCATTTCATCAGTTATCTCTTGTATTATCTTTTACTTGCTTTTATACCTACACCTGTTATTGACTCTACTAGAGAGATAGTAATTGTGATAGTGAAACATGTTATTGCACGGTATGGTGCATGGCAGGTTTGATATTCTTGGTTTCACCTTGGACTGTAGCCTTATGTGAACCCAGGGGCGTCGTAGTTGGTATCAGAGCTCTAGTTCCAGTATCCTTAGGATCATCCTGTGTCGAGTTGTGAAGCTAGGATTGAGTTTCTTAGGATTCATGTATAGAGTCCACTAAGAATTTTCTTGTATGATTGAGGATGATATATGCGTATATCTCAAAATTTGAGAATATCTTTTTTTATATATAACAACTATTTTTGTGAAAATTTAAAGTATTTGTGTGAATACTAAATGTTGTGAAAATTATATTGTGATATGTTATGTATGTGTATATGTCTATTTTGACTTATAAACTTTTATTTCTTATGAGAGATGGCAGGACATGGCAGACCTCGTACTCGGAGAGCTGGATAGGCAGAGTCACAGCAGGCTCCACCAAAGCCACAGCAAGCTCAAACCGAGCCACAGCAAGCATCACCTGAGCCGCAGCAGGCTCCCCAGTATCTTATAGATCTTATGGCTCCTATAGTTGCTAGGATGGCAGCAATTGAGGAGCTTGTGGTGAATCATATCACGCCACCACCACCACCACCAAGAGATCAGCCGCAAGTGATACCAGCCTTTCCTATCAGCGAGAGACCCCCAAAGAGCCACTAGCAGTCTCGGATAGAGCCACAGAGCAGGGGCCTTGGCTCCGTATGGTAGAGAGGTACCAGAAGATGAGGGCACCAGAATTCCAGGGGTCATCAGACCCTCTTGTAGCCCATAAGTGGAAGGAGGATGTGAGTAATGTACTTGACATACTTAATGTGGATTCGATCCAGAAGCAGAGATTGGCATCCTACAGTCTGAAGAGAGACGCCGGGAGATGGTATCGACTCTAGTTCACTCCAGAACACCGGATGACCCTCACATGGGAGGACTTCGTATATTTCTTTAATGGACATTTTATTTCTTCTACAACACTGACTGAGAAGGAGCTTGAGTTGTCCCAGTTAACTCAGGGGGACATGTCAGTGGCAGATTTTGAGAGCAGGTTCATGGAGTTACTGCACTTCACGGGTATGTGGCAGACATAAGAGCGCCAGACTCAGATGTTCGTAGCAGGGCTTCGCCCTAATCTTCGTCGATACCTCGTCTCGAGGAAGTTCTATTTAGTTCGAGAGGTAGCTGAGGCCGCCACTTCACAGGAGATTGAGACTGTCATGTTCCAGAAGGATAAAGAAGGGAAGGCCAAGGCAGGACAGATTAGGGATAAGAGTAAGAACAAAAGACTTTTTTCTAGATCCTAGCAGCAGCAGCAAGGTCCTCATAAGAAGGGATCCCAGCATGATCAGAGAGCGCCTCAGTAGCACAAATTTTAGGGAGTTTGTTATAACAGTCGCAAGGTCAGACATAAGGCATCAGAGTGCTGTAACGCACCAGCAAGAGCGCAACAGGGCAAGGGCCCGAACCAGCAACAACAACGAGTTCAGAGAAGAGGTCAGGGTCAGCAGATGAGGCTAGAGGCATTGTTAGTAGCCCAAAAGATTGAGGGACAGATTCGTGCAGTTCAGGAGGTTCCTCAGGGGCAGACAGTTTCGTATTCTCTAGCACTAGTAGCAGAGCAGTCTTCAGCTAGAGGCAGAGTATATGCGGTAGTACCACGTGATCATGGAGCTAGTGGAGCAGTGGTGGAGGGTACGTTCCTTGTGAATTCTTTTCCCGCCCGTATTCTCTTCGATTCGGGAGCTTCACATTCCTTCATTTTGTATGCTTTTACTACTAGACTCCAGCTCATAGCTTAGCCTTTAGACACCCCTTTATCAGTTTCCACCCTTTTAGGTGAGATATCGCTTCTGGAGAGCGTTTGTATGAGGTGTACTATCAGTTTAGATGAGTCGGAGTTCGTTGTCGATTTGATAGTGTTACATATGTCTGAGTTTGATGTTATCCTTAGTATGGATTGGTTGTCTTCTTACCATGTTAGTATTATCTGCTTTGTGAGGACAGTCAATTTACGAGCGTCCGATGGGTCCGAGATGATTGTGGCAACCTCTTAGGGCAATCATGTTGTGGAGTCATTTCTGGCGTACATCGAGAAGGTGATGCGACGGGATCAGAGTTTTGATTTATTGGAGACTAGAGTTGTCTCAGAGTATTAGGATGTCTTTCAGGACATACCTGGGTTACCTCCTGTGAGAGAGGTTGAGTTTTGTATTGAGTTGTAGCCAGGCACAGCCCCGATATCCTACGCACCCTATCGCATGGTACCAGCTGAGATGAGGGAGCTTCAGAACTAGTTGGACGAGTTGTTAGCTCAGGGTTTTATTTGTCGGAGTCAATCTCCATGGGGAGCGCCAGTTCTCTTCGTGAAGAAGAAGAACGGTAGTATGTGTTTGTGTATTGATTATAGAGAGTTGAATAAGGTCACTATCCGAAATAGGTACCCATTACCTAGGATTGATGACTTGTTCGACCAGTTGCAGGGAGCGTAGTATTTCTTGAAGATTGATCTTCGTTCTGGTTATCATCAGTTATGGGTTTGGGAGATGGATATTTCCAAGACCGCTTTTCTGACTCGATATGGATCTTTCGAGTTCATGGTCATGCCATTTGGATTGACCAATGCACCCACGGTATTCATAGACTTGATGAACCGGGTTTTTCGTCCCTTCTTGGATCAGTTTGTGATTGATTTTATCGATGATATTCTTATTTATTCGAGATCGGAGGAAGAATATGAGCAGCACCTATGGTTAGCTTTGAGGACTCTACAGGAGCATCAGTTATATGCTAACTTTAGCAAGTGTGAATTTTGGCTTTCAGAAGTCAGATTTCTCAGCCACGTCATCAGTAGAGAGGGCATAACAGTAGATCCGGCTAAGGTTATAGCAGTTCTTGATTGGGAACCACCAAAGACAGTGACAGAGATTCGTAGCTTTTTAGGATTAGCTAGTTATTATGGGAAGTTCATCCAGGACTTCTCGAAGATTTTGATGCCACTTATACGCCTTACGAAGAAGGGTGTACAGTTCATTTGGAGCGTGGAGTGTCAGAATGCCTTTGATACCTTGAAGACTAAGTTGACTACATCGCTAGTTTTGACTATTTCGAGCAGCGACAGGACATTTGTGGTCTACACAGATGCATCATTGGCAGGTTTAGGAGGCGTCTTAATACAGACTCAGAGGGTAGTAGCATATATCTCACGGCAATTGAGGGTGCATGAGCAGAACTATCCCACTCATAACTTGGAGTTAGCAGTAGTGATATTTGCACTAAAGTCATAGAGATACTACTTGTATGGAGTGCAGTTTGAGTTGTTCACAGACCATCAGAGTCTGAAGTATCTTTTCTCTTAGAAGGAGCTCAACCAGAGACAGAGGAGGTGGATTGAGTTTATCAAGAATTACAAGTTCGCGATCCAGTATTATCTAGGGAAGGTGAACGTCGTAGCAGATACTTTAAGCAGGAAGCGTCGACATCGGGTTTCGGCTTTGAGGTGCTCATTGTATCAAGATCTTCTTACTCTTAGCCAGTTTGATTTCAGACCCGAGATTGGTAGAACCAGTGCATTTTTAGGAGTTGTGTCAGTGCAGCCATCTTGGAGTATTAGAGTTATCAGAGCTTAGCTGGAAGACTCTTGGATTCAAATCCGAAAGGAGGAGATTACCAAAGAGCCTAAGGTTGATAGGACCATTGGAGCAGATGGAGGTCTACGGATAAAGGGTTGGTTGGTTATGCCATCCTGTGCCGAGCTGAAGAGGGAGTTATTTGATGAGGCACATCGTACTTGGTACATAGTACATACAGGGACCACTAAGATGTACAAGGACCTGAGGAGACACTTCTGGTGGAGTGGTATGCATAGAGAGATTGCAGAGCATATATCTAAGTGTTTTACCTGACAGCAAGTGAAGTTAGAGCATCAGAGGCCGGTAGGAACACTTCAGCCTTTACCCATCCCAGAGTAGAAGTGGGTGGATATTTCTATGGACTTTATTGTAGGGTTGCCAAAGTCGAAGAAGGGGAATGATTCTGTTTGGGTGATAGTGGACAGGTTGACGAAGTCAGCACATTTTATTCCGGTGAAGACTACATATACAGCTAAGACATATGCGAGGATGTTTATTTGAGAGATATTTCGACTTCATGGAGTTCCTGATACGATTGTGTTGGATCGAGGTTTAGTGTTCACTTCGCATTTTTGGAGGAGTTTTTAGGATTTGTTTGGCAGCAGACTATCTTATAGCAGTGTATTCTACTCACAGACAGATGATCAGACGAAGAGGGTGAATCAGGTGTTGGAGGACATATTGCGGGCTTGTGTCTTTGACTTCTAAGGTAGCTGGAAGGATCATATTCCACTAATATAGTTCGCTTATAACAATAGTTATCAAGCGACAATCGGTATGGCCCCGTATGAAGCATTGTATGGGAGGCCTTGTAGATCACATATATGTTGGGCAGAGCCGAAGGATAGCTTAATGCTTGGACCAGAGCTCGTGAGGCAGGCTACTGAAAAGGTAGCATTGATCAGAGAGAGGATTCTAACCGCTCAGAACCGGCAAAAGAGCTATGCAGATAAGAGACGAAGACCCTTGGAGTTTTAGGTTGGAGATTCAGTTATGCTGAAGGTATCGCCTATGAAAGGCGTTCAGCGATTCGGAAGACGGGGAAAGCTTGCACCGATGTATATTGGACCTTTCCAGATTTTGGGGCGCATTGGAGCTGTGTTATACAGACTAGATATTCCAGCATCGATGTCTAGTATACACAATGTATTTTATGTTTCTATGCTCAAGAAGCACTTACACGATGAGGAGCAACAGAGAGTGTTGGATGCACCAGAGATTGAGCTTCAGGATGATTTGACTACTGTTGAGATTCCGGTTTGTATACTTACTAGAGAGGACAAGAGACTTAGAAACAAGATAATTCCTTTGGTTAAAGTTCAGTGGAACCGAAGAGGTGTTGAGGAGATTTTTTAGGAGCGTGAAGAGGACATACGTCGCGACTACCCACACATGTTTGAACAGGTAAATTAAATTTTTGTATAACTTATATATGACTTATAGTTACATGTATGGCGATGTTTATACTTAACACTAAAATGAGGGTATTAATACTTAACTCCTAAGTACTCAGAACATATGGTATATATATGAGGGGTTCCTTGTTTGGATTTTTCGCTCGATGTACTTGTTCCATTTAGTTAGGGGGTTAAGTGGGGGTATTTACATTTTAGATGGTTAAGTGTAGACATCGAAGATGATTTTCGGTGCGCGAAGATGCTATGTAGCGCTACTTCCTGCACCTATTGAGGAAGTAAATTGATTTATGTGTGTGATTATTTGTGTGATTATATTTAGATTTAACGATAGAATGAGGATATTTCCGTTTAATTCTTAATCTTTTGGAGCACATAGTATATATATATGGGGGGTTCCTTGTTTGGATTTTTCACCCGACGTACTAGTTCTATTTGATTAAGGGTTGAGTGTGAATATAGTCATCCTGGATGGTTAAATATAAATATCGCTATATGTTTATCTAGAGTAATATTATTTGTTTAAGTATGATTTCTGAATTTCGAGGACAAAATTCTTTTAAGGGGAGAAGAATGTAAAACCCCGTATTTTTTTGCTATGAAGATATGTGAGTTATTGGTGATAAATAATTCTATTGTGGAAATGTCTTAAGGTCATGGATATACTGGATAACAAGTTATTAGAGATGTATGAGTGTATTTTTATAGAGTTTTGTGCATTGGTTTTGGCAAATAAGCAAAACATGCACGAATCAGGAAAATGTCTGCTCAGTCGACTTATGAGTCGATTTATGAGTCGACATATGAGTCGACTGACGGGCTGATTTCTAGTTTTTCTTTTAGTTTGCGGGTCTATTCGATTTTGTTTCGGGTTTGATCGCTCATATATAATTTCTTTTACCTGAAACCAACCACAAAACTCATCAGATCTCACAAAACCATAGCCCCCTCTTTCCCTCTTAAACCCCAGCTTGGATTTTGGCGATTTGGAGGAGTTTCGAAGTGGTTTGCAACGGAATTTTGTGCAGTGTAGCGAAGGAGATCGTTCTCTTGCAGATTCAGGAGTTGTGCAGCACATCAGAGGTGAGTAACATCTTGCCCAACCTTATACCCACTGTTTGTATATTTTTTATTGAGTTTTAATTCGGATTTTTGAGCCTAAAACATATTTTTGTGTATAAAGATAGATTCTTTATAATATGGGTTACAAGATTTAAATGTTTTAGCTAATAAAAAACTCATCAACGTTTTGTAATGTAGATCTAGATCTGTTATTAGATTTAAACATGGGTTTCTTTGAGATTTATCGATTTCAATATGTTTTTAAACATGTATAAATATGTTTAGGGTTTTAATGTAAGTAATTACATGCAAATATTTCATTTTAGTTTGGTACATATATGTAAGAATCATATTTATATTGCTAGAAATGATGAAGAGGAACTTTAGGTTAAATTTTTTGGAGATAATTAACGTATGCAGAAAACTAGGAATTTTCTGCTCAGTCGACCAATCAGTCGACTTATCAGCCAACTTATGAGTCGACTGATGAGTCGACCAATGAGTCGACTGGCGGGAAATTTACAGTTTTCCTTTCTGTTTGTATGGTCGACCAATGAGTCGACCAATGATCCCAGTCGACTCATGAGTCGACTGATGAGGAAATTTCTAGTTTTTCCTCAATTTGGATCTGTTTGGGTTGTTTCGTTATAACCAAAACTATTTGGACATGTTTACTGTCATTGCGTGCTTCTATGTGAACGAAGAGTCGCCTCGAATATATGATATTATAAATTTATGTTTATTTTGTATCTCTACATGTGAGATGACTTGCAGACACGAGTTTAGATTTGCACACCAAGACACGTGTGACATCAGTGTATATGCGTCTTTTCATATATTTCATTTAGTCCATGTGTTGGACAATTATTATATAGTCCATGTGTTGGACATTTATTATATTCAGTCCATGTGTTGGACATTCATTTTTCAGTCCATATGTTGGACAAATTACATATGCAGTCCATGTGTTGGATATTCACTACATCTACTTTTAGTTCATGTGTTGGGCACCTGTTCAACCTTGAGTATGACTTACATTTACATAGGCTGGACATGACACTTATGTGGGTTATGACATGACACAGTATTTAAGTTTTGAGATAGATTTGTCTTCTTTTTATTATTGTTCCTGTATTAGATTCTGGGTTTGGTATTTAGAGATTTACAATTTGAGATACAAGGTATATACATGAGGGTTTCCTTATTTGGATTATTTCGCTCGACGTGCTTATGCTCGTGTTGTAATTTCCTAAATACTAAAATCCTCTTTTAGTTAGGGATTTACAATTTGAGCTATAAGGTATATACATGAGGGTTTCCTTGTTTGGATTATTTCGCTTGACGTACCTATGCTCGCGTTGTAATTTCCTCTTATTGTTAGGATAAATGATTTTATGTATGTATGTATTAACTATATTTTCTGTATACAACGAGCCCTCTCCCTTAGGGTTGGTTGTGATGTTGCTCGCTAGCGCTTTGACGCTCGTTGTCCCTTCCCTTTCAGGTAACGAGCCAGGTGCCTGGAGAGTTGCATGTTGACGACGATGCACTTTAGTGATTCAGCTGTCTATTTTAGTTATATTTTTCTTTTGAGCTCCACCGTAGACTTTTGATTAGACATTTGAGGGTTTTATTCTAGAAGTTGTAAAGGCTGTGTGCTTTATTTCCTCTTATTTAGACATTTTGTATTTAAGACTTGTTGAGAACTCCAGTTTATTTACTTTAGACATTGACTTTGTATTTCTGCATGTTGGATGATGAAATATTAATTTGATCACTATCATTTCATTAGTTATCTCTTGTATTATCTTTTACTTGCTTTTGTACCTACACCTGTTATTGACACCATTAAAGAGATAGTAATTATGATGGTGAAACATGTTATTGCATGGTATGGTGCATGGTAGGTTTGATATTCTTGGTTTCACCTTGGACTGCAGCCATGTGTGAACCCAGGGGCATCACAGTACCTGCAACAGTTGCTGATGTTAATCAGACGTCACAATAACAACCCAGGAGACAGCGAAATACTTTGGATCTGAAACTCTAAAAAGAGTACTCCTTCAAGGATAAAGACGTTCCAGCCATTTTTGAACCCCTCCTTGAGAACAACAAGATCAAGCTACCACCTATCGCAAATCAGGAGGAAGATGATAATACTACGGATCAAAAGTACTGTGCGTACCACTGGATTATCCTTCATTCTACCAAGGCTTGCTTTGCTCTCAAAAATAACATCCAACCCTTGGTTGAAGCTGGCGTCATAACGCTAAATTAAGCCGAATGAAGACTCCGACAAGTATAATAGTATAAACTACTCCTTCTGACACTCCGAAGTGTATACGAGTATAAACTGCTTCTCAACACTCCAACAGGTATATGAGGCTAAACTATTTCCTTTTCTTTCACAGGAAGTTCCTGGAGAGTGCCATGCCTGGTATTCTTAAGGATAACCCGATCATCCAACTAAGTATAGTGTTAGACCTGATTTCACAAATGAAGCTGGGGGTGGATGATTCATGTAACGAGAAGTTCCCGAAAGAATTCTATATAGTGTATTCTTAGGGATAACCCGGTCACTACAAGAAGGTGATGAATAAGAAACTCCCGCTATGTCTGTGTACTCAACACTCCCATTGTTAGAGTCTGGACATAGTATTTGGAATTTTAATCTCCTGATTATTAACAATTGTCAAACCCCTCCGTGTTAAGTATTTGTTACTTAATACTAGGAACCCCCTTTGAGTGATTTGTATGAATCAACACTTTCACTGTAATTTGTACTCCCACTCTCACTGTTCACTTGGTCAAACCTTCCTATAGTTAGGACCACAACCAAAATCCCTTCTCGATCCCTCCAATGAACGAGAGGTCCACAAATCGAGCGATCAAACCTTCCTATAGTTAGGATCGTCTCAAACCTCCCATTTGGTCAAACATTCCTACAGTTAAGACCAAAGACAAAATCTCCTCTCGATTCTTTCAATGAACGAGAGGTCCACTTTCAAATCGAGCGATCAAACCTTCCTACAGTTAGAGTCATCTCAAACCCCCACTCGGTCAAACCTTCCTACAGTTAGGGCCAAAGCCAAAATCCCCTCTTGATTCCTTCCATGAACGAGAGCTCCACTTTCAAATTGGGCGATCAAACCTTCCTACAGTTAGGATCGTCTCAAACCATCCGTTTGGTCAAACATTCCTACAGTTAGGACCAAAAACACAATTCACTCTCGATAAACGAGAAATTCATCTTTAGTTTGGTAATCAAACCTTCCGATAGTTAGGATTATCTGAATCTTTTTGATTCTCGGAGTGAAGATCTCACTCTTAGTTTCACCTTCCCGGATTCTTAAAGTGGAAATCCCACTTTGAGTTTCCTTTGTAACTGGAGATAGAATATAAAATTCTTCCTTTTCAGTATCGGGTTCATCTTTACCCCAAGAAAAGACACCATCCTTCAACTCTAAAATCCATGCTTCACACACATGTTGAATTTTATCCTGAATCCTAAGTAGGGATAAGCCAACGCCTAACACGCGTTACCGGTTTCGTCTTTCGCCAAGTGAAAAAGACACCAGAATCCAAGTCTGGGGAATTTTGTCCCGAAACCTAAGTAGGGATAAGTCAGTGTCTAACACGCGTTGCAGGTTTAGTCTTTCGCTGAATGAAAAAGACACCAGAATTCAAGTCCGGATAATTTTGTCCCGAAGCCTAAGTAGGGATAAGTATGTGTTGCCGGTTAGTCCTTAACCGTAAAAAAGGATAAAAGCCCACATATTCGACATTGTGGCAGGTTATTATTAATAACACCATAATCCGTGCCTCACACGTACGGGGAATTTTATCCCGAATCCTAAGTAGGGATAAGTCAGCGCCTAACTCGTGTTTCCGATTTAGTCTTTCACCGATTAAAAAAGACACCAGAATTCATGTCTGGGGACTTTTATCCCGAAGCCTAAATAGGGATTAGTCAACGCCTAACACGCGTTGCCAATTAGTCCTTAACCATAAAAAGGACAAAAGCCCACATATTCGACATTGTGGCAGGTTATTATGAATAACACCATATTCCGTGCCTCACACGTATAGGGAATTTTATCCCAAATCCTAAGTAGAGATAAGTCAACTCCTAACACGCGTTGTTGGTTTAGTCTTTCTCCGAGTGAAAAAGACACCAGAATCCAAGTCTGTGGACTTTTATCGAAGCCTAAGTAGGGATAAGTCAGCGTCTAACACGCGTTGCTGGTTAGTCCTTAGCCGTAAAAAGGATAAAAGCCCACATATTCGACATTATGGCAGGTTGTTATTAATAACACCATAATCCATGCCTCACACATACGGAGAATTTTATCCCAAATCTTAAGTAGGGATAAGTCAGCGCCTAACACGCGTTGCCAGTTTAGTCTTTCACCGATTGAAGAAGACACCAGAATCCAAGTCTGTGGACTTTTATCCTGAAGCCTAAGTAGGGATAAGTCAGCGCCTAACACGCGTTACTGGATAGTCTATTCCCGTGAGAAAGATAAAGTCTACATATTCAATATCTTAGCACTAAGAGAGGTAACTCTCTTAGCAAAACGTCACATGCGAAACGAACTTAAACAATCCGCATGTAAGCCCGATTCAAACGGTAATCGGTAAAGGCAAGCCACATCCGTTGAAGGCTGAGGGTTTGCCAAAAATGCTAAAGTCTACGCCTAACACGCATTGCCGTTTAGTCTTTTCACATGAGAAAGATGAAGTCTACGTATTCAATATCATAACACTAAGAGAGTTAACTCTCTTAGCACAACGTTACATGCAGAACAGACTTAAACAATCTGTATGCTAGCCCGACTCAAACGGTAGTCGGCAAAGGCTCATCAATCCTGTTGATGGCTGAGGGTTTTCCAAAAATCCTATATATGCGAAAGTCTCTGACGCATCAGCTTCATTAGTTGGTCTTGTGACTTGAGCATCCAACAACTTCGGGATAAGATCCATATCTGCCGATAAAACAACTTTAATAGTTGGCCCTACAGCCCAAAATTTAGGACCACCATGCTCCAATGCCTTAAAAGCTTAAACTGTGTAGACTCCAGCAAACGTACGAGTATAAACTGTGTTAAACGCCAGTCAATACGTTACAACAAAGGTCAACACCGGACAACACGTTACAGTAAAGGTCGATGCCGGTCAACGCATCGATAATTTTGCCAAAATAAGGCTAAATTTCGGATTAAAGGATGATTCTAGGGAGTTCAATTGTGATCTAGATATGAATTCCCGACGAAGATGATCAGTTCAACGTCAACTCAACAACACGAGCTAAGTTAAAATGCTTATACACTAACTTTGGCTCAAGATTTCGATAACGGTCAAACGATAAACACAGCACTGGAAAAACTTCATCTATTTGACAAAATACTAAGTGGATTGAAGACTGAAGAAGTTAAGAATTGAAGCCATTTATAGGTCCTACCCGATCTCCTCCACAATGTACTGAAGAGATTGAAAACCAAGCATATCTTATCCAAAGCATTCTAGACTCCTCTATAAAAGAATGAGTCTGAAATAATTTAGAGGGGATATCTGCATTTATCTAAAAATACCTATAGGTGTCTGCATGTAGCTCAAAATAAAGAGAAGACGATGAACATCATCATCTGAGTCAAGAAGGATTATCCGAGTGGCCCGCGCTTGTCGGCCAGCTCCAGGTGAACGAACGTGTCGGTCAGCCCCAAGCGACCGAACACACTCGTCAGTCAGCTTGCACGCGTCGATCAGCTCTAGGTGACCGAACGCGCTCGTCAGTCAGCTCGCGCTCATCAATTAGCAAAGCGTACAAGTCAACAAGACAACCAAATACACAAAATGAAAAAAATGACAGAACGAATGCCTAAGTGCCAAACCGACTCGTGTGACGGTGGGTCAGTGCGAGCCGACCTGCGTGGCGATGGGTCAGCATGAGCCGACCCGTGCAGTGGCGGGTCAGCCGCGACTGACCCGAGCTCCCTGCGGGCCAGCAGCACGTGTCGCGCAGTTTCGACCCTCAAATAGGTTTTCGACAGTTCTTTTGCTGTTTTCTCAGGATTTATTCATTCTAGAGTGTCTCAACTGATTGGATATCATCCACAAACATGTTTAGGCCATTATTGTAGGCATCTAAAGATGCCTATGGGTGTCCGCACACAGTTCGAGATGAAGAGAAGACGATGAATGTCGTTATCCGAGTCTAAGAGGATTATCTATCATCGACAAGCGCATGAAGCTAAACGACGAACCAAGTGGCATGCGCGCATCAATCAACACGTGCGCGTCAATCAGTTCGCGAGCGTCAATCAATATGCACGCATCAATCAACAAGTACATGTCAATCAGTTCGCGCGTCAATCAGTTCGTGTGCGTCGGTCAACACGCGTGCATCAATCAACACGCGCACATATCAACCAACACGCGTTCGACTGTCAATCTCACAATGAAGCGTGTAAGTCAACAAGACTGTCAAACACGCAAAACGGTGGAAAATACAAGTCCCGAAAGAGTCGAAAAACCAAAAGAAAGTGTCAGGTTTCGAAACCCGCGCCGATGCGGGACGGTCGAAACCGACCCGCACCAGCGTTGGTTGGCCGAAACCGACCCGGACCAGTGCGGGTCGGCTTTGGCCGACCCGCGGATGGGCGGGTCAGCGCGACCCGTCGCGCTGTTTTGACCCGAAAACCCGTTTTTTGGCGGTTTCGATGGGTTTTCACGAGATCTTTTTTATTTTAGAGGTTTCTAACTATCTAAATCCTATCTTTAAACATGGTTAATCAGTTATTAACTGAAGATAAGGAGGAATCCATCATCCTTATCCCAAAACCCGCATCCGGAGCGCTATAAATACAAACCTAGGGCCTCCTTTCAGCGGGGGGATTTATTATTCAAGAGGAGGAGGTGCTGCCGGATTGAAGAGTCAAAGGAGCACGAATTTCAGCGAGCATTAACAGATCTTGGTGAGTTCTTCAGTATAAAGAAGGAGAGTTCGAGAGATCCGACGTCCGTTCCCGTCCGTTCCTCGAGATTAGGTTTGGTCTTAATCTCGAGAAGAGCTACTGATTTCGCTTGGTCGATTTTAATGCTTCAAGCAAATACCTCCTTGGTGAGATAGGAGCTCTGCAAAATTTTCATCAATCGGATCCAGATCTAAGACGGTCCATGGATATCAAAATCCCCGGCACAAGCAAAGATCCCACGCAAGCAGAAGACCGATAAACGATCTCTGTGTTTGTTTGACGAGAGTTGTAATTTTTATTTTTATTGTGTAAAAGTTTCATAAAAAGACTATCTTTTTTGTTTTTATTATAACGACTGAAGTTGTAATGAATATCGCAATGAATATAACAATTTTCGACACAAACAAACTGACGACCACAGTGGGAGCCAACGGTCTCGCTGCCGAGGCCGTCGTGTGGCAACCTCGGATCTGCATCCCGGTTGAAGATGTGGTCGAATACGAGTTCTACCAACTGAAGTTCGAGGAGTATCTATCGTCCTCCTCCTCCAGATCTTCCGCCTCTCGCAAGCGAAGGAAGATCAATGCTGTAGAACCCCATAATTTTTATAATGTTTATATGTTAATTATTAGCAATAAATAATTCTTTTATGATAAATTGCTTGAGGTCATTGATGTACATGAAAACAAGTTATATGAGATGATATGAGAGTATGGGTGTAGAGTTTTGTGCGATGGTTTTGCAAATAAGCAAAACATGCACAAAAAACTGGAATTTGCCAGATCAGTTGACCGATCAGTCGACTGACTGAATCAGTCGACCGATCAGTCGACTGATACGCTGATTTCTAGTTTTTCAGGTTTCGGGTCTGTTTTGATTTGGTTCGGGTTTGGGTTGGGTTTAGCTGTTCATATGTATTCTCCTTCACCCGAAATCACCCCTCTCATCTTTAGATCTGAGAAAACCCTAGCCCCCTCTCCCCTATCTCAAACTCTAGTTTTGTTCTTGGTGATTTGGGGAAGAACTTGGAGGATTTTCGTCGAAATCTTCACGTTGTAGCGAAGGGGAACCGCTTTCTCTCAGATCTAGGAATTGTTCATCACCCCAGGGGCGAGTAACATCTCGCTCAACCTTGTCCTATTTTCCCAAACGTTTTCAAAGGGTTTTTAAGAGTTTTGATGAGCAAAAAATGTAATTTTTGTACAAAGGATTGATTTTTATAGCATATAGTGGGAAAATATGTGATTTCAGAATGTTAAAAAACTCACCAACGTTTTGTGAATTGAAGATCTAGATCTGAAATGTTTTTATAAGAGATTTAACACAAGTTTTGTTTTAAAAATGTTTTAAAACATGGATACACATGATTATGGTTTTGTTTATGTAATTATACATGAAATTTTTGTTTCAGTTTAGTTCATACATGTTAATATCAGTATCTTTATGCTTGGGATTGATGGGGATGATTTTAGATAGTTTGTATGGTAGAAATCAACCTGCACAGAGTTTTTGCAGTCAATCGATCGACTGATCAGTCGACCGACGGGCCGAATTTTTCAGCATCAGTCGACTGATCAGTCGACTGACGGGTTGATTGTGTTTTCTCAGCTCCGCAGTCGACAGATCGGTCGACTGGTGAGCTGAGGCTGTGCTGCCTGAGCTTATCGGTCGACATATGAGTCGACTGACGTCATCAGTCGACACATCAGTCGACTGATGAGATATTTTACAGATTCTTGATCTGTTTGAGTTGCTTTTCGGAGTCGCCTCGATGACCTGACACTAGTTCACCATGTTAATGATTTATCTGTACATATGGGTTGACTTTTGACACAAGTTTAGACATGTACACCGAGATGCGTGCGAGTTTAGATTATGTATATCTTCCCGCATATACTTTTCACTGTTGCACAGTCCTTTTGTTGGACTATAATCCATAGAAGTCCTCGTGTTGGACTATAATCCATTTTAGACCTCGTGTTTGACTATAATCCATTTTAGTCCTCGTGTTGGACATTCGCCACTTATTCCATGTGTTTGGAAACCACGGTATCTAGTTCCTGTATCGGACATATTTCTTAACCCTGTATATGACTTTCTCACAGGAGTTTATGACATGACACTTATGTAAATTATGACATGATATTCATGTAAGTAATAACATGATATTCATGTAAGCTATGACATGTCACTGTACTTATGCTCTGAGATTAGTTGTATTTCTTTTATTATTATTCCTGTACTAGAACCTCGGGTTTGGTGTTTTGAGATTTACAATTTGAGATACAAGGTATATACATGAGGGTTTCCTTGTTTGGATTATTTCGCTCGATGTACCTATGCTCGTGTTGTAAATTTCTAAGTACTAAAATCCTCTTTAGTAAGATCAATGATTTTAGATCTATTATGTATTATCTGTATTTTCTTATACAACGAGCCCTGTTCCCTTGGGGTTGGTTGTGATGTTGTTCGCTAGAAACCAAGTCTCAGCATATGATGTTCTCCTCAGAATTTGTAACTTTTAACACCTAAAAACAATCCCAACAAAAAAGAGAAAATTTGTGACTGGGTTTTCAAACTCTAAAAAAAAGGAATTGAAGTTATAGTAAATCAAACAGATGCAAATCATGCTAACAGATCTAGAACACACAGAATTCATACGTTTCGATATTGATGAAAGAATAGACCCTGAATACGACTAAATCAATTAGTGCCTAAACCAGGATAAATGCAAAATAGACATTAAATAAAAACATATTAAGCTAATTAATCACAAGTATAAATTATGTAATCATGAAGACAAGGAACAGACAAAGATCCCATGATGTCCAAAACTCAAAATTAGGAAGAATGAAGATATTTAATTAATTTAAAAGATAATATCAACCACCAAAAATTTAACAACCAGGAACATGGCAAAATTTCTCTAAAATAGAGAAATTCAAGTGTTTGAATTTTCACCTGTTTTGGCCTGAGTGCATGTCCTGTCTGGTGAGTTAAGGATCTCATAGTAGAACACCGAGAAGTTGAGCGCTAATCCTAAACGGATCGGGTGTGTTGGTGCCAACTGCAATCGTAATCTCCTGCAAATCAAATAGTAATTAAGAAACTCTGTCTACACTTTTGTTGATAATGAATTTAGGATTAAAATTGATGGGTTTTGTTGGAATAAATGAATCCAAGCCCAATTACACTTCATGGAAATTGCATAATTTAATAGTAATTAATTTATGACCAATTCCTAAAAACTTTTTATCAAAAATTGATAAAAATTTCCCCAAAAAATCAACAAACGCTAAGAAAAAGGAGTCTTCTCTTCAAATTCAAAATACAACCAGATCTAATGATTCTAACCAAAAAACTTATCTAGTTGAGATCCACAGTCAAGAGCACAAAGTCTAGGGGGGGAATCGGCCAAATTAAATTACTATAGTAATTTACGGAACCTTTCAAATAAATCAAATACGGTATAAATAAATAAAAATAAGCTAAATTTTATTTGAATACAGATCGAGAAGGAGATTAGAGAGAGAACAGGTATCGGGGAGAGGCTTTACCTTCGATTGATCAAACAAGATGGAGCATCGATCGAGCTTCGATCCTCAGGTCTGAGGAGAATAGCTTCGATCCTAAGCTCTGAGGGGAATGGCTTCGAACCTAGGATCCTCAGTTCTGAGGGGAATAGTTTTAGGGTTTTGATCGACCCTAAAAAGAAAAGTAAGGGCAAATTTTTTTATGTGTAGCGGGAAAATATTTCGATAGAGAGAGAAAAAAAATTGGAAGGAACAAAAATCACGGGTTAGGGTTCCTGGAAAACCCGGAGGGAAAAAGTTGCGAGCTTTTTTAGCGATGCAGATGAATAAAAAAGCGTCATAAAAAATATACCTTTTAGCGACACAAAGTAGGGACGTTGTGAAAAACAAACTTTTAATGACGCTAACCTAACACGTCATGATAAATGCACACTATTATCGACGCCAACCCTAAAATATCGCTAAAAATATATATTTTTATCGACAAAAATGAAAAACATCGTGAAATTCATACACTTTTAACGATGCTAAGTTAAAATATTACAAATAATATACACTTTTAGCGACGCTAATTATAAATACGGGGGAAAATATATGTTGTGCCGATGCTAACTAAAATCATTGGTAAAAACATAACTTTTGGCGGCGTATTTAACCATGCGTCGGGAATAAGCGTTGGAAAAAGTAAAATTTGTTGTAGTGAGGGTAGAGAAGGAAAGGGGAAGGAAAATTTTGGTTTACCTTTATTTAGTAGTTCCATTTAGAATGGTACAGGAGGGGAATGAGGGGAAAAATTGAACTAAATTTTTACAACCCCCCCTCCCCCCCCCCCAAAAAAAAAAGTTGGGGGTAAAGAAGGAGAAGGAAAGGAAGGGAAAATTTTTCCCTTTGTTCCCTTCTCTTAGTCATCTCCCAAACACATTATAAGAAAAGGAATTGGATCTGACAGGGGTAAAACTATAAATAAAGAATTCTAAATGTATCATATTCCTAAGTTTGGTTCATAACAATTTTATTGATTTGGAAACCTATAAAGTTAGAAAAGAGGAGGGTTTTTATAGAAACCCAAATCATATGGGTTTGGGTGGATTTGGGTTGAAAAGCTGACAACACCCCCTTCTTTTCCAATTCTCTTTGTTATTCAAAATCCGCCGCACCGCAAACTCTAGATTGGGTTTCGTCTTTCTCCCTCTAATCTCCTCCCGCCTCTTCTCAATCATGTTCGCGCCTCTTCTCAATCCAAGTTAATTTCCTTCAGCTCATCAACTGTAGCTTGTCCGCCATCTTCTAACTATTTGGACGCATCCTTTAATTTTGTTATTATAGGATCTTCTATATATCCTCATCTATCTCAAAGACTTCATCAAGGGTGACGTCAATATCTGCAGTCAAATTGCCTACTTTTTACTTCACTTCTTTAATCATAATCATTCGGCATGCTTCAGTTGAATGGCCCTAAGCCTCTAGTATGAGATGATCGGTCGTGTGGTTTTACTATTTGGGACTGAGGAGGATTCCACATATACCAAAAGAATTTCATTCGGTCCTTTGACTTCTTTGTAGGAATCTTGAATTTCTCCATTAGTTGTAGCTATTTCTATGAGCAGTGTTGTGGGATTCGCATATGGTTCATATTTGTTTTATCATCTTCTCTAAGATTGATAAGATCTTTCTGAGCATTTGAGGGATTGGATTTGTAAAACAAGCTTCCCTTTTGTCCCCTTTTTTAAAGGTGGAGCATAGAATGTTATCAAATATTCTACCTTAGAACAAATAACAATATCCAAATCTTTTGTATGACCTGGTGCAATCCTTGTTGTCAAGGTATCTTTCGAATTAATGAAATTTCTCTCAAATGATTTAGTTTCTATGATAGGTAATTATAAAAAGACCACATCATCCAAACTATCTTTGTAATTCACTCATGTCATTTTTTGATTGCATCCGCTTCGAAAAAGCTTCTTGAAGTGTCCACCTTTTTTAGCTTCATATTCCAAAGAGTTTGTCATTCCCAAAATGCGGCTTTATTGGTCTTTGCATGCTTTTCTTTCCCTTTTTATTATTGATATGACTATCGTCTTCTGATGTACAAGATTGACTTTTTTAGGAAGTATCTTGCATCATCGTATTTTACTTCATGAATACTGAAGGGTTGAATGTCTCTATTAATTTTTCTTTCGTCTCTATCTTTAACAAATTTCATGTATTGATGCAAACTAGAAGAACAATATTATAATCATGCAGCCACAGCCTCCCTAGCAAAGCTCTATACGATGTATCTATATTGATTACATAGAATCTAACTTCAATCCTAAGGTATCCCATCTCAATAGGTAGAATTATTTATCCTAGAGTTTATTGGCTACTACTATTAAATCCTTAGATAGTGATGTTTTCATGATTTTATAACTTGCTACTATTAAATTACTTGCTACTATTAAATCCTTAGCTAGTGATCTTTTTACGAGATAAAAATTGCACATCCATGAAAAGATTTCTTAAGGTTCTTAAGGTTGACAGAGAAACATGGATCAATCAATGTTCGGGTAATCTTCTCGCCATCACATAACCCTATGACATATAGAAGCATATTATGTTCACTGGTGCCTAACAAGAAATCCTTATCTGTGAATGTGATCAAAGTCATATGCATTGCATAAAGTGCCACTTTCATGCTTGCTTTAGCAAAGAAATATTGATATATCTCTAGATTCTGAAGTGCTTGAATGAGAGTTTCCCTCTATTCTTTTGACATTAGAAGAGCATCATATATGTTGAGAAGGAAGGGTAACTTCTTCAAGTAGGCTAGTATATTATAGTTTACAGAACCGGAAGTCTTATTCTTTTGGGTGGTGGGAAGTAGACTTTCCTCAATTTCAATTTGCTTCTCCTTGTCTTTGTGAGTAGAACCTTATTTCTCGGGAAGTACCTTTCTATTCCTTGATTCAATTTGTTGAGTTTCATTTAATTTCTCTTCATCCTCATCCGGAAAGTTTAGCACATCCTCTGAATCGCTTCCTAGAGTTATAGCATGACAAGTTCTATGTGGTCTTTTTTCATACAGACACTCTCCCTTATGCCTTGTTTGGTACGCAAGAATGGACTCAAATGAGAATGGAATGGAAAAATGAATAGAATGGAATGTATGTGAGAATAGAATGCCCATTCTCATTCTCTTGTTTGGGTGCGTTTGTAGAATGAAGCTAGAATGAAAATTCCATTCTGATTCCTATGTTTAGTATCATTAGTTCACAAGTGAAAATAAAATCTTATTTTCTAATAATGTCCTTACAACAACATAGATTTTTAAAAAGATAAAAATAAACATTAAGATAATGACTAAACAATTTTATTTTTAAAAATAAAATTTATAAAAATTAGCAATATTTCTTGTTTCTATCCTAGAATCAATTTCCCTATATATGCAAGCCTAAGGAAAAACATCTTAATTAATTGTTTATACATATCTATGTTATTAATCTGGTCATGTCGTTCAATAAGATAGGATTTTTAGATCTATTTTTTGTTATTAATGGGGTTGTAATTGGACACAACGTAACTAATTTGATTCCCACTTGAATGGGAATGACCATTCCTCATCAATTCACTTGGAATGCTCATTCCCACAAAAAGTGGGAATGAGCATTCCCTGGAATGGGCATTCCAACTTCTAAAAATTAGTTATGTTTGGTATGGAGGAATGAGAAGTGGGAATGGTCATTCCATTCCACTTCATTCCCGCGTACCAAACGAGGCGTTAAACTCTTCCTTTAAGTATGAAGGAGGAATGACCATGTTGCCATTATTGACCAGTTGTTGTACCCAATTTATGAAACTATAATGTTGATCAATTTGGTGGCCCAATCTCCTATGGTAAATACAATATATTGGATTATCAACCAACACTACCTCACTATAGTTTTTAAAAGGAAGTAATATTAATCCATTTTTCATAGCTCGAGTGAATATAAGTTTCACACAATTTGTCTTGAAGCAGAATAGGTCAGCCTTTGACCTTGCAATACCTTCCCTTGTAGCTTAGAAACTCCTCATCTATTTTGACATGTTCCCTCTATGGAAATTATGTCCATTATATTCCTCATGGAAAGGGTAGAATGTTTGTCATTCATTTGTTTGAACTATCTTTGAATTGTATGCTCGTGGGAGTTCTTTGACCATTTTAGCTAATGTGCTTGCAATATTGTCAACTCGGTATTTGAGTGATTGAATTTGATTACCTTGGATAATATTCCTTGCATTGGAAGGAGTACATGCAACACTTTGCTTTGGTTTGATTGACTCATGACTTCGTCAACCTTTTCATAAAACATTTTGTTCATGGAGAATCTTTGTTAATTCATTGTAACTGATTCTTCAGAGCTATAGTAGAAAAATTCTCTGTTAAAAATCTTCGGGGAAGGCATTCCTTTCTCAAACGATATGCTCAAACTCATCCTCATTAAGCCTATGAGAAATAGCCCTACACTTCTACTTTTGTTTCCTATTCTATGTCTTTGAGGGTCTCTTCTTCAACTTCTAGAGGAAAAAAGTCACTTAATAGAACCAACTTCCTTTCGCCTTGAACATATTCTTCAAGGGAATCTATGTACTTTTAAAGTGTCGATTTCTCAATAGAAAAATTAGCTCGTTTTACTATTTTTTCTTTTTTGTTTTCGAAACTTCTTCTTCTGTTTCCTAATAGGTTTAACTAGCATGGGATCAAGCATCTGTTCAATAATTTGAGGACTTCACCATGTGATCCCCGCTTGAGCTGAAAGAATTTTTATAATTTTCTTAGTTTTTTTAAATGATCATGTTCTATAATAGCTCTAAATCACTTGTTAAAATGATTTTATCCTCCCCACAGACTTCTATTATATTTTCTTATTCTTCAGAAGGGTCAACTAATTCATAATTAGAAGAAATCTCTCTTGTCTTGTATTGCTTTTCTATTAATCTTTAAAGATAAAACAATATTCTATTCGGTGGCTTACTTTCGGTGGCTTACTACTCTGTGGTAAGGATAATAACTTGGATCATCGACTTTATCAACTTCATGAGGTCTTTTGGGTTCATATAGCTACAACTCATTCTTTACTGCAATTTTGAAGATTTTTCTTATTTTATCCCTTCTGAATGAATATTGTTTCTTTTTTCTTTCTTTAAAATTGAAACTCTTATATTCCCTCCCTTCTCCGAAAATGGGTTTATTTTGATACTAATCCTTAAATGAAGAGGTCAATGCTACCAGGTTATTATTTTTCTTGGGTCAACATCGTGGCACATTTGAGTTGTTCATTCTTTCTCCCTCCATCCTTTTTAAAGTTTTGGGTATAAGGTTGGCAACTATCGAAGGACTTATTCTTTCAAGTCTCACTACATGCCTAATCAGATCTTGAAATGTATTCACTCCAGCTGTAGCTAAAAATGGAGCCATCTAGTTATCAATATTTTCCATAAACAAGCGACAACTTTCTATTTTCGTCGAAAGTAGTCTTCATTATCGAATTCATTACAACTTTGATCGTTTACAATAAATTCAAACAACAAAAATAAATATTATAACTTTCTAGAAAATAAACACAAGAACTATTTATCAACTCTTGCTTGCGTGGGGTCTTCGCCTCTGTCGGGAATGTTGATATCCGTGGACGACCGCTGATCAGATCCGGTTGTCGAAAAATTGACAGAGCTCCTACATCACTAAGGAAGTATTCGCTTGAAGCACTGAAATCGACCAAGCAAAATCAGTAGCTCTTCTCAAGATTAAGATCAAGCCTAATCTCAAGGAACCGACGGGGGGGAATATGGGTTCAAATCCTTCAAAAGCCTTCATCTTTATGCTAAAGTTCGCTGGGATCTGACTTGCCTTCATTGTAAATCCGTGTTCCTTTGACTCGTCAATCGAGCAGCACCTCGCCCTCTTGATAAAATTGCACCCCCAGAATGGAGGCCCTGAGCTTGTATTTATAGGGCACCGGATGGGGGGGTATTTGAATAAGAAGGATGATTTGACCCTATCTTCAATTAATAACTGTTTGCGTCAAAAATTGTTATATTCATTGCGATATTCATTACAACTTCAGTCGTTACAATGAAAACAAAAAAGATAGTCTTTTTATAAGACTTTTACACAATGAAAAAAAAGTACAACTCTCGTCAAACAAACGCAGAGATCGTTTATCGGTCTTCTGCTTACGCGGGATCTTTGCCTGTGCCGGGGATTTTGATATCCATGGACCGCCTTAGATCTGGATCCGGTTGATAAAAATTTGGCAGAGCTCCTACCTCACCAAGGAGGTATTTGCTTGAAGCGCTGAAATCGACCAAGCGAAATCAGTAGCTCTTCTCGAGATTAAGACCAAGCCTAATCTCGAGGAACGGACGGGAACGGGCGTCGGATCTCTCGAACTCTCCTTCTTTATACTAAAGAACTTGCTAAGATCTGTCAACCCTCGCTGAAATTCGTGCTCCTTTGAATCCTCAATCCGGCAGCATCTTCTCCTCTTGAATAATAAATCCCCCCGCTGAAAGGAGGCCCTAGGTTTGTATTTATAGGGCTCCGGATACGGGTTTTGGGATAAGAATGATGGATTCCTCCTTATCTTCAGTTAATAACTGATTAACCATGTTTAGAGATAAGATTTAGGCAGTTAGGAACCTCTAGAACTGAAAAGATCTCGTGAAAACCAGTCGAAACCGCCAAAAAATGGGTTTTCGGGTTAAAACAGCACGACGGGTCGAGCTGACACGCGAGGGCACAGGTCGGCCATGGCCGACCCGCCCAGCCGCGGGTCGGGCTTGGCCGACCTACCCATTCGCGGGTCGGCCAAAGCCGACCCACGCTGGTGCAGGTCGGTTTCGGCCGACCAACGCTGGTGCGGGTCGGTTTCGGCCGTCCCGCATCGGCGCGGGTTCCGAAACCTGACACTTTCTTTTGGTTTTCTGACTCTTCCGGGATTTGTATTTTCCACCGTTTTGCATGTTTGACCGTCTTGTTAACTTGCGCGCTTCGTTGCGGGATTGACTGTCGAACGCGCGTTGGTTGATATGTGCGCGTGTTGATTGATGCACGCGTGTTGACCGACGCGCACGAACTGATTAACGCGCAAACTGATTGACATGTACGTGTTGATTGACGCGCGCGTGTTGATTGACGAGAGCGTGTTGATTGACGCGCACGTGTTGATTGATGCGCGCGTGCCACTTGGTTCATCGTTTCGCTTCATGCACTTGTCGACAACAGATAATCCTCTTAGACTCGGATAATGACGTTCATCGTCTTCTCTTCATCTTGAGCTGTGTGCGGACACCCGTAGGTATTTTTAGACGCCTACAAATACCCCCTCCAAAGTATTTCAGACTCATTCTTTTATAGAGGAGTCTGGAATGCTTTGGATAAGATAGGCCATCTTCGCAATTTCGTAAAGTGACCTTGAACTACCTCAATTCTTAACTTCTTCAGCCTTCAATCTATTCATTGTTTTGTTGAATAGATGAAATTCTTTTGGCGCCGCGTTTATCGTCTGACCGTTGTCAAAATCTTGAACTGAGATTGGTGTGTAAGTTTCTGAACTTAGCTCGTGCCATTAAGTTGACTTTGAACTAATCATCTCTGTCGGGAATTCATATCTGATTGTAACTAAAATCCTTGGTGTCATCTTTTGTCTTATTTTGGCGAGATTGCCGATGCGTTGACCAGCATCGATATTTACTATAACGCGTTGTGCGGAGTTGACTTTTGTCGTAATATGTTGATCGGCGTTAACACAGTTTATACTCGTACGTTCTCTGGAGTCTACACAGTTTAAGTTCTTAAGGCATTGGAGCATGGCGGTCTCAAATTTAGGGCTGCAAGACCAACTATTAAAGTTGTTTCGTCTGCAGATATGGATCTTATCTCGGAGTTGTTGGATGCTCGAGTCACGAGACCAACTAATGAAGCTGATGCGTCGATGACTTGCATTTACAGAACTTTTGGTAAATTCTTAGCCATCAACGGATTTGATGAGCCTTTACCGACTACCGTTTGAGTCGGGCTAACATGCGGATTGTTTAAGTCTGTTCCGCATGTGACGTTATGCTAAAAGAGTTAACCCTTTTAGTGCTACGATATTGAATACATAGACTTCATCTTTCTCCTGTGAAAAGACTAAACAACGACGTGTATCAGACGTTGACTTAGGATTTTTAGCAAATCCTCAGCCCTCAACAGATTTGACGTGCTCTTACCAATTACCGTTGGAGTTAGACTTACATGCGGATTATTTTAAGTCCGTTTCTCATGTGACGTTGTGCTAAAGGAATGAACTCGCTTAGACTTGATGCTACAACTTCGAATACGTAGACTTTACCATTGTCACGGTAATAGGCTACCCGGTAACGTGTGTTAGACGTTGACTTATCCCTACTTAGGTTTTGGGATAAAAGTCCCCAGACTAGAATTCTGGTGTCTTCTTCAATCGGTGAAAGATTAAACCGGCAACACGTGTTAGGTGTTGACTTATCCCTGCTTAGGATTCGGGATAAAATTCCCCACGCGTGTAAGGCACGGATTACGATGTTATTAATAACAACCTGTCACAATATGGAATATATGGGCTTTTGTTCTTTTTATGGTTAAGAACTAACCGGCAACGCGTGTTAGGTATTGACTTATCCCTATTCAGGATTCGAGATAAAATTCTCCATGCATGTAAGGCACGGATTATGGTGTTATTAATAACAACCTGTCACAATATGAAATATGTAGGCTTTTGTTCTTTTTACGGTTAAGAACTAACCGGCAACACGTGTTAGGCATTGACTTATCCCTACTCAAGATTCGAGATAATGTTCCCCGTGCATGTAAGGCACGGATTACGGTGTTATTAATAACAACCTGCCATAATATGGAATATGTAGGCTTTTGTTTTTTTATGGTTAAGAACTAACCGGCAACGCGTGTTAGGCGTTGACTTATCCCTACTCAGGATTCAGGATAAAATTCCCCATGCATGTAAGGCACGGATTACGGTGTTATTAATAACAACCTGCCATAATATGGAATATGTAGGCTTTTGTTCTTTTTACGGTTAAGAACTAACCGGCAACGCGTGTTAGGCATTGACTTATCCCTATCCAGGATTCGGGATAAAATTCCCCGTGCATGTAAGACACGGATTACGTTGTTATTAATAACAACCTGCCACAATATGGAATATGTGGGCTTTTATTCTTTTTACGATTAAGAACTAACCGGCAACGCGTGTTAGGCGTTGACTTATCCCTATTCAGGATTCGGGATAAAATTCCCCGTGCATGTAAGGTACGGATTATGGTGTTATTAATAACAACCTGCCACAACATGGAATATGTGGGCTTTTGTTCTTTTTACGGTTAAGAACTAATCGGCAATGCGTGTTAGGCGTTGACTTATCCCTACTCAGGATTCGGGATAATGTTCCCCATGCATGTAAGGTACGTATTATGGTGTTATTAATAACAACCTGCCATAATATTAAATATGTGGACTTTTGTTCTTTTTACGGTTAAGAACCAACCAGCAACGCGTGTTAGGAGTCTACTTATCCCTACTCAGGGTTCGGGATAAAATTCTCCGCGCGTGTAAAACGCGGATTTTGAAGTTATAATGTTGAAATATTGTGTCTTCTCTTGGGGCAAAGACGAACCCAAAATGGGAGAGGAAGAATTTCATATTCTATCTCCTGAAACCGAAGAGAAAGAATTTTATATTCTATCTTTAGTTGCCAAAGGAAACTCAAAGTGGGATCTCCACTTTCAGAATCCGGAAAGGTAAAACTAAGAGTGGGATCTCCATTCTAAGAATCGAAAAGATTCGGATAATCCTAACTGTCAAAAGATTTGATTAACGAACTAAAGGTGGATTTCTCATTTATCGAGAGGGAATTGGGGTTTTGGCCTTGACTGAAGGAAGGTCTGACCATGTTAGAGTTTGAGGTGATCCTAGCTGTAGGAAGGTTTGATCACTCGATTTGAAAGTGGACCTCTCATTCATTGGAGGAATCGAAAGGGGATTTTGGTTTTGACCCTAACTGTAGGAAGGTTTGACCGAATTGGAGGTTTGAGATGATCCTAACTGTAGAAATGTTTAATCGCTTGATTTGTGGGCCTCTCGTTCATTGGAGGAATCGAGAGGAGATTTTGGTTGTGGTCCTAACTGTAGGAAGGTTTGACCAGGTAGACAGTAGGAGTGAGAGTACAAATCACAGTGGGAGTGTTGACTTGTACAAATCACTCAAAGGGGGTTCTTGGTATTAAGTGTCAAATACTTAACACGGAGGGGTTTGAAAATCGTCAATGATCAGGATAATAAAATTCCAAGCACCATATCCGAACTCTAACAACGAGGATGTTGAGTGCACAGATACATCGAAAGTTTGAGTGGACTTAACCGAAAGGAATTTTTTAGTGGTCCTACCGTCAATTAGTCTGATCGGTGAGGGATTTTGTGGTGGAAGACTATGAGTCGTCAACAAAAAAGTGTTCGAAAATCACAGTGGGGGTTTAGTGTTTATCACTTTGTTCGTAATGATCGGGTTATCCCTAAGAAAATTACATGTAGCATTCTTCCGAGAACTTCCCGTTACATGAATCATCCACCCCCAGCTTCCTTTGCAAAACTGGGTCTGACATTATACTCAGTTACATGACCGGGATATCCTT
Source organism: Asparagus kiusianus (assembly GCA_022839385.1). Lineage (NCBI taxonomy): Eukaryota > Viridiplantae > Streptophyta > Magnoliopsida > Asparagales > Asparagaceae > Asparagus > Asparagus kiusianus. The sequence continues at coordinate 227,718 of BQKN01000043.1, forward strand.
AAGAATATTACATATAAAAATTCTCCAGGAACTTCTCGTCAACAGTAGGAAATAGTTTAGACTCATATACCTATTGGAGTATCGGAAGGAGCAGTTTATACTCTTATACTTGTCTGAGTGTTGCCATTCTCATTCGGCTTATCCCAGCGTTATAACACCGGCTTCAACCAAGGTTTAGATGCTATTTTTGAGAGCAAAGCAATCCTTGGTGGGATGGAGGACCCTCCTGTGGTACGCACAGTATTTTGGATCCGTAGTGTTATCAGCTTCCTCCTGATTTGTGATAGGTGGAAGCTTGATCTTGTTGTTTTCAAGGAGAGATTCAAAGATGGCTAGAACGTCTTCGTCCTTGAAAGAGTACTCTTTTTGGAGTCTCGAATCCAAAGTGTTTCTCTGTCTCTGGGATTGCTGTTGTGACGTTTGATTAGCATCAATAGCAGCTGCAGGTGCCTTGCCCTTACCATGGGAGTTAAAATTTGATTTCGGAGAGTTAGACGTAAGTTGGCTTCTCTCAGCTTGCTTCCTTCTAAGGAAGCATTCGGCCTGCTCTCCGTGCACCTTCAACTCTTTCTAGTTGTTGGACGGTGCGACTCCTATAACTTTCAATATCTTAATAGATAGGTTGTTATGACATGTTTGGAGGATGAAGTCCTCCGTGATCGGATCTCGGCAGTTCATCGCCTTATTCCGGAAACGTTTGATGAAGTCATCGACCGTCTCTTTGTATTTTTGCTTCTCGTCGAAGAGTGTCCTGATTTACACCTTGGCGTCATCATCAAAAAAGTGAGTGAGGAACAGGTTCTCCAGGTCGTCCCAGCTGTTGATGCTTCCAGACTTGAGACGGCGGTACCAATCGAAGGTGGGCCCATGAAGGGTGCCAACGAATGACCGAACCATCAAGGCTTCATTGCCAGAGATCATACCCAAGTAGGACTTGAACTAGATTAGATGTTGAGTGGGCGAACCCTTCCCGTTAAACGGCGTGAAGTTAATCAGGTTGAACTTCACCGGGTATGCTATTGAATCCCACTCTCTTGGATAGGGGCATAGAATGCCGGTCCTTTTCACCTCTCGAGCAGACATCAGAGCGTTGATTTTCCTCTCGAGATCTTTCATTTTCTCATCCTCACTCGTATCGGGGCTTGGACGATTTGTGAGAGGAACAACGGGGCTACCGGTGTTGCCATCATTGGCAGGACCACCCCCGGTATTATTATCTTCAGTAGGACCACCCCCAGTGTTCAGATCAACGGGAGGGTTCTTAATATTAAGGCGTTCATCCATATCTGAATCGCTACCTGCTTGGTTAGCAGTGTTGTGACGGCTGGAATCGCCAATTTGATTCGACAAAGCTTGGATTTGTTGGTCATGTTCTCCCCTCATCCGCCGCATAGCCGTTTCCATTTCGAACTGGAAGTTCTCTTTTTGCCTGGCCAAGGCATCCTCAACCATTTTGGCTACTTCCTCGGTGTTAATCATAAACACTTCGCGGGATTGACCTGGGCTGGAGACCGTATTGTCAGAAGCGACTGCAGAGTTAGCATCTGATGCTTCATCATCGGAGGATAATCCTCTATGCATTCTCTGGTAATCTCTTTGTCTAATAGTTCCTGATCGTAACCGGGTTAGACGATACGATGCCAGCGGGTCAGAGCTACAAGGTCGAATCAATTTTCCTTTATCAACCATAATGATGGTAACTTCTAGGGGTTCGTTACCTTGAACGACCGATCATTTCTTACGGAGACGCTTTGGATTGGACTTAGCCTTTCCGTTAGAGATCCTCTCAAATACCGAGACCCTCTGCGGAACGGTCTTGGGGCAGCTACATGCTGATAATACCGCCCTAATTAACTTGGCACATGGGCAGTGAGACTCCGTGTTCCGGGTATTTCTTTTTCGAGACTTGTTCGTACCCCCAGCCCGATAGTACAACGTGTTGATCAGATGACCGGAGCAACCTATCGTGTGTTGGCACAACTCCCCAGGTATAACGTTGTCATCGTCAGATGAATACGTTTCTTTCAGAGGGTTTGCCGCTTATTAGCGTTCTCAAGAGTCACGCGTTCAGAGTCACGCCTTTGTGGGCGTGAACTCTTGACGGGCTCTTGGAGTTTAATTCGTCGTCTGAGGCGGTCAATTATAGAAGTTTTTCGTGTGCGACCCCCAGCTCGAGTAACTGCTCGGGATTCACTCACCCGACCTAAGCGTTCTTTGACCGGGGCTTTGCCTCGACCCTCGTGCAAAGGACCAAGACGATCCGCGATCTTAAATCGGGACAAATCCATGCTGTCGCGATGCTCCCCTGGATGTACGAAACTCGAAGGGATCGACGAAATAGGTACAGAATGTCTTTTGTCTTTACCCTAGCGTGAGTCAAACTTGAGTGACCCGCGGGTTGGACGGTTGGATCCAGGTGACCCGCAAAGTGGAGGGTCGGATCCAAGTGACCCGCGATTTAGAGGGTCGGATCCAAGTGACCCGTGGTCTGGAGGGTCGGATCCAAGTGACCCGCGAAGTGGAGGGTCGGATACAAGTGACCCGCGAATTGGAGGGTCGGATCCAAGTGACCCGCGAAGTGGAGGGTTGGATCCAAGTGACCCGCGATTTAGAGGGTCGGATCCAAGTGACCCGCTTTTCTCGATCTTTTCGGTCGTCGTCTTGGACTTTGGCCTCCAAACTTTGTGCAGTTTTTGTGGCTTCTCTTCCACTTCTTCCCTCTGCAACTTCTTGGCCTCTCGTACAAGAATTTGCGTGTGCGCAAGCAGTGCGCGACGCTTTTTGATCCACTCCTTAAGAGTTGAACGGGTCCTTTTGACTTGTACCCGTTCACTTGTTGATGATTTAGAGGAGAGGGTATTTGTCCGCTGTTGGGACGCTTGGCGTAGCCTAATTTTTAGATCCGTCTCATAACGGATCCCGTCAATAGACTCCAAAACCCTAGCGAGCTGGCGCGCACAGCGTTGGCGCTGCCTTTGGCGAGCTCTCTTTAATAAAGTGGGCGCGCCTTTTGTACTCAACTCTTTGATTGAGGAGGAGTTCAGATCTATAGATCCGGACTCGTTGGAGGCCGGAAGGGTGTTGCAAGGTTCAGCTACCATAACAACGGGGGCATTTGTGACGCCCCTGGGTTCACATAAGGCTGCAGTCCAAGGTGAAACCAAGAATGTCAAACCTTCCATGCACCACACCGTGCAATAACATGTTTCACCATCACAATTAACATCTCTCTAGTAGAGTCAACAACAGGTGTAGGTACAAAAGCAAGTAAAAGATAATACAAGTGATAACTAATGAAATGATAACAACCACATAGATATCTCATCATCCAACATACAGAAATACATAGTCAATTTCTGAATAGATAACTGGAATACTCAACAAGTCTCAAATACAAATATTTGACAAGAGGAAAATAAGGCACACAGCCTTTACAACTTTTAGAATAAGACTCTCAAATTTCTAAACAAAAGTCTACTGTGGAACTCCAAAAGAAAATATAACTAAGTAGACAGCTGAAGCTAAAATGCATCGCCATCTGTAGGCGTATAAAATTGCCTATAGGTCCCTTAACATAGCTCGTCACGATGATTCGACAAATCAATGGACGTTCGAGGCGACGAGGCACGCAAGCAACAGAATACGTTCGCATGTGGAACCAATCCAACGGTTCGGAAAGTCAACGAGTCGTCCAAACAACAAAACGGACTTGAACTCAAACACCGAGGCGGATTTAATGCCAAATCAAGACCACACAACCGAATCAAAGTCCAGATCAGCCACGAAGCAAATCTTGGACAAAACAACAGAACAACGGACGAAACAAACAACACCCGGGGGACTCGGCCGAAACCGAGCCACCCCAGGGTGGCTCGGCCCAAGCCGAGCCACCACAGGGTGGCTCGGCCAAGGCCGAGCCACCCATGGGTGGCTAGGCCCAGAACTGTGCACGGGCACAGTTCTGGGTGCCTATAAATAGGCCATGGGTTCGTTCATTTGAGAGGACTTTTGGAGGAACTTCTGAAGAGCCGAAACTCTGCCGGATTGTGACCTCACCTCGGAGTTTTGAAGGCTTGAAGACTTGGACACTCGGATTCAGTTCTTGGCGAGCCCCCGCATCAAACAAGGCAGGAGTTCGAAGGAATCTAATCCTCAGATCTACGTCGCTATACTCCGGATCAAAGCTTGGTTCTTTGATCCCGAGATTCGAGCGGTCGTTTCCTTGGTGAAACGATCCCTCCCGGCTATTATCTCCTTAGTGGGATAATACCCGTAATACGTCGTAGATCTGCTTGGATCCAGATCTCGCGGTGGTCAACAGAATAACCATCGGCGTAGGCAAACAACCCACAAAGCGAGTGACCGGATAACAGGAACTCGTGATCTGTTCGACAAATAAGGAAAGTTGTAATTTTTCTTTATTTTCTTTGATTTTCGTTGTAACCGGCTCTTATAAAAAGACCGGATCTTTGTAACGCAAAAAGTTGTTATTTAAGAGTGTAATGGAATCAGCAATGAAGAAAGATTTGACTTTTTCCCGCGAACAATCTGGCGACCACAGTGGGAGCCACCGATCTCGCTGCCGAGATCGGAGCGTCGCAGCCGCGGATCTCGATCCCGGTCGTGGAGGAGGTCGAGTATGAGTTCGACCAATAGAAGTACGAGGAGTACGTGTCCTTGTCCGGATCTACCTCCTCCCCCAAGTCCAAAAAGTCCCAGAAGTTCTCCTCTAGGAGAAAGGTGCGTTGGTGCGAAGAAGTTGAAGCCACCAACGACAACCTCACCCCGATCGGCGCCGAAGTTGCGTCGGGTGAAGTTCCACCGGCCTCTAAGCAGGTCAAGTCCTCCATTGAAGGCGTGGTGACTCTCTCCAAGAGAGCCCGCCAGAGGCAGCGTCAACGCCTCGCGAAGCAATTCGCCAAGGCCATGGAGTCCGTTGACGGGGTCCGCTACCATGCGGATCTGAAGAGCAAACGAGGCAAACAGCCTCAACAACAAGTGAAGGATGGTTCCTCCAAGCCATCAACTATGGAGTGGGTCCGTGTCAAACAGAATCGCTCGATGCTGGAGGAGCGTATCCGCAAACGCCGCGCTTTATCAGCGCAAGCACGGGCTAAAGCTGAAGAAGCCCGGCTGAAGCTGCAGAAGGAGGTGGTCAAAAAGCCGCCACCAACTCGCAAGGTATGGAGGACGAAGTCTGAAGCGGTTCAGGCTAAGGAACAAAACCCGCAGCCTCCGAAGATTCAACATCCGGCGAAACAACCCAAGTCGCCGGCGATTTCTGCAACTGTTCCGGGAGATCCTGCAGGACCGTCCCAGAAGAGGAAGTCAGTTTTGGAGCGTCTCGGTCCACTTCTCAAGGAACGAGGCAAAGCTCTAGTCCAGGAACGCTTGGGGCCAATGAAGAAGTCCCAAACAATTCAACATGCTGGGGGTCGCCGCAACCCTCAACACTTGGAGAAAATTGTGGCACCCAAGCGCACAACTTTACGCATCGAGGTGCAGGAGCCCGCTGAAGATTCACGCTCACAAAGGCGCGTTTCAAGGCGTGTGACTCTGGATGGTCCGAAGAAGACAATTCATCCTCAGAAGGAAACGTTGTCATCTGATAATGACGACGTTATACCTGGGAGAGCGTGCTAACACACGATAGGTTGCTCCGACCTTCAAACGGACGAGCTGTACTATCGTGCCGGGGGTACGAATAAATCCAGAAAGAGGAGCCCTCGAAGGTTCGAAACTCAGTGTCCTTGCTCAAAGCTCATTCGGGCGGTACTATCCGAGTGCAGCTGCGTCAAGACAGTTCCCGAGAGAGTTTCGGTGTTCGAAAGACTCAGCACTGGAACGCCAAAACCAAGACATAGGCGTTTCCAGCGAAGAAGAATGATGGTCAAAGACGGTGAACACTCAAGGGTCACCGCCAATATGACCAGCACAGGAATATCGACTCAGGATAACCCCGAGGCGATTCCAGAAATACCCCGACGGGTAACTCGTCTTTAGTCCGGGGCTATCATTCGCGTGACGTATGGTAGGGTCCGAACAAGAGTACCTTCGAGAGATGAAGAATCAGACGCTGGCTCAGCAATTGCGTCTGACAACACCGTGTCCAGTGAAGGACAGCCCCGCGAGTCGTTTATGATAAGCGCGGAGCAAGTGGCCATGGCCAAACAACAGGAAAGCTTTAGGTTTGAAATGCAAATGGCCATGCAGAACATGAGAGAGATGCATGACCAACAGATCCAAGCATTGAGGAACCAACAAGGCGAACCAAGTCGTCCTAACCAGAACAACCTGGAAGATGAAGACACAAATGAAGTTCGCAATACTAATATCCCTACCATCAATGCAGGGGGTGGTAACGAGAACGCCAGTGAAGACACAGGTGAAAGCCTAAAAATCAAAAATCTCGAGAGCAAAATCAATACATTGATGTGTTGGAAGCAATGGGCACAGCACCATCCAAGACCTGGAAGGATTTGAAGGTTCGAGGAGAGCAAGCTGAGCGATTCCTCAGGAGAAAGAAGGCGGAGAGAGGCCAACCGGCAGCGAATCCTCCGAAGCAGAACTTCAACCAAAAAGGGAAAGGTAAAGCACATGCCAATGCCGTTGATGCTAACCAAACTTTTCAATTGTAACCTCAGCAACAGCAGCAGCAACGAGCGCTACAACAATCGCAGCCGCATTGGCAGCAACGGTCTCAGAAGCAAAAGTCTTCGGAACCGAGGTTTCCCAAAGTCTACTCCTTCAAGGATGATGAAGTTCCCAGCATCTTCAAGTACTTGTTGGAGAACAATAAGATCTAGTTGCCGGCGATCGTAGATCACGAAGGAGCCACTAAGGTGACAGATCCGAAGTACTGCGCGTACCACAGAGCGATCCACCACCCAACGAAGTCTTGCTACCACCTTAAGGATAAGATCCAGGCGTTGATCGACGTAGGAGTCATAACGCCGAAACCGGCCAAGAATGTGGGAGCAAACGCGGTGTCAATCAGTTTTGGATCGGTGCCTACAACTTGGTTTGAGCCAAAGCGCGTCACCAAAGTCGGGATGAAGACGGTGAATGATGACCCGCACGGACAACGCCAAAAAGGACTGGTGCCACACACGGCCCCAAATGGTGAAATTCTCTGGGTTCATCCCGATCTAATTGAAGATGAACAATGGGCCGGATCGTTATCCAAGAAGAACTCAAAGGGTAAAGGGAAGTCTTGCTATGGAGTCTCTGCCATCCCAGGATAAGATGACGAAAGAATCACCGCTTTCCCACTTTCCGATGAAGAACAGGAGGTCTTTGCGACCCGGAGTGGAAACGAATATCACTTCAAATATCCATCTCCTAGCAATCAATTAGCTGAGCAGGGGGTGATAAAACGGGGACCAGCCAAGACTCTCACGGAACTGGGGGTGATTACAGTTCCCAAACCGGTTGAAGATTCTCGACGACAGCCGGTAGATAAGCAGAAAGAAAAGAGGTCCGAGGAGGTTCAAAATCCGAAGCAATCTCGTTTCAGTCGTCTGATTAGAAAAGATAAACCGGAGAGTTCGAAAACTCCGCGTGCCTTCGACATCATGGCTCAGCTAGCTAATATTCCAGCACGGATAACGCTGTATGAACTGCTGCGACTGTCCAAGGAGACTAGAGAAGCCTTACAAGAGGCCTTGGCCGATTCAGAAGCATTTCTCACTCGGATCAAGCCAGCGCCTGAGGAGCTGGAACTGTTAGCCCAGCAGTGCAATGTGGCGGCTAAGAATATTCCCTGCATCACCTTCACCAAAGAGGACATGCAGATGAAGAATTCAAATCATGATCGGCCCCTGTATTTCGTTGGGTACATTGGCTCCAGCGAAGTTAACCGAATCCAAGTGGATCCGGGTTCCGCTATGAGTATTATGCCACTTCGCCTAATGCATAGCCTTGGCATTCCAGTCAGCAAGTTAGCGTCTACGGGCACAGTCATTTACGGATTCAACACCAGCGGGTCAAGACCTTTGGGGAAAATCCGAATAAAGTGCCAAATGGGCGATCTGAAGACGGAGGTCACGTGCTACGTGATTGATGCTGAGACATCCTATAACTTACTATTGGGTCGGCCTTGGATCCATAGTAATGTTATAGTTCCCTCCACTCTACATCAGTGTTTGAAATATGTCGACACTGATGGAAGAGTTAGGACGGTGGTCGCGGATAAGCAACCATTCAAAGGGTATGAGAATTACTTCACAGATTCTCTCCTTTATGGTAATGAATCCGATACAGAACCATCGGTCCAAGGCACGGACAGCGGAGAAGAAGCTGATTCCGAGGCCGGATTCGATTACAATGGTGGTTTTGTTTTAAATGACATTGTACCCTTTGTAATCAATCTTGACGATGAACAATCGTCAGATGGCGGTTGTAACTGGCAACTTGCCGATATTAAAATAAATCACGATTTAGAGTACTCATTGTCTCTTGATGATGCGATAAAGGGATTATACGATAATCCTGATTTATGTATGCCGCTCCGATCATCTTATGTAACGAAGAAACGCCTTCAGCATTCTTTCAGAACAACCCAGATTGTTCCTGCCAAGATAGGGGGACAAAAAGAAGTGATTTATGGTAAAGGAGAGAATTTTTCGTTGCCAGATCATTTCCTAAGAGAAGATGAAGATGATGACAAATCTGGTCTGCATTTATCTAAGTATAGCCCGGAAGCACGCACGCTCATGGAAAAGCAAGGATACGACTTCACGCTCGGAGAAGGTTTATACTTCGATCGAGGTTCCCGTGTCCCAGTCAAAGCGGCATATGTACCAAAAGGGAAACCAGATAATTATTACCGTCACAAAAGAGGCTTAGGCTATGTTTCCTCGTCTGATGATGAATGTGGTTGGCAAATTATCGATCAAATTGCTAATAAAGCCAAGGATGAGTGCTCGGCAGATTCCACAGGATGGGATTCCGACACAAGTTTGGGAGAAATGTTTAAGACCTTGATGTCGAACATGACTACAGCTGATCCATCTACGTTGGAGGATGATGACCAAATGCCAACGTGGAAGGACCCATGGGTTCATCACCTAAACATGCAGTATGGTGATAGGTTCGAATAGAGAGAGCCACCTACCGAAGACGAAGTAGTCCAGATTAATATGGGCGATGAGGCCAATCCAAAGCCCATATTTATCAGCGGTAGTCTTCCCCCAGATGAGAAGGAGGAATTAAATGCCCTGATCAGAGAATACATTGATGTCTTCGCCTGGAACTACGAAGACATGCCAGGGCTCGACCCCAATGTGGCAATGCACCGCCTCGACATCAAGCCGGATGCTAAACCTGTCAAGCAACAGCAAAGACGGTTTCGTCCGCAAATTATGGAAGCCATCGAGGCAGAGGTTAAGAAGTTGATCGACTCAGGATTTATCCGAGAGGAACAACATCCAGACTGGTTAGCCAACATTGTTCCCGTCATGAAGAAGAATGGCAAAATCAGGGTTTGCATCGACTTCAGGAACCTGAATGAAGCGTGTCCAAAAGACGATTTTCTTCTCCCAATCACAGATGTCATTATCGATAATACATGCGGATTCGAAAGAATGTCCTTCATGGACGGCTTTTCAGGATACAATCAAATCAAGATGCACCCGGATGACGAGAAGCATACAGCATTCAGAACGCCCCTCGGTATCTTCTGTTACACGGTGATGCCCTTTGGTCTGAAGAATGCAGGTGCCACATACCAACGAGCGATGACTAAGATTTTCCAGAAACACCTCAGGAAAACGGTTGAATGCTACGTCGATGATCTGGTGGTAAAAAGCCGCAACAAAGAAGATCACATCAAAGACTTGAGAACGATGTTTGATCTCATGCGGAGTCATCAATTGAAGATGAATCCCACAAAATCCTTCCTCGGAATGTCTAGCGGAAAATTCCTTGGATTCGTCGTCACCACTAAGGGTATACACATTGACCCAGACAAAGTGAAGGCAATAAATGAATTGCAACCCCCGAGAAATCTAAGAGAACTCAGAGGATTGCAAGGGCGTTTAGCCTACATCAGGAGGTTCATTTCAAATCTATCTGGGAAGTGCCAACCATTTTCTAAGCTAAACAAGAAGGGCGTGTCGTTTATTTGGGATGAGGCTTGCCAAAAAGCATTCGAAGATATCAAGGCATATCTGATGAATCCCCCTGTTCTTGTTGCACCAAAATCAGGCAGTCTACTATCTAAGTCGGACCTTGATAGGTGCCGAATCTCGATATCCGATGATCGAGAAAGAATGTCTCGCATTGGTATTCGGAGTACAGAAGATGCGACATTACCTGGTTGGCCAAACAATTTACGTCATCGCTAATGTTAATCTGGTACGGGTATTCATGACTCAACCAGGTTCGATGAACTGGCAATTGGCAAAGTGGGCCCTTCTCTTGTCCCAGTATGATTTGCACTTCAAACAGCAGAAGTCGGTCAAAGGACAAGTAATTTGTGATCTTCTGGCGGCAAGCCCGACAACAGACGTAGTTGAAGTATATGATGACTTGCCAGATGAAACCCACGAGGTTAATACCACATCACACCAACAAGTATGGCAATTATACTTTGATGGTGCTTCGAGAGCAGTTAATAAGGCAATAACCCCTGGATGTTCTAGAGTCTCCTCCGGAGTCGGAGTTGTCTTAGTTTCTCCAGGGAAGCACGTGATGCCTCGAGCTTATTCACTGACGAATCCATGTTCCAATAACGTAGCCGAGTACAACGCGCTCCTCATTGGACTCAGTTTCGCCAAGGAGCTGGGGGTTGAGTATCTCGAAACTTTTGGGGATTCTCAATTAATCGTCAACCAGGTTCGTGGAGAGTATGAAGTCAGGAACCCAGATCTGATTCCGTACCACCAGGAGGCCATCAGAATGGTGGATTCGTTTGAAGAATTCTATATTGAATACATCCCTCGTCTCCAGAACGCTTATGCGGATGCACTGGCAGCACTAGCAGTATCACTCGTGCAGCCGCCCGAAACTGAACTGCTAGTCACAGTAAGGTCACACCAACTCTGCATACCCATATACGATATGGAGGTTGAAGAGGAGGATGATAGAAGCAAAAACGCCAAAGAGGTGAACTCAACCCAAATCGGGTCTGAGTCCCGAGATTGGCGCTTTCCCATTATTGATTACGTCCAATATGGCATTTTACCAGAGGATGTAAAGGAAAAAGAATCTATTCGCCGAAGAGCGCCACGGTTCTTCTATAATACCGAGACCCGTACGTTATATCGCCGGGGGTATGATGATTTGCTTCTCCGATGCCTTTCGAACGAAAAAGCAAAAGAAGTTCTTAAGGAAGCACATGAAGGAGAATGCGGTGCGCATCAGCCTGGTCCCAAACTGTATGATCGAATCAGAAGAATGGGATACTTCTGGCCAACGATGGTTCGTGACGCGATCGAGTACGCTCGAGAATGTCACGCTTGTCAAGTGCATGCAAATTATATGCACCAACCACCGGAGCGGTTACACACGTCAACCACGTCCTGGCCATTCGAGACATGGGGTATAGATATTGTCGGTCCTATCTTTCCTCCTTTAGTTAAAGGTGATCGATTTATCCTCGCAATCACCGACTACTTTTCAAAGTGGGCTGAAGCCATTCCGCTTAAAGAAGTGAAAACGAATAACGTCATCAACTTCATCAAGCATCATGTCATATACCAACACGGCGTGCCGAGGCGGATCATTCATGACAACGGTCCGCAATTCATAAGCAACGCCTTCATCAGGTTCTGTGACAAATTCAAGATTCAAGATGTCTCGTCAACGGCTTATTATCCCGCTGCTAATGGATTAGCTGAGGCTTTCAACAAGACGATCATTAAGATCTTGTCAAAACTCGTGAAGACCAACAAACGAGATTGGGACAATAAACTCGGCGAAGCGCTATGGGCTTATCGCACCACTATTCGCACACCCACGGGAGCTACCCCATATTCGTTGGTGTACGGATGTGAAGCTGTGCTACCGCTGGAGATTCAAATCCCCTCCCTTCGGATCGCTCTCGTAACGGAGATGACGACTGAAGAGCAGCATCAAAAACGTCTTGAGGAACTCGAAAGGCTGGACGAAAAGCGCTTGGAAGCTCAACAACACATCGAGTTCTATCAAGCCAGGATATCCAGAGCCTTTGACAAAAGGGTTCGCCAAAGAAGCTTCAAGGAAGGAGATCTGGTTCTCGCTGCGCGTCGACCAATAATCCTCACCTCCAAGAAGAAAGGTAAATTCGAACCCAAGTGGGAAGGACCATTTGTAATAGACACAGTCTATTCAAACGGTGCTTACCGCCTAATTTCTTTAGAGGGCGTCAGGCAATTAATGCCAATAAATGGGAAGTTTTTGAAAAAATACTATCCCTAGTACGTTCAGGATAACTCATTTACCGGGAAGTTCCTTGAAGAATATTACATTTAATATTCCAAGAGGATAACCCAAAATCAAATTCATTTTCCAAAACCCCTCACTGATCAGTTTCAATTGACAGTGAGTCCATCAAAATGTTCTTCTGGCCCTTTTGATTCTTTCCATGAACAAGAGGTTCAAGTTCAGTTCGGAGTCCCCTTTCGATAAACGAAAGAACTCCCTTCCTTTTCTCTTTGGTTAAACCTTCTCATGGTCATAACCGAAGCTGAAATTTCACTTCGATAAACGAAGAATCCTTCTTTCGATCAGATAACTCATCCTATGAAAGGTAAAGTTTATCTAGATCTTCCGGATTCTCGGAGTGGAGATCCCACTTCTAGTTTCTTTCTTGCACTGGAAATAGAATATAAAATTCTTCCTTTCCAGAATCAAGGAATAGAATATAAAATTCTTCCTTCCTTGCTTGGGGAATAGGATATAAAATTCTTCCTTCCCCACACCAACTCCTTTTTCAAAATTTATCAATTTAGGATTCATCCTAGGAAGTTTATCCCGAATCCTAAGCAGGGATAAGTCTGCGCCTAACACGCGCTGTCGGTTTAGTCTTTCTCTGTAGAAAAAGATACCAGAGTTTGATTCTGGGGTATTTTATCCTAAAACCTAAGTAAGGATAAGTCGACGCCTAACACGCGTCGCCGGTTTGTTCTTAACCGTTGAAAAGAACACTTGTCCACATATTCAACATTGTGACAGGTTGTTATTAATAACACCAAAATCCATGCCTTACACGTGTGGGGAATTTCATCCTGAATCCTAAGAAAGGATATGCCGATGCCTAACACGCGTCGCCGGTTTGGTCTTTATCCGTAGAAAAAGATACCAGAGCCTGACTCTGGGGACCTTTATCCTGAAGCCTAAGTAGGGGTAAGTCAACGTCTAATACACGTTGCTGGGTAGCCTATTCCCATAACAAAGGCAAAGTCTATGTATTCGACATCATAGCACGAAGTCTCAGAGAATTCAATCTCTGAGCACAACGTTACATGCGAACGGATTTAAACAATCAGCATGTAAGCCCGATTCAAACGGTAATCGGTAAGAGCACGTCAAATCCGTTAAAGGCTGAGGATTTGCCAAAAATCCTAAGTCAACGTCTCATACACGTTGCTGTTTAGTCTTTTCACAGAAGAAAGATGAAGTCTACGTATTCAATGTCGTAGCACTAAAAGAGTTAACTCTTTTAGCTCAACGTCATGTGCGGAACGGATTTAGACAATCCGCATGCTAGCCCGATTCAAACGGTAGTCGGTAAAGGCTAATCAAATCCGTTAGAGGCTGGGGGTTAGCCCAAAATTCTAAAGCCAACACCTAACACGTGTCGCCGGGTAGCCTATTCCCGTAACAATGGCGAAGTCTATGTATTCGACATCATAGCACAAAGTCTCAGAGAATTCAATCTCTGAGCACAACGTTACATGCGAACGGATTTAAACAATCCGCATGCTAGACCGACTCAAACGGTAGTCGGTAAAGGCTCATCAAACCCGTTGATGGCTGGGGGTTTGCCAAAAATCCTATGAGTATTATGGTCAATCATTTCAAACGGAATGACGAATCATAATAAAGATAAAAATGAAAACCAGTTTCACTAAAGGAATCAAAGGTCAAAGTACTCAGCAAACAAAATCATACATCAAAACTATGACCAAAAATCTGCTGACTGATCTTAGACAGCTTCTCATCATAAGCTTGACTAAGTTCAGCTCTAATGGACTCCTCGGTGGCGGTCGAAGTCTTCGCAGCAGTCTCCTCTATCTCGACTAGCCTCTGCTTCAAAGACTTCAACTCATCAGACAAAGCCGTGCAGGTCTGCTGATCCTGTGCCTTCGTCATCTGAAGAATACCCAAGGTCTCCTTTTCTTCGCGGAGTTCTCTTTCAAGCCGGTCTATCTTGGTTTCACAAGAGATAAGAGAAGAATCGAGTTCGACAAGTGAAGATAATCTGGTAGCAAGGCCGGTCTCAACTCGAGCTACTCGGTCTCGCTGCATCTGAATCTCAAGCTCAGCAAGAATCTGAGTCTCACGCAGTGACTGTAAGCGGGTGCCTAATTCAGCAGCAATAAATGAAGAGGCGTCGGTATCTCGAAGCTCACGAAACATCTGAAGCTCATGCTCTAGGCAGTCGAGATCGTCAACTATAGCCTTCGCCAAATCTGGATATCCTGCTTCCCTTATCAAATTGACTCTGGAATTAAGGAGAGGTTTAAACTGGTGAAGTGAAAGTCCGCCGTGGAAGAGCTTGCCAATCATAGCATTCACAAAGGAAAAGAAGGAGCGAACTTCTATGCAGATGACGACCTTGTCGGGATCGTCGTCAGATAACAACTCCTTCACTAGGACATGAAGACGAGAAGAACGCCCTACACAAAAAAGGGAGAAGTCCGTCAAAAGTCTTAATAAAAAAAAGAGAATAGCGCTCCTCAATGAGTTGACTTATACCTTCTTCCCCTTGAGCCGCTGGGGGTGGTGAAGGTGTAACGGCTGCAGGTGCATCAACTGGTGTAGTTGGTCTCGCAACCGGCTCAACAGGGTCCTTCTCAACAAAAGCTCCTGTCAAATTCAAAACGAAATTCGCAGAGGCGTTACATTATAGCTGCACTAGTCAAGATTGGCTAGTCCTATAATCAACTCAGAAGGAGGCACATACCTTCAAGGGAACCATCCTCGGGATTGTTAGCAAATGTGGACTCAGAAAACATATCCCCAGATAACTGGTCATCAATCTGGGGCGAGCTATACATGAAGTTCAGCATAGGAGTGTCTGCAAACAAGCCTCCCTCGTCAAAATCATCAATCAAGAAGTCTGACACAAGAGAATATAAGTGTCAAAGAAGAATGAAGAGACTACAACCAATAAAAAGGAGTTACCTTGCACAGGTGCATTAGCCTCTTGATTTCCAAAATCCTCATTCGCCTCCTGCAGGTCATCTGAAGGAGCAAGAAATACAGAAACAATTAGACGATGCACAAATTCCTTTGTGCGTCATCTAAAAAATACATTGTTAGTGTTAGATGTACCTGGATTCATGGGATCAGGTCCTACATTGACACTCTCCCCGATGTCAGCAACTCCTGTAGATCTTTCCACCTGAGGCAGGGGGTCAGACTCACCAGGAGATATAGGAATGGGATCAGGGCTCCTCTCGCTCTCTCTACATTCTCCTATATAGAGAAGGGAAAAGCATGAGTCAATGTTCAGAATAATCAAGAGGATGGTTTCAGGGTAGATGTTACCTCCGTCATTAGCAGGATCATCACCAGCCAAATCCATATCAGATGCTCGTGAAGCCACACGAGGTTTGCGGGCCAATCTCTTCCGCCTAGCAGTGGGGATCGAAGGTCTCGCCTGAGGAGGAGGACGGAACTCTTCATCCTGATCAACTGTGGTCCCTGAAACATCAAACCATAGTCAGTTTCAATACTTCTGGAAGATAGAAGGAAAAGATGAATCACAAACCTCTCTCGAAAAAGTCTTCATAATCTTCAGGGTCTCCGCCTGAAACTTCGTCTGCAGAATGAAAGGTCCTCCGTCCCTCTTCATCAATCCGACGAGTCTTGTTCCGTACCCTCTGTACCCGAGCATTTTCTCGAATCCTAAGGGAATCAATCTGAGAAGCCTCCTCAGCCTCTATCTCTGCAATCGGCTTCACGGGGATAGTCTTATTAGCTGCTAGCAACCATTTGCAGCTTAAGAAAGTGAGGTTCAATTGCCGATCAATACTCAGGAGACTGAATTTGGCACCAGTACAGCCAGTCACGGTCCACAACCATGCACGAAGACCGTCTATCAAACCACTATGGGTCCGAAGCTGCTGACGAGGATTCCCGACGTAAAGCTGGTCGTAGCCAAACTGGCGAGCGAATCGGCAGGGTAGATATGGCTCTATGAAGCACTGATCCCTCACCCGGAAAGTCAGATAGCCGGGCCTAATGTTCACCAGCCAGTTGAAGCAGCCGATGTCTAAATGAGTTCGGTACTCTCTCGGCCTCTCCTCATCTATCAAACACTCGCCGTATCGGCCGGAGAACTGCGGAAAACAAGTGGAAAATGCCCAACACTTGTGGACCTGCAGCTGCTGTCTGACATCGGAAAATCCACGTCCCTCCCACTTGCCATTCTCAAGCAACTGTAACAGGGGAACAGAGTGGTCTGTGGTGTTCGGTACTGTTCGCGGGAAAAATCGTGTTCTTCTTCATTGATTCCATTGTACAATTTCGTAATAGTTTATCGATTACAGAAATCCGGTCTTTTTATAAGATCCGGTTACAATGAAAAATCAAAATGAAATAAAAAAGATTACAACTTTCTTTCCTTGTTTGTCGAACGAATCGCGAGCTCCTGTTTTGCGGTCACTCGCTTTGTGTGGGTTCTTTGCCTGCGCCGGGGTTAATCCGTGGACCACCGCGTGATCTCGATCCGGGCAGATCTACGCAGTATAACGGGTATTATTCCACCAAGGGAGATAATAGCCGGGAGGGATCGTTTCACCAAGGAAACAACCGCTCAATCTCGGGATCTAAGAACCAAGCTTAGATCCGGAGTATAGCAACGTAGATCTCCCGATCCGATCCTCTCGAACTCCTGCCTTATTTGGCATTGTCGATCACTGAGCACCAGATCCGGATGAACAAGTCTTGAAGCCTCCAAAGATTGGATCTTTTCTAAGTTTTGAATCTCCAATCCAGCAGGGCTTCGCCTCCTCCAAAATCCAACCTCCTAACAAATGAACCAAGCCCCCTATTTATAGCCAAACGAACCTGTGCATACGAGCACGTGTACACAACACAAGGGGGGAGGGGCATTGCCGGCCACCTTGGGGTGGCTCGGCTGCCGAGCCACCTTGGGGTGGCTCGGTTCAAGCCGAGTCCCCGGGTGTTTGTCCGTTTTGTCCTTCGGGTTCCGTCGTTCGGGTTCCGATTCGGGTTCCTGTGTGATTCAACTCGTTGTTGATTTGAACTTCGATTCGGTTGTGTGGTTGACTGGTTAGGATTCGATTTGTTGATCTGATTCCTGATTTGGCAGTAAACCCACTTCTGAGTTCGAATCCGAAGCTTGACTTCGATTTGATCACGATATCACCGAGTTCGTTCTTGTTTAGATAACTCGGTGATTCCCCGAAATGTTGGTTTGATTCCGCGTGCGAGTGGATGCGTTCCAATGCTTGGGTACGATTTGTTGGCTTCGTAGCCTCGTTATTCCGCTTCGTCGCGTAATCATCCGGCTTTGGTGTCGCGGACTAACGGTCGTGCTTGGATACGTCGCCCGATGGTCGATTTGGTCAAATTAGCGTCGTCGAGCTGTATAACGGGACCTATAGGCAATTTTATACGCCTACAGATACCCCCTCCAAAGTATTTCAGTCTCGTTCTTTTATAGAAGAGTCTGGAATACTTTGGATGTGATTGTCCCAACCTTTAGTCGGTATAACGGGACTTGGGAATGGCTTTTGGTCTGGATTCCTTCAATTCCTTCAGGTCATTCAGTGCTTTGTAGAACGCCTGTGAGGATTCCAGTGCTGCATTTATTGTCTGACCGTTGTTGGAATTTTGAACTTGAAACCGATTCTTGATTTCTTGCTTTTTTAGCTCGAGTCGGTTGCTTCAACATAGAGCTGATCATCAATTGACGGCGTCGTCCAGCGTTTGAGCTTCATTGCGACGCGTTGTCCGGCGTCCAGGCTTCATTATAATGCGCTGTTCGACGTTTGACACAGTTTATACTCGTGCGTCTGCTGGAGTATACACAGTTTAAGCTCTTAAGGTATTGGAACGTGGTAGATATTTGAGTCACGAGACCAATTTGTAAAATTGATGCGTCAATGACTCGAAATTATAGAATTTTTGGCAAATTCCCAGCCATCAACGGATTTGATAAGCCTTTACCGACTACCATTTGAGTCGGGCTAGCATGCGGATTGTTTAATTCCGTTCCGCATGTGACGTTAAGCTAAAAGAGTTAACCCTTTTAGTGCTACGATATTGAATACGTAGACTTCGTCTTTCTCCTGTGAAAAGACTAAACAGCAACGTGTATGAGACGTTGACTTAGGATTTTTGGCAAATCCTCAGCCTTCAACGGATTTGAGGTGCTCTTACCGATTACCGTTTGAATCGGGCTTACACGCGGATTGTTTAAATCCGTTCCGCATGTGACGTTGTGCTAAAGGAATGAACCCCTTTAGACTTTGTGCTATGATGTTGAATACATAGACTTTACCACTTGTTACGGGAATAGGCTACCCGGCGACGCGTGTGAGGCGCTGACTTTAGGATTTTTGGCTAACCCCCAGCCTTAAACGGATTTGATTAGCCTTTACCGACTACCGTTTGAGTCGGGCTAGCATGCGGATTGTTTAAATCCGTTCCGCATGTGACGTTGTGCTAAAGGAATGAACTCCCTTAGACTTTGTGCTACAACTTCGAATATGTAGACTTCGCCATTGTTATGGGAATAGGCTACCCAGCAACGTGTATTAGACGTTGACTTATCCCTACTTAGGCTTCGGGATAAAAGTACCCCAGAATCGAACTCTGGTGTCTTTTTCAATCGGAAAAAGACTAAACCGGCGACGCGTGTTAGGCATCGGCATATCCTTTCTTAGGATTCAGGATGAAATTCCCCATGCGTGTGAGGCATGGATTTCGGTGTTATTAATAACAACCTGCCGCAATGTTGAATATGCGGACGGGGGTTCTTTTTGACGGTTAAGAACTAACCGGCAGCGCGTGTTAAGCGTAGACTTATCCTTACTTAGGTTTCAGGATAAAATACCCCAGAATCGAACTCTGGTGTCTTTTTCAATCGGAAAAAGACTAAACCGGCAGCGCGTGTTAGGCGCAGACTTATCCCTGCTTAGGTTTCGGGATAAAATACCTAGAATGAATCCGAAACTGATAAACTTTTGAAAAGGTTGGTGTGGGGAAGGAAGAATTTTATATTCTACTCCCCGAACAAGGAAAGGAAACTTGAGGTGGGATCTCCACCCCCAGAATCCGGA